>JAUIRK010001041.1:1200000-1796164 GCA_030549495.1 Nectonema munidae | reverse complement strand
AAAGAAACACATTTTCATGATACTATTCATGCAGGATAGATGTATAACTTTATAATTTTGTAATTTCTAAGATGAAATTTACTAGTAAAAATTGAAGAAAAAATTTTGAATTAAATATTTTGAATATTTAATTAAAATTACTCAGCCAAGAGAAATACTCAAACAATCAACCTGTAAAATTGTATGAATATAAAATCAGCGTTATTAGTTATAAACCCGTTAAGTTCCAGATAAAGCAAATGACTTTATTCAATTTCTATTGATTTCAGTTAAAAACGGGACATCTTCTGATCTGCATTTTGCGATCAAGGGTATTAAACTGGTACCCTTTGATGCCCAATGGGACACCAGTGTTCAATAAAATTAAAATCATCGGCTATTTTATATAATAAAAAAATCAGCAGATGAGTTAGTTTCTAAAACTATCTTATTATATAAGTTTCCAGTATAGCGGCTAATTTACATTAATCCTTTTGATCCCAGAAGAAGCTGATGACACAAAGTAGTTTGATATAAAACAACTTTAATACAAAGAAATCAACTACGATATCTAAGTTTACACTGTTTCATTTTAATTTCAAATGCTTATATATAGTGTATTTGGAACTAAAAAGACAATGAGTGCCGAAAAAGGGTTTTTTTTCTCTTATTTTGTGACACTGTCCAATCTATCAGGAGTAATGTTGCACTATCCTTGCACGAGGTGAATATGGAGATTTAGTTCAAGAAGGTTTTAGCAAACTAGAGATTTTTATTCAGTTAGGCATAGCTGATTTTGACGAAGTTTTTGTAAAATCATTTTTTGTTTCTTCGTTTCGCTGAATGAAACACCTTCTAATTAGTCATTAAAACTAACTAATAAACTAACTAATACTTGATAACGAACTAACTATAATTAAAAATCATCAATAAAATGAAGGGTTTAAGTGGATTCAATTGAAAAATGTGGATTTAACTGTAAAGTCAACTCGTTTTTCTACTTGTTAGTCTTGTGCACGGATAGTGCAACATTACCCTAACATATTTAAATAGGATAAAAAATCCTGCCTTAAACTTCAGGAACGAAGAACAAAAATTTACCTCTAAATGGTTTGCGATGAAAAAATTAAAGGAAATATCATGTGTCTCAAGAATCAATAACTACATAATTAACTTGATACTTTGAGGCTTTGAATTAATAAAAATTCAAAGCTGCTTTTGATTGGATGACTCACAATATCAAGCCAAGATAATTTAATTTTGTAATTTCTCTTTTTTAGTTTTCAAGAGTATATATATATATCACTTATTTATCATTTTTCTTCATTCTAAAGTCATTTAAAGAGTCTTAGTTATATCATTCAATATGAAAAACCTTTAATACTAGTATCAATGTTTAAATGGTATAGGACACATGTTGTGAAACTTTTTGCCCTTTGCACCCCTTTCACTACTTTTCAAAATAACATTCCCCCTCATCTGGCATAAAATATGAATTCTAATTGATCACAATATAATGCTCAATACGGTAATCTTGCGAAAAGTGGGCCTCAAATCGGGATGCATTGATTGACATTTCAAACAGTAGTTTGATTCGTTGCTAAAAGAGATATGATGTGCTTCACGATTTGAGGCCCGCTTTTCACAAGATTTTACCTTTGAATACTCCTATTAGTACATATCGGTTTGCATTGGTTAGGGTTAGAGTGTAGTTTTATATCATATTTTTTATTTATTATAGATACCATTTTTAGTTCTTTTTTTCAATCCTATTTCCTCCTTACAAAATACAAAAGGTCTAAAATGGCGGATCCAAGGGGGAGGCTTCATGGGCCTAGCCCCCCCCCCTATGAAAAATAGCTTCGAATATTACCCTTACATGTATAAAAAATAAATTTTTGCAATTTATTCATGGCAAAATAATGTTAAAAATATGAAAACATAGGTAATTAGTGATTCTAAAACACATAATACAGCTGTCGTATTCTCTGAAGACTTTTAGCAAAATTGCAAAAAAATTAAATAGATTTCCCCCCCCCCCCCCCCCCCCCCCCCCCCCCCCATAAGAAATTTCTGGATCCGCCACTGATATATAGATAGGGTATAAATTGTATACATTTATTTATTAAAATTATTTAAAAAGTGAAATTAATATCCCAGTATTCCTATTCTTAGGATATTGATTGCTGTCTTCAGACCAGTTGCCATACTGAGGCAAAGTTGATTGTAGCGAGGGATAGGTTGACGTAAAAATTTATATGGCTCAATGGGGTTGCAGATAGCCAAAGCGAATTACATGGGGGTCATCTTTCTGCTCCGTCCCTCCCTTATCAATGGCCCTGGTTGTATTGCTTCAAATTTCAAGTTAGAGTCTGTTAGTTTGTTCTATCGAATCACAGAAGCTATCTCTGAAATTGCCCGTAAAGTCCTAAATGCACCTTGATTGAGAACGATTGAAGGCATACTCAAAATACGCGATAACCGATTCTAGAAGAAACTTATTTAAAAGTGACCGCATTTGAGTTTTGTGTCTTGATATTTATGGTAAACACATTTTTTCAATTTTTTCTTTATCAAAAAAAAAACAAGAGATACTAAAATTAAAACAACAAAATATGTAGTGTCATATATTTCCATAACATAAAATTACAAAAAAAGGACCAACTTTTAAGATAAATAACTAACTAACAAATTTTATCCAATTAATTAACTAACAATGTGCCTAACTTTGAAATATTTTTATTTTAAACAAATTTTGAATTTATGAAACTTATTACAAAAGAGTTTTTTCAGGACCAAAGAGATTCTTTAGGAAGAAGAATATTTCATAACGACTCATTTTTCGTCTTGCTGTTGTTAAGAAAAATATCAATAAAATTTATTGATTATAACCAATATCCGTATAGGATTACCATATTTTTTTTAATTTAAACTCAGACAAGATTCTTTTACTGTAAACACGGGTATACTAAGTCTACTAGTACCAGATTTCTAAGACTTCCATAAATAATTCTATTTATCTTAATTTTAAGCTATAAAAAGGATTAATTGGCTGTTTGGACAACCGAAGTAAAAAAAATTTCGATAATTCTAATGCTGAGTATACTTATTTATGTTCACCGCTAGTAGCACGGTAGTTCAAATCTCACCAAGAGAATCAAAATTAAAACGCAGAAGGCCTAGTGGTAGGAGCCTAGGGTCTCGATTCAGATGGTCTGGCTTCGATTCCCAACGGTGAGTATCCTTACTATCTCACCGACTATCGAAGATTATTCTTCCCGTGTAATTTTGACAAGCATAGTGAAGTTGATGAGGCAATAGAGCCGAATTTTCAGAGTGTTCGGCCTGTGATGATAATGATGAAGAATAGAAGATAACATACCACTTCATCAAAGTTTTATAACCCTATATCTCCATATATAGGTGAGTTTTTATGCTCAAGTCAGAATAATATGGGAAATTTTCTTTTAATTTTAAAAAATTTCGCCTCTGACTGACTGACAAGTACTTTTTTAAGTTTAAAAAATTTGTTTTTATTTGATAAAACACCATGAATATATATAATATCGTGGGTTTGTTAAAAAAAATTCAAATTAACTTTTTCAGTAGATTTACAAAGGGGAAGAAATCTTCTTTAATTGCACGCTCTGCACAAATATTTGAACGCTGTGTTGGTATAGGTGAAAGCTCTCTGCACCAAAATTTACTCAATGACTTCAAAGCTTTTGGATGCTCTTTACAAGCTTCTGATAGATTGTCAAAATCAGTAGGATTGAAATATAGAGCAGAGAACCAGATGTCAGTCCATGAAACACTTATGAAATCACATGCTGCTTCAGATGTCTTTCGAAACTCTGGTAGCAAAATAAAAGCAAATAAAGTATAAATTGCCCTTGAGTTCATTTTGAATTAATTAAAACAGGAAGTGTTTGGAAATTCATATTTGGAAAGCTTCCTGAATTTTTGAAAGCTTTGTAGCATTATATTAAGTGAAAAAAGCCATGTCATCTCGCCACCGATCTTGTTTTTCTTTCTTCATTGCTTTTCCTGTATTTTTAAAAGAAGTCTTAAGTTGCTCATATTCTTGTGTTATAGTTGAAATAAATGAGTAACTAAAATTTGGTGAACTTGTTGATCCACCAAAATGATCATTTAGAACATGTTTCAGTATTGTATCAAGAATATGATGTTGACATCCAATAAATACATGTTTTTTAGTCCAATATCTTCATAGTGTTTCTGCAACCGTGTGACTGCAACTAAACATCTTCCAGTATTTGTGGCAGTTGTGTCTCATACTAATTAACGGCCAGAGTTCATATTGATCCAGCACAGTTTTTATTCCATTGAATATTATCTCATCTTTTGAGTTGACCAGTTCTATAACAGCAAGTCTCACCTCGCTGTAAAGACCAATTTTTGTATTTTAAATTTTCTGTAGTTATTTTTCACCTTTTCTCCTTCTTTAGTCACAGCTTTATTAAACCCGCTTTGTGTTGTAGTAGGTACTGAAATCTCGGTTTCTTATAATGTTTCACAAATTTTTTGAGCTTTTCTTATAATTAATTTTGCTGCTGTCACTAAACCTACTGCCAGGGATGGACCGAGAGGGGGGGATAGGGGGATGCATACCCCCCCCCCCCCCACCAGCAAATACCTTCAGAAGTTTTAAATTATGAATGGAAGGATATATGCGAATCAATAAAATTTTATGACCCTATTCTCCGTGTTACCGATGCTGATGATCTAAGAATTCAGTTCTTAGAATGGAAAAACTTCTGCGAAAAACTGGAAAAAAACCAAAAGACCTCTGGAAGATCTAGATATAATACCAGAGCGGCTAAAATATATTAAAAAGCTTTTGACAATTTTCTGCACTGTTCCTATCACTACATGTTCAGCAGAAAGAGCTTTTAGTTCTTTAAGAATTTTAAAGAACTATTTACGTAATCGTATGAGCGACGAGAGACTAATAAGACTTGCTCTCATATACCTCCACCCTAAAATAGAAATCAAAATTGATGAAGTCATTGATCGATTTTCAAAGCAAAAAGAAAGAAGAAAAGACTTTGTAATATAATTTTAATCATTTATTTTACATACGTTTTCAAATTTTTTCCCTAATAAAATGTGTAAAATATTTTGATAATATTAGTATACCCCCCCCCCCCCCCTACAAAAGATTTCTGGATCCCCCACTGCCTACTGCAGAATAAGTTTGGTGCCTTTTAGAGGTTGAAGGTTCCTTGTAATGTTCACTACTATTAAACTCTTCTTCACTTCTGTGAGAATCTTCTGTTTCCAAAATCTCATCACTACCGATTTTTTCAACAAATTATTTTTGACTGCTGCTTTTGTTTTAAGTATAATTTTAGTTTTCTTGGATGAATTCCTAGTGTATTTTCTTTTATGCTGCAATGCCTACCTTATCTTTTGTTGAAATCTCTAGGCCATAAAAATCTCTGTCTTCTCGGCACAACCATTCCCTTTTTTCATCTGTTACATTATTTTAGTATAATCATAGTTTCCAGGTCTTGGATTATGTTTTTCAAAATTTTTATCACATCTTCAACTTTTCTTTCAACTGTTGATTTGCTTTTTTGTATTGTCAAGTTTAGTTTTCTTCATAAGAGTTTTACTTCGCCTGCCATCTTTACAAATCTTTCTTTTTTTGCCTTTTACAAGACAAGTTAAAGTTTTATCTCTCTCTAAGATATGCTGTTCCATTGGAATTTCTTGCATTTGATCAAGAATGTCAACAATAATGTGTTTTCTTCTTGTTTTCCATTTTTGAAACTTCAACAGGTTTGATGACCAAATTTTCTTTTTACTTTTTGAAGGAGATGCTTTTTTTGACATTGCAACTTTCAAGTTTTAATGCGCAAAATTACAAATTTTATTTAGTTAAATTTTCTGAAACAGAAAAAAAATAAATTCTATAATATTAGATATTATAAAATAAAAGCCTTTAAAATAATTAAATAGCTTAGAAATGAATTTAAAACATTTTTAAATTTAGAAGATATGCAATGGAAAACACCTCTTATCACATACCCATTTATGGAAAAACTTTTTTTTAGGAGTTTCCGTTTACTATTTGATATTTTCTTTATAGAAAAACAAAATCTCTATTTGTGACAGTAGGGGGAAAGAAAATTCATCAAAAAAATTTTTTGTCATATCCCTAATGAACATATTTTACTTTCATATATGCCCTAAACACGGCAGGTCGGGTCAAAATGATCGGAAGTAGGTCAAGTTGAAAAGAATATAGCTTTGATAGTATCTAAAATCGAGACTGTCCCTGCCAAATCTCGTGCTATATAAAAGGGGTGAGACTAAACACTCCAAAACACGCCAAATAATTCTAAAGCACTACAAAAAAGAGGGTTAGATAAAAACCCCGAAATAATCGAAAGCACTTCAAAACATCCCCAAACACGGCAAATAATTCTAAGGCACTACAAAAAAGATCTTAAAAATTCCTCAAAACACCCCAAGCCTCCCAAAAGACCGCAAAAATCCCTAATCACCTCAAAAAATTGCAAAAAACGACAAATATTTTGTCAGTAAAAATAATACTACAAAAAATATCCTAAAAACTCCTTAAAACTTTCGAATTTTTTTGGGGATTTTAGTCTAACCATCTTTTTTTATAATGCTTTAAAATTATTTGCCGTGTTTTGGAATGTTTTGGGATGTTTAGTCTGAACGATAAAAAAGAATCCAAGGAAAAGGCATGCGTTATCAATGGTTGCATTCATCCTCACTAGATGATGATAGGATGGATGATAGATATAGATAGCCTTTATGAAAATTTAGGACAGCTTTTGTCCATGAATATTATTTCACTCCTCGTCCCACTTACAGATATGACATCTCCGCAACGACATCAGAATATTTTATACATTACACGAAAATTGCCTATCTAATAATATACACGTCATGCATATTATTATTATTAGTAGAGAGAGAGTATTTCACTTCTCACCACGCTATTTTATTTACTTTGGACAAACATTTGCGTAGTGAAGGGTTGTATGTAGTTGTATAGTAAAATAGCAGCGATTCCTTTCAATCTTGCGAGGATGATGAAGCTAAGGATGATGATGAAAAGATGAAAGTTGTGTATGCTAGTGTTATCTGGTATCCATTACATCACCATCTCTCATTTCTCTTCAAAGCCTTTTCTTGCTCTTCTCCTACATACAAGTATTTTATATGCATGCCATCCTTATGATTTTGGCCTTCTTTCTTCCTTCCAAGGTATTGACAATTTTTTCCTAAATTTAATACAAATTACAACATAATTGCTTTCTATTATATTTTTTCTCTTCTATTCAAAAATGTGATATCTTTTATACCGACACTTGTCTTTGACGTCAGTCAGAATATGAATCACACTTCTGGGCGAAAATGGAATTCAAGTGAAAATCCTTTTTTTTTAGAAAACAATACAAATATTCAGATAATTTTTCAAAATACTTATTTATAGTTCTTTTTGCACTTGAATGCAAGCGCTTATATTGGATTTCTTAAGAGGGGTGGAGTTAGTATTTTTTGTGTTTTCCTTGGTATATTGGATCCTTTGATTGATAAATTTAGAAATTTTTGCAATAATATGTCTTCTAGATCCTGGAGGACACACCATTTATCAGAGATAATACTTGGCAAAATAAGTTAGATCTATCGCAGAATGCACATCACTCGTCTCTTACTATACAAAATCCTTGTAAAATGCAATTTTTCTCCAAATCATTCTAGTACCAGAAAGGTGTCGCTAATTTGTGTGAATAATAATCAACATTCAATACGATTAGCTAACCTACCAACTACAAATTTATCTATCTGCCTTGTTTCTTTTCTTGTATGGATGGATGGATTCGTATACTAAACAATCTAATTTGTGCATGAAGATTTACTGTGATTTTTCTTCCATTTCTTCATAGCTGAATTTATAAAATAGATTATCCATTTAAAAAGGTACCTTAAAAAAGAAAACTGATTCTGAGAATTGACTCTTGGAAAGTTCACATAAATGGGGATTTGATCCTTCTTTCTGCAAAGACTTGATCACAAATTCATGACGGTTCTCGTTTTTTTTCAAAATAATTTCGGTACTTATGGGTTATCACCCCCCACTCTAAAAAATTTAAAAAAATTTTTTCCAACTTAATAATTATAGTAATTAATTAATAATTTTAAATTATAATTAAATATATATATTTAATTTATGAAAATAAATTAAAAAATAATTACTTTTTGCTGTATGATTTTCATTAGTTACACTATATAATATTTTTTGAGTAAGCAGACGATATTTTGCCAACTAAAATAGTAGAATATTTTAGACTTTTTTTTATTAGTTTGTATTGGACTCCTGTTTAAACAAGTAATTTATTATTTTTACTCATCATTTAAATTCAAATAAAAAAAATTTTTTAGAGTGGGTGGGGGGAGATAACCCATAAGTACCATAATTTCTACACTCGATACTGATAAGTGATTTTTAGGCGAGCAAGGTAAGTTTTCTAACGAAAATTGAGACCCGTTTTTTTGTAAATTTGATGATAAATTTATTGTCACAAAACTTATTCGCAAGAAAAGCATTGTGACAGATTTTGGGATCTCCTGAAAAACAACCACTTCAACAAAGATGGGATCGTTGTGGAGATAACATTTGGGAGTGGCCATTCTTTCGGAAGGTGTATGGGATCATATTGCTCAGCAATTTAATGTACGAAAATAAACGTAATTTTTAATTATATTTTTAGTTTTTCATGAATTGAATTATTAATAAGGAAAGAAATTTTATTAACTAAAGAAGTTTTATGGGATGGTTGTTCTTCAGGAGATCCAGATTTTGAGATCTGTGTAGACAAACTTCGACCCATTTTTGGATACATCTAATCTACAGAGACCCATAATGTTAAACCAGTGACTTCGTTAGCTATCTAGAATAAGACATTACCGGTTAACGCCTATGTAGACTATAGTCGACTTTACAAAAATAAAATCGTCTGCGTTTATCAAAGCTCACAAATCTTCTGCTTTACATTAGATATCGTCTGATATTCTGGTCCTTAACGGGTTAAAGAGAAAAGAGGAGATTTACGTCGATAAAATGCGATACGTATTTTGTGTTAGCGTTTGGCGTTGAACGCTTTTAGTTTTCTTTTATTGAAAAACATCACGTTTTTATGGTCGTGATTATAAAGCGCAATTCCATTGTGCATTTCTTTTTGTTTTTTTCACTTTTATTTAGAATTTTATTTAATAACAAAACAATCTAGTTCATTGTTTACAATTTTTCGAATTCACTTTACTCAATTTTTATTTCCTAAGTATATATTTAAAATTAGCGGATAAAATACATTGAGTACGTATTCGGAGTAAGTGCAGAAAGACATGTACTGCGACGGTTAAACCGCGTGGTTTCGTCATTCTTTCGCGCTTACCCTAAATGTCGTTCATTTGTTTTAACGCTTGAAATAAGTACACGCAAGAATGAATGCTTGTGTTTCACATATGTTTATTTCATGCTTGCTGATCCACCCTAATATAAACGTATAAACTTTCGCTATAGTCCAGCCAAGACTTTTCTAAATATATTTACAACTCATTTTAGGATTATTTGAGAGAAAATCTTCTTCAAATTCTCCTCCGTTTACACTTATTACAATCATTAAAAAGTTTGTCTCAATATTGTCTACTCATCAATGTTTTTGTTTAGAACAAAATTTATAATTTTACTCAATTACCATTCTACACATTCTTTGCCACATATTAGTAGACATAAATGAGATAAAACTTAGTATTTTGACATAAGATTGAAATAAGTATAAATTGTTGAGAATATTAAAAATCTTTTCCCCTCAAATGCTTTGATTTATGCGGAATATTTTTAAATAGAGTCTTCATATAAGAGTTGCAACTTCACTTATTTAAATTCAAATGCTGAAATTAGATTTTTTCTTTGTTAATAGCAATCCCTTCACCGTTCTACTAGTCGCTATCTTAATTTTTAGCACTTTATTCCTTCTACTTATCATGTCTCCTCTAGTTTTGCTATATCACTTACTCATAAAATCTAATTGTATTTAGATCGTTTATACCTTATATTTACATTATTTTCTGTTGATAAGAATACCTTCAAAATTCCTTTATCAGTGGATATTAAATCAATTTATACAAAGATTAAATACCTAATCAAGTTATTTACTTTAATTGAAGTTGTAAATAGTCTTTATTCCAAATTTTAAAGGATAAATTTTGGACCACTATGGTCATAAACAGATCTCAACTACCAACGGAGAAAGGTTACGATTTGCTGGGATTCGGCACCCGTTTAACCGCCAATGGTCCACTTTTCACTTCATTGTTAAAATCCAAATTAAAAACAATGAAACATATTTTAGGTTCATTTTTTTTCTTAAGTTCAATTGAAAAGTCTTTGAGATACACAAATAAAACAAAAATAAATAAAATTAAATTTTTTTATTAAAAATTATTAATTGATAAAAAATTGTGAAATGGTAAAAAAAGTTAATTTTATAAAATCCAAATTCTAGAAAAAAATATTCGAGCAATTCTAAAATATCCTTACAGTTCATGACATACTATCCCTTATTTTTGTCACGAATGTGTTTCTGTAAAAAATAAATTTGAATATGTCGCCATATTCTTTGAAAGTATTTAGGATTCACAAGTGGACCATTGGCGTATTGTAACAATGAAATATACCCTTTTTACACATAATTAGAAAAAACGATGAAAAAGTAAATTTTTTCAACAGAGTTGATCATAATGATTGATATCTCTGTTTCTTTAGTTTCATGACGTTGAATGTTGTACTTTCAAAAATATAACCTCTTGATTTATTGTGTGAAGACGTTAGCATGTCACTTTACATCAAATGTAAATGAATTGAGTAAAATAATAAAACAGTATATTTTTCATCGTAAACATACAAATATATACAATAATGATATCTTATAATGTAGGAATGAATGTGAAGCGTGGAATTTGAATCAATAATTCTTGTATCATCAACATTTGTGAAGGTACATGTTCGCAGTACTGTATACATAATGATGATACGTACAAAAAATTTGCGCGTCATAGAAATCTTGAAAAAATTATAGAATAGATGAGTATCATTGTACTTTGTATCATCAATTGATTTCAGTTTGCTAATATGTTTTCATGAATATGAAGAGATCATAATATAAGTTCAACATTTTCTCTTTTTTATCATTCTCTTGCGCTTGCACCGTTTCTTCTTGT
The DNA here is from genome assembly GCA_030549495.1 of Nectonema munidae. Lineage (NCBI taxonomy): Eukaryota > Metazoa > Nematomorpha > Nectonematoida > Nectonematidae > Nectonema > Nectonema munidae. The sequence goes on along the minus strand of JAUIRK010001041.1, from coordinate 1,784,899 downwards.
AAAGCTAAAAATATATCGACTTTTGTTAGTGTGGAGCCAACTTTTTTCGTTACAATACAACTACTACTTTTTTCTTTATTATTTTGCGTTTCATTGATTTTTCCGTCAAAATGAAGTTCAAACATTTATCTTCCGCTTTGGAGCACTTAGAAGATGAGGTTTTGGAAAATGGCACTCCTATTGATTTAGTTATACTTCCTCCTGATGAAAACAATTTTGTTTCCGATACCGAAGACATTGATGAAAATGATATGCTTGATACTTTTCCTCAAGATACATGCGGAGAAATAGAAGTAACATACCCTGAAGTAGAAGAAGATCAAGATAAAACCTGCAGATGGAAAAAAATGAAAAACTTTGATAATAATTTAGCTTCTTATTCACACGTCGATTGTCCTCAGCTAGCCGAAGACGTAGCTCATGAACCTATTGATTTTATTTTCAAAGTTTTCCCAAAAGAATACATGGAAACACTGGCAAAACTATCCACTTCTTATGCTAATCAAAAAAACGAAGCAATTGATCTAGATTGGAAGGACATAGGTATTTTTATCGGATTTGTTATTTTATCGGGGTATCATACATTGCCAAGAGAGGAAGACTTTTGGTCGACTCAATTAGATCTTGGAGTCTCATTAGTGAGTCAGGTAATATCGAGAAATAGATTTCGAGAAATAAAGAAGTACTTTCATCTTGTCGATAATACTAAAATTAATTTAGAAGACAAAATGGCAAAAGTAAGGCCTATTTATGAAATGTTAAACGCTAAATTTTTAAAGTTTAGTTCACTTTATGAAGAGATAAGTATAGATGAATCGATAGTTCCTTATTATGGGCCTCATTCGTGTAAGCAGTTTATAAGAGGAAAACATATTAGGTTTGGCTATAAAATATGGTGCATGTGTTCCTCTTCTGGCTGCCCCTTGTCTTTACACATATATCAAGGTAAGGAGAGAGGTTCAAGTAAGATGCCATTGGGCATGCAAGTTGTAGGAAACTTTGTCCAAACAATTGAAAACCCTTTAAAACATACATTCTATTTTGACAATTTTTTTTACATCGTACACCCTCTTAAAAACATTGAGCGAAAAAGGTATAAAAGCAGTAGGCACCGTTAGAAGTAATAGAACCGGTAAATGTCCATTGATTGAGGATAAAGAAATCAAGGAGAAAAATAGAGGGTATTACGATTATAGATCAGATGGAAGAGTATATTTTTGTAAATGGAGGGATAATGTTTGTGTGAATGTTGGATCCAACTTTTGTACGCATGAACCTATTGGAACAGTTAGAAGGTATTCACGTTTAGAGAAGAAAAAGATCGAAGTTAGCTGTCCTTTCCTCATTAGCAAGTACAATCAAGGAATGGGAGGGGTTGATGTGTTTGACAAGTTATTGGCTGCTTATAGGCCTAAAGTAAAGGCGAAAAAATTGTGGTGGCCTTTGGCAATGCATGCAATAAATCTTTCGGTTGTTGGTGCCTGGAAGGATTATGAAAGGACAAACAAAAAAAAAATCATCTCATCTAAACTTTCCTTAGAGAAATAACGCTACACTTACTTCAATTGAAAGGTTTGCAAACCAAGAGAAAACCAGGGCCTTCTTCTCATCTTTCTAAAAGTTCTAGAAGTGTGAATGGGCACTATTTAGTGTCCGTTTCAAGGCAACAACAACGAAAATGCGTGGTTTGTAAAAAAATTCACTTTTATGCTGCTTTGCGTGCCAGAAAAACGTCCATCGAGACTGCTTTCCCCTTTATCATCAATAACCACTTTTATTTTCTTTTGTCAATAAATGCTTGTTTTCAAAAAATTTTGATTTCACTTTTCGCCAATGGTCCACTTATGGATCGGCCTGTCATTGCATATAAAACTTGTTCATCACCATCATTTTTTTATATTTCATTTCAAGGTAAGTATATTTAAACTAAATATTCAAGACAAAAGTTGAATAACACATTTTTAATAAGTTCGGCAATTAAACGGTTTAAGATTTTCATTAATCAAGATTTAATCGAGGCCATAAAACAAGAGTTGCCGATTCTATATTCGGTGTTGGAAGATTAAAAATGTTTTTGTCTTTTAAAGTCCATGTGGAAAGGGTTGTATTAGAAAGCTTTATTGGTAATACAACCAATTTATTTTATCCGATGCAATATTGGCTAGGAGCTAAAAGATTTTTCTCAGCCTCTTATCTCACCAATTTTTAAAAATAAATTTTAAAATTTTTTAGCAACAAAAAAAAGAATCATCTTACATAATCTTCATATTCTACCTACACATATATTCAGTCAGTAAAGTAAATTGTTTGAAAATTTATTTAGGAGTCTGTGAATTGATAGGTATGAATCCGTGAATTTAAATTCGATCTTTTTAAATAGGAATTGAAGGTTTAAAATTTTTGGAAGAAAATATGCTACAAATTTATATAAATTAGCTATTTTATTCCTTAAGTTAAACTCTATAAATTACATGAAAACAAAAGTATTTGTACTAAGCTTTATTAACAAAAATTTTAAAGTATTGCTAAACGCTAACTCCTGTATTCTATTTCTTTAATTTAACTCTTTCAGTGAGTATTGATACGAAGACCTTGAGTTATCGAATCCAGCATGCAACCAACCCTATTCAAGCCCCTTATTTTTTAAGTATTTTATGCTTTCTATTATAATTTTGGGAAAGATTGTATACTTAGATTGAGGGGCGAGGAGGGGTGGGGGGGGGGGGGGGGGCTAAACACCTATTCCCCACCCCACCCCCTAATAATTTAATTAAAATATTTTCGCTGGAAGTATAGTTTATAAATTTCATCAATTTTGTTAAAAAAATATAAAGTAGCTTTATAAATTCACGTATGCGTTATTGCAAAAAAAATTCGCCCCCTATAATTTTGAGGATGTGCGTCCGCCTCTGACTTGATCGCACTGGTTTCGAAAATGACTGATTTATATAGATGCAATCTCCCTCTCCTCTCTTACCAATTTTTCAGCATATTAAAATGTGTAGTAAATCGTTTGATTTGTAAAAAAGATTTCTACTTCACGTTCGTAAGATGATATGAATTTTAATATACTCTCTGTATAATAAGAGTCATACTCAGGATAAAATCTGGAAAAAAATAAAAAAAATTTCTTGTCTAAATTGTCTTCTACATCCGTTCTTGGATGGGATGAGAGCGGCCGTGAAATTCTATAATTGACTCCTTTTCCGTTTTCCATTAATTGAAACAAGATTTAGTATATCGTTATTATGCAAAGCCATTAAGGAATAATACGTCATTATTATCATATGTGTATTGTCAGCCTTTTCAAATAAGATGATTCGCTTCAATTAACTTTCAATTCGTGAACACGTATTGTGATTTAATCCTTCTCTCTCATTATCACGACATAACATACATAATCTTTCATAATTTTCTCCGCCAACCATTCCAAGGCATTTGAATGCAAATAAGGAAACGCTCTGAAGAAAAGACACGCAGTTTTATTTAAATTCTTCTTTCACTCTTCTGCACATCATCATGGTCAGTGGTTTGGTTTTTAAAACTATCGTATCTAATTTCTTTCTGATCAAATTTCTCAATCTCCTTCTAACTCAATGATCCGTGCCATGGCAATGACGCCCCGTCTACGAATGATGTCATGTGATGATGGTTGGTTCGGTAATTAGGTATCGTAATGATATACAAGTGGTGGATGATATCTTTTGAGTGTGTGTGCTTGTGCGTGAGTGGATGATAGCCACTTAGAGATACAGGGACCGGGTTACAAGACTGCACTCTCACTGCAAACAAGCACCTCCTTACTGACTGCCTCTCACTTTCTTCGTGTAAGCCTTTTATCATTCATTATGCAAACGCGCTCCAATTATTATTATATTGTTATGAACGTTTAATACACTGGATACCGAAAGACTAGAGATAGAGTTTGTATATTGCGCGCAGATAAGTGAGAGCTGTTTAAGCGTATTTTTAATACCTACTTTTCCACAAAACCCTTAACCAAGAAGCCATTCAACATCACTACACAGTCTTTATCTTCCTTTGTCTCGCTCTCATATCGTGGCTTTAATGAAAATAATGATATCACGTCTACCAAGGATGTAAGTAGTTTTATCGTTTTTAAACTGCTTCTCCTTTTTGAAATGCATGCATATACTTTTTATTACGGCTCTCTTAATTAAAATGTCTTCTCCAATTAAGAGCATGCATAGTGATTTGGATATTATTCTCCGCTTAGAAAGTAATTATATGCTAAAATCCTATTTTAATATCAATTTTTTTGATCTATTTACTTGAGATTTTGCATATGTTTATTTTCTTTTGTTCTGATTAAATACTAAATGACTATCACTATTAGTAGTAATTCTGTCTCCCAGCTCACTACAGGTGTCTAGTCTAGCATCCAGGTACGCAAGAGGAAACCAGGTGGCGGTGCTCCTAACAAAAATTGGGCTTCTAAAGAAATTAGCTTTGATACCTGAAAAAAGCTTTATTAATAATAAATTTTTGGATTTTTTTGCTTCTCTCCCCCCCCCCCCCCGCCTACGGAAAATATTGGACTTGATATACTTTAAAAAATCGCACTCAGATCTTTAAATCCCAGACTTCGACTTCATAACCCCTGTATAGGTTCTAGACCAGTGCTTCCTAAACGTTTTTATAAAGTGAGGCCTTTTAGTAATGTAAAATTTGTCATGGCGCCATTGTTCTATAAATTCGTATTATTAAATTTCTATTGAAATAATTTGAAATTTTATTAAACAAAATCATTCAAAAGGAGAAGAGATTTATGCATCACACACAATGCGCACCCAAAATAAAGAACATTTGACAAAAGAACAAAGTGAATTAAATGGCGGTACCCTTTGTATTAGACGAAAATTTTTATAGATTTTTTTATATCTTGTTTACAAAATGAATAAATTTAAAAATCGTACTTTCAGGCAAAATATTTTAATCACATTTTGCAGACTCTTTAAGAATATTGATAGAAAGAAAGTATGAAAAAAACAAGTTTATCTAAATTAGGAACGGGGCGAGGCCTATTCGCCCCTCCTTCCAATAATTTTAGATTTTTTTAAACTAGTGTATATGCGTTATGTAAATTTAATTAAAATATTTTCGCTGGAAGTATAGTTTTTAAATTTCATCGATTTTGTAAAGAAATATAAAGTAGTCTTATAAATTCATGTGTGCGCTGTGTATAAGGATTGCTTGAATATTTTGTCTCCCATGGTATTTCCCGACCAGTAATTTTGAAAATTGCAAACCCCCCCCCCCTCCAATAATTTTGAGGATGTGTGCCCCTGTTTTAAATAAATATAGACCAAGTATAAAAAAACACACAAAGATGATAATGCAATAATAATATGTATACGAAAGCCTGGAGACAAGGGTTAACATCTTTGTGTCCAAAAACTTCATGGAACGCAATTTCTTTCTAGGGTGGGAGAGTGGGTTCCGCTTGAGTAGAAGTCTCTTGTGCGCCGAAAAATAGAAGGGGGTGTTGGTGTCCTTTGCTGCGCTGCTTATATATGGGATGGTACGAAAAATATAAGCCAAAGTTATAGCCACTTTTTCTCACGGACACACTCTTTTGATACATGGGGGGGGGGGTCGTATTTATTCTAAAAAAATTTTTATCAATCTTTTCTTTTTTCACATTTTACATAGAAATTTGTTTCAAGTATGCAGCTTTTAAAGCAAAAATTATTTTTTTAGTTTTAAATCATTGAAATTTTCATTGAAAAAGAAGGAAAAAAAAGAGTAAAATTTCAAACGAATTTTCGACTCCACGAGTCTCTATCAAGTTGAAGTACTAGACGTGAAAGATGTAAACTCTTTGAATAAATAATAATAATCAATGATTGAAAATCACCATTTTCAACATGAATTATTGTTACTACCTTTATCGTTTATTAGAAGGGTACTTGTGTATACAATACACGTATTAATTGTTTAATATAATAAATTTTATAATGTTATAAATAAAATGCTTTTAATGTAAAATATATCAAAATTCACTATTTTTCTCAAGCATTGATTTTGCGCCTTCCATACGGCGTTTGGTGTTTGGTGTTTTCCTTCCTAATTTTATTGCTCGGTTTGAAAATACTGAAAGGAATTCTGAATAATTCAAAGCATTTACATTTTCTACATTTAGTTTGTAAAAATGAAATAATGTATAAAAGGCTATAATATTTGTACCTCTCAAAATTATTTATTAGAGGGTGAACGCCCTAATACTTTACTTTTAGAGTCCTAATACGTAGTTTGAAAACCGATGGTCTAAGCTAGACTCTAGATCAGGATTCAATGATCTTTTCGAATGATTACCTCTAAATACATAACTTCATTCCAAATTCACTCCTTATGGTTTGAAAGAAATAAGAATCCTAGATTTTTTGAATGTATATATGGAAGATACAATTATAAATATAGACCATTTTTGAATGATAATTTTTGAGGTAAACTTCGAGAGTAATAACACAAAATACTTATGACGTAGTACAATTTGGATCTCTATATCAGGGCCCGGGAACCTTTTTGACTAAAAGAGCCCAAAAAACACATATTTTAAAATCTAATCCTCTGAGAGCCATACATATTTTTAAATACTGATTACAACTAAATGGAAAAAGAAGACCAACAATTTTATAGTATAATAAGACTCTGAATTTATTTTAAACAACATTTGTTTTATCGAAGTTATTTATTAATGAGCAAAGTCTGCATTCTCATCAGCTTTATTTGTGTCGTCGTGATTCGTAATGATGACGAAATTAAGAGAGTGTATTTATCCTAAATGCCACTGATTTATCTGAGAGCCACATGCAGTCATCAAAAGAGCCATCTCTGGCTCGCGAGCCATAGGTTCCCGACTTCTGCTCTATATGAATCAAATACAGATTTTGTTTAGTTTGCTGCTCATAAACTTTTATAATAAACTCATCTTTTGACTTTCTATTTACATGACCAATCAATCTGAATCTTTGATTTTCCATAACCTTATTTATCTCATTGACTTAACAAAGACTTCTAATTTTCTTATTACTAACCCCACATTTTAACTCACTTAACACATTATTCTTATCTCAGTGTTATTTAATCTACCTTTCTCAGCTCCTTTCAAAGCCCAACTACGACCACTATATACTAAACTAGACCTAATACAACTTTTGTGTAACTGACACCTTAAACTCACAGAGCAAAGTAATACTACTAAATATTGCTTAAAGACTTAAATTTCTTTCAAGCTAGCCTCATACGCTACTTACTATATTTTCAAAAAATTCCCATCTAATTCTCCTCTCCTAGGAATCGAAGAACTACTGCAGCAGAGATTTTTACTGGATAGGTAAAAACATTTTTAAAACACCCATTGTGTACCTATTTATTACACATTGCACAGAGAATGAAATTACTTTTAACACAGGAGTTCAATATTTGAAATTCGATTCCTGCTTTCAACGTGTCCCTTACTTTCATCCATTTAGATTTACTCTCTTTTTTCCTATACTTTTTTGCAACAAAATTTTTTTTTACTCAACTCTTCCTTCACGAGATTGCGCTAACAAAACGATATCATCTGGGTATTAAACTTGATACATATCTTCTTCCTTAAGTATATCTTTTGGAATTTCATCATGAAGAGGAAATGATTTTTTATCGATCGTGATGCAATCTCATCTCTATTTTAGATTCATCACAAAGTACATTTTCAATTTTTATGTAGGCATCCTCATTCACTTATAAAGCCATAATTGATTTCAACGCTTGATCTCGAGACACAGAATCAAAAGCCTTTTCAAGTCCATTTTTTGCACTTTTTTTATATCAGCTGTATTATGATAAAAATAGCAACCATTAAACTCGTACCTGACATATTGAATTTTACTTATTTCAACGCTTCTTTTTACTCGGTTTAGCAATACTCTCTCCACAATTTTCATGTCATGTTCTGAAATTTTTTAATTTCTGTAATTATGCCAATCAGTAATGGTTCCTTTTAATATGGTGGTATAAGTTGACTTTTCTTCCAAGAATAAATTATTTTTCAATAAATTTATTTGAATCAACAATTTAGACTAAAATTTAAACATTTGAGCACAACTTTTTTCCACTACTCCTAATTTAGTTATGCCCATATACTTCTACTTGGCATATAGGTACTATTAATAAGCATTCCTGTTTACAATAATTTCATTTTACCCAAATCGGATAATTTAACACGATTTATTGATCTCTGAATTGTGCGCTCGCCGCGAAATTTCTATTGTCAGCCAGTAGCTGGATGGCCTTGCGTAACTGGTACTTTCAGAATAAATAAATGCATAGAAAATTTTAAAAGGCTAAAAATTGATTGTTTTAATGTAGAGTATAGTGTCAAAATTAATTCACTCTTATTCTTAAATCATATATTTTGGAAGAAAAAAATGTCACTTTTTGGAAGTAGTACTTATAATAAATGTGAGCAGCTGTCCACGAAAATGAAATAGGCTAAATCAAGAACAAGATCAAGGCTAAAGGATAATCACCTCGAAAATAAATTAAGAGTAGCGCCGCCTCCAGCATTTCACCAAATATTGAGGAGACATTGGTGAAGAAACACCAAACCCAAATTTCGCATTAGAATGACTTTTTTGTTACAATTTATTTCATTTGTCATTATAAAATTAACACACTGTGCGTTTCATTTTTAATAAATAATTTTTTCTTTTACTGTTTTTGTTTTCATAGCCTCCCTATTAGGGATTGCACCCCGAAAGCTTTTTTCCCTCCCCGGGGAGTGGGGACCCTGAAGTACCCCGGGGAAAAAAATATTTTTTTTATCAAGAAGAACACTAATATTTTGAAATGATTTATTCAAAATTGTTCAAATAATAAAATTTTAAAAACAATAATCCTGAGAGAGTTTCATCCTTCAATCTATTTCTGATTTTGGATTTAAAATAACTCATCGAAGAAAACACTCTTTCCGGTGTTGAAGATAATACATAAAAGAAATAATACATATAGCTTTGCACATAATACATAAATACCACCACATTATCTATCATATAATGTAAAAATATGATTATAATTGTGAATTTTTTATTGTATTTTTTTGGGCGGGGCCAATCTCTACTCCCTATATAAAGCAAACCATAGTCAAATTGATTAATTAAAAAAAATCAATTGTATAGTAAGTGTTATATATATGTTTAGTTATATATGAAAGTATAAGTGCGTATGTGTACATATTTTGTAAATCTATGATTATAGCTCCTAGCACTAACCAGGCTTTAAAAACATAATCTGGTCCACATCTGAACAAAGGTTGCCACTGCATGGATTAGAATTAGATCATCCAAAGGAATTCTTTGTTTCATTCAAGAAAAAAATGTAACTACATACATATTTTTTTATTTGCAATTTTTCCCAGCGGCCCTAACGATTGCTGAGCGGGGGTAGGCATTCAATTACATGCTATCCTTCTTTGCTTCGTGGCATAGTGTGCCTGTATAAATTATATTGTGCTTTTAATCAAATTTCAACCATTCAGGTCTAATAAATTCTCAAAACATAAAAATTTTGTGATATGACGAAGGAGATGATGAATTTTATAAAGTTAATTAATGATGATGATGTGGTTAATCATCGTGAATTTGCGCTTTCTCAATCTAGATAGTATGCATGCATGAGTGTGTATAAATATACAAGGTGTACACTCACAAGTACCCTTCTAATAAACGAGAAAGGTAGTAACGTAGAAAATGGTGATTTTCTTTCATTGATTTTTTGTTTGAAAACAGCTTTGTCGAACAAAATGCACATCGCTCTCCTTCCACAAATTAATAGTGATCACAGAATGCATACGTGATGAAGGAAGTTTCATCATCTTATAATTTACTTTTAAATAAATTTGCAGCAAGGTAAGGTATTGCATATATATATATGCTCTCTAATGCCATTAATGATAAAAAAAATCAATGATACTTGCAAGGATATAGGTTAAGCTTTGGATACACCTACTTACTATTCCTGAATTCAAAAGCACAAAACACACCTTTTGCTACTTTATCAATATAATCTCCAATTTTCTCTTTTTCTCACACAGATGTAAGCGATAAAGATAAGAGGGGCATTTCTGAAAGTGAACAAAATATGGTTGCACCTTTGGCACCTAAAAAGTTATCTGAGGGAAAAAAGGGATGCAGCAAGAGCACGATCAATTCATCCATTTCTCTGGAATCCAGCTCCGATTTAGAAAGTTCGACGACAACGCGAAAGTTCACCGTTGACTGGCATACCACTGACAAAGATTCTAATCATGAAACGTCTTTAGAGATTTCCCTTACACCCAAAAAGGATATTAAACATAAAAGTGCAAAAGATTCCAAAACTGTCAGTAAGAAATTTTTTACCCTGAAATTGATACAAAACAAAATTTTACCTGTATTCACCAAATGGTTAAACTGATTGAAGAACACCGTTTTTAAAAATAATATTCATTTTTTTTATATCGATGAAATATATTTAAATTTTATTTTTACATTTAACCTAAACAAAAGTATTTCACCTTCCAAATTCATCGCCTACTTCAATATCCAACTTCGTCTCCAACAGGTGCGTACATCCGTGGAGGGGGGACGCCTATCTAATGTGATTTCCATGGTGGGGCGAAAAATTATTGGGAGGGGGAGGAGCTCAGCGCACTGGGTACCAATCATCTGAAGATTTTTGCTTAGCCAGATTCCGACTTACTGATTAACAGATTTAGAAAATGGATTTCGCACCCAATCATAAATATGTATTGAAAGGCAAGGAAAATATTTTTCAATTTCAAAACAAAGATCATCTAAATGAGATTTAATAAGATTAAAAAAATTTTTATATTTTTCTTCACTATTAAATTTAAGACATCGTGGAAACATCTCAAAATTTCCTTTTGAAACATGTGTTTTCCATATGTTTACTTTTTTTTGAATGCGAATATTTTATCACTTGAAGTTAATATATTTTCCTTCACGCCTTGCAGTGACTTGTTCAGTTTGTTCATATGATCAAAAATATCTGCTAAGTAATAGAGACAAAGTAGCCAATGTTCCTTATCAAAGCATTCAACTCATCTTTCAGCTCAAGCACCCTATTTAGAACTCTTCCTTTACTTAACTAGCTGATTTCCGTATGTTGCAAAAGATTGATGTGCTCTTTTTCGATGTTTTCACATAGTCTTGTGATAAAAAAAACAATTTTTTTATTTTAAATGAATGATTATTTAAATTTTAAGAGAGATTTTTCTAGCAAAAGGAATTTTCAGTAGTTATTATATTATGTGTGGGTATGTTATTAAGTATATTAACAATTAGGTCTGTGTGGTTTTTGATTATATTTTTTAAGAAGAAATATATACAATTAGAAATTTAAAATATGATATTCAATCAAATGGGAATGATCTAAAGTTTAGTTCTAACTTTAAAGATAAAACATGAAAGCATTTCTGTAAATGACATAATGAATTAAAATATATATTTCAAATCTCATTTCGCATCAATATTTGATTTCATTTGATACCATAATTATATCCAAAAGTGATATCATATTCATAAAAAAATAATATAAGCTCCATATTTAAATAAATTAAAGAATTTGATTGTATATAAAATATATTTAAAGGGCAATGCAGGTATACATAGTAGCTGTAAATAGTTTTGTAGTGTAAAAAGTAATAATAGTAAATAATTTGTAATAGTTTAGACTTTAGAGAGTCAAGTAACAGCGCTTTATAACAAAGTATATCAGCTTATCTCGTGGAACCCCTAGCAACATTCTGCGGAACCCTACGGTTCCGCGGAACCCCGGTTTAGAAAGGCTGGTCTAGAGAATTCCCATTGGGAAGGTTGCTAGTAAATGCCATGTACCACGAGATGGAAAGGAAATTTAATTGTAAAAAAAATATATGTAAAATATGCTGGCATATACTCTTATTTTCTGTGAGGCTTGCCACAATGTCTTGTACGATTTTTTTAATGAACAAATATGATGACTCCATTTTGAGCGAAAATGTGCCCGTTTGTCGGCTTAAAATGCAATAGCACAAAATTTGCACCTGATCGAGCAAAATGGATAACATTTTTGAGCTTAGCATACAAAATACACCGAGAAAAGCTTAATAGTATAGAAACCTCCAAAACTATTCAGGTCAGTATTATCAATGAATATATACTTGTACATTTGCAAAAAAATACATTGTAAAAAGTCATGATGTATAGGAATAAACGGGACCTAGACTTTGTTGTGAAAACTAAATAAATTTGACATATATTTATGCGAGGCCGCTATTTTTGGAGCCAGTCACATGATAACTATTAGCTAAATAAATTTGTATCTACGAAAATAAAGCGTATACACTTGGTTGCATGCGGATGTACAACTTAACGTAAAAAAATTAAGAGTATTATTGAGATGAACTATAATAAGCTTTGGTCGTTGTTGTGTTGTTCAAGAAACTGAATGTGCGTAGATAGGAGTTGACTTGCCGTGTCGTAATTAGAGTTATACTAAAACAGCATAAGTGTTGTTTAGTAGGAAAGGAAAGAAAGATGATGACATTTATTAAGATCATCTCACTTTCATTTTTTAACAATTTTTTTGAATTGCACAAAATAATTTTTCCTATTTCTCACAAAAAATGTTTAAACTGAAAAATCAAGAAATGAACAAGTACAATTTAAAAAGGATAATCAAGACCTGAATGTGATAACAAAGTATGAGGTTGTGACATGAATTTATAGTTATTAAAATCGTAAACGTAAGGGAATTGCTTAACGACATTTCGCAGTTTTCCAATTTTCAAAACATTTTGAATTTCTTCATTCAAATTTTGATTAGAGGTCAAAAGATGACAACAACATTTACTAATCCTGAAGAGTTTGTTTCATTTATTGAGAAATTATTATTTATTATTTAAAGACGAATAAAGTAGCAAGTTTAACTACTTTATAAACAACACAAGTGTACACTACAAGGTCTAGAAGAAGAAGAAGAAAAAGAAGAAGAAGAAGAAGAATGTAGCAAATTTAACGTTTACAAAAATTCAGCAAAAAAAGAGAAAAATAGAAGCAAATCTGTTCATTTTTTTCCTTAATTCTGTCATTTTTCTTACCCATTGTGACTTATTGCCATTTGTCGCAAACTCCAATGGTGCAAACAAATCATTGATAGTTTTAGACTTGTTATGAAGTAAAGTTAACTTGATCCCCTCACCACTCAATATGTCTTTTGCTGTCCAATGACTTTGTTAAAAGAAATTACCTCATTTTATTTGAATTAAGAGATCTAAACGTAGAAATTCTTTAATTTCAGATGGTGGTGACAGATATTACAAAGTTAAGGCGAAATCTAAAGCAGTTTGCATGGATACGCAATTGAATAATGTTCCTGCCTCCTCGAAAGCTTATGCAAGCGTCCAAACAGAAGGTATGATATTTTCTTCAAGCTTTTTATTATTTTTGTGTACTCTCATTAGATTTCACTCCTGGATCATCATTCCATTTGAGTGTCAGGTTCTCAGTTTTGAAATATTGTCATTCCAAAGCTTAATGGCTGTATATTTCAGAACCTTTTTAGGACTCCGTAATCTAAGAAAATCAATGTCAAATTTTTTGGGGTTTTTAAGTTTATAATCAACTATATTATTTTTATAAACAATCCATTCATCAAAAATATCAAGTAACAATTTATTAACAAGTTTGTATAAAAAAATAGATAGTTGAAGGTGATAAATGTCATCAATTCTCTACAAATCATACTTATTATATAGGGCTGTACAGTACAACTTTTGCTATTAGAATTGGATACTTTTTTGATTGCTCTATTTTGTATACACATCAGTTTTTTATGTCTGTATATCCCCAATTGATTAGGCTGTAAAAGCAGTGAGGTAAAATTAGCGATTTATAAAGCACTAATTTGATATTTACAGAAAATCCCATTTTTATATCTATTTAAAACACCTACTACAGAATTTAATCTCATAGAAACTGAATTTATGTGATTTTTTCAGGTCAGGTGTTTATTTATATACAATCCCAGAAGATTAAAACATGATATACGTTCTATTTGACTTTTAACGCATAAATTATTCAATTTATTTGAAAAATCATATATTTAGTTTTCTTCATATTAATGTTTAATTCATTGGAATCTACCCAGTTGCAAACCTGATGTAATACTTCATTTACAAAGTCCCCACCTCTAGAAGAAAGTGAAAAGGGTGCACTGATAGTGATATCATCATCAAAGAATAGACATTTGAAGTTTTGACTCACAATATGCAAATCATTTACAAAAAGGGGAAATAGGATTGGCCCCAAAATGGGACCTTGTGGAACGCCCCTGTGAGATTACTACTTTTTGATATCTTTTGGTTAAATAAGAACTCAAAAAAGTTAGGGCTTTATTAGAAAATCCTAACTAAGGAAAGTTTGTTAGGAGAGTGTTATGTGAGATGCTGTCAAAAGCTTTCGAGAGATCTATGAATAGCGCCAAGACGTGTTCCTTTTTTTTAAGAATGTTGTAATTTCATTTATGAAAAGGGTATGCAGATGAGTTGCAGAATATTGTGTTCTTCTGAAGCCAAATTGATATTATTTGAAAAAAAGCTTGTTATTATTTATGTAACTGATCATTTGATTATACAATATTTTTTCAAATAACTTTGAAAAAGTGCTAACGATACTTATTGGGCGATAATTTTCTATTGCATTACAATTTCCTTCTTTGAAGACAGGTATAATTTTCGAGAATTTGAAACAACTAGGAAAGACATCTTTTTTAAGAGTAATTAGTTAGAATTTATAATTAGCTCTTATTTCACTATTTGTGCTTTTAATTTTCATTTTTTTGTGCAACTTATCTCGAATTTTGATTAAATTTATTACTTCAAGAGTCATCCATTTGTTTTTTCTATCTTTATATTTGTTCTTATTCTTTGAAAAAATTTCTATTAACGATTCATCAGGGTCAGAGCCCGGGCTACCTATTAAATTTTGGAGCACAAGCCCCCCCCCCCCTTAAGAATTTCTCAAGCCCAGCTAATTTCAAGCTCCCCTAAAAAAATTCATTACCCTAAAAAAATATGCCAAACATCTAGCATTCATGATAATTTCTTTCATGAAAATGTAATCTGTATAGATATGGCTTGACAAATACATCATATGTTTTCTTTTCGCCTTGAAGCAGATTAATCTGATCGTTCAAAAATTAGCGCCCCAATGAAGCTTAGTAAAAGAGATCCTTTTAGAAAACATCAATCAATTTGAAAAAATTTGGTGAAATCACTGATTAGCAACTAAATTATGTTGACATTTTTTCTACTTGATATGAACACAATCAGCTCAACTTTTTGAATTATTTCTTGTTCACGTGTATCGGTATCCATATCAATTTAGTATAAAACATTGCTAGCAGGATGAAGTTTAGAAGGCCTGCACAGATTATCTTCTACAGTGGGGCAAGGACAGGAAAAGTTGATTTGAGAACGGAATTCCCAATAGTTTGAGCGAAATGACTAACCAGTAACACAAACTGCTACTTCTGCGCCATTCATGAATTGTGTTTAATAGAAAGAACTGGAGCACCCACAAGGATGTAGGCATCCATAAAAAATATTAGAGACAGGGTGCTGAAATCTCTATATCCAATATTTAGAATGCATTTTGTTGTTGTCGTTGTAATTGCTGGTCTTTCGATTACGCTATCTTATTACTAGCTTAGTCTGTCAGGCAAATACAAGTGATGTTTATTTGAGACTGAGTCAATCATTCTTTTTCAAGAAAGTCATTACAAGGAATAGCAAATTTTTGCTACACTCTCGCAGGAAGAGCCATACATAGATGTAAATTCAGCCAAATTTAGGATCTGCCTTCAGGTGTAGGCTTCTAGACATGATGGCTTCATGGTTTTTAGATGCAAAACTGAAACAAGTTGTGTCCCCCCCCCCCCCCCCCCCCCCCCACTTTGCTAGTAAGTTTACTATTTGGCGAGGGTTGAACCCTAAATGAATGGATTCTGGTCTTGTATGTATGTGTGGACAATTGAAATGATGATGTTCACATCCTTTTTTCCAAAATGAGCCAAAGAATCTCGTTCGCGATTCCAGCCTGTCAAAATCCTCTGTTGAACTGTTGACATTCAGATTGAAAGAAAAATCTCCTGTCTGAGATCACCTATACCGCAACGGGCATCAAGAATACCCCTTTTTTCTTTAAAGAGAATGACTTTGTGTACTGTACAGTGTACAGATTTTTTCTGAGCTTCTGAACAAGCTTAGATAGCCTCAGTACGAACCCAACGATTGAAAACTGTTTATTGATAAGAGCAAGCGATCGATGAAAGGTGTTCAGCTGGACAGCTGCAACTAATTTACTCTCCCTCTACTACACTTATATAAAAGTATGGAGAAGGAAGGCCTGTCTGTTTGATAATAATTCGTTATGATCAGCATGAGTGGTTTTGACTTGAAGATTGAGAATTTTTTGTTTAGACTGCAATCTGGTTTTACCATGAACAACACATGGTTTCTTATTACTTGTAGAATAAGGAACGACAAACAACTGTCTTGTGCAAAGAAATCCCATACTCTTCCCACAAGTACAGTTCAAGGTCATCGTGATTAAGCAGTTCACCAAATATCTCTACAAGGATGGTGTGCCAGGTTTAACCGTGGAGAAGTTACAAGCTGGCATCTTTGAAGCTCTTCCTACCCGTCAAAACATGTGAGATCGCGAGTTTATAACCAAATGAACGAAATAAAACTTGAATCGTGGACGTATTTTTTTCTGCTACAAAGAAGTTTCTGGCAACAGCAGGGTCAAGAACAAAGCAGAACTTGACAACATATCTTACTGCTTTCCGAAACTTAAAATTGCATAATAACGTAAAGGAGAATGAGACCAGCTATCATAGACGCCTGAATGCAGTCATGATGCCTTTTTACTTTTGGATTTTGAATATTAACAATTCTGCAACCTAGATTTTCAAAGGAAGACAACCCAAACTTGGCCTTTTTTCACATCAATTCCTTTAATGTGGTCCTAGCTTTATTTGAAAAATTATTGAATTTCCTAAATTTTTCAAAAATTCACCTCAAAAACATGAAAATTTTGTCAAATTTTTTAAACTGAAGTCGAATCCTTTCTTCACGGATAAGTAACCAAATATCGATGCATTTTTTAAATTTTCTTCGAAGTCCACACTGTAATAAACTGTTGACCCTTTACCTTGATATTTTATCCTGTGTGTTAAGAGAAGATTGCAAAGAACAAATTAATTGGGAGGGGGAAGGGTGTAATAATGTTGCAATGGTGATTCTCATCAAGACTCATGAAAATCTCCTCCACCCCCCACTTCTCAAAGGAGAACTATCTCCTAAAGCAGTTAACCCACCATGTATATTGACTAAAATTAATTAACTAGTTGTTTAATTAACATTTACTAACTGTTTTATCCTTAAACTAACTAATTAGTTAACTAATTGTTCTAAAAGGCACGGCAGTAGTAGTAGAAGATTGTGTAGTCCGAGCTTTTAAAGATATAGGAGTTGGAGTCGCATATTATAAAAGCGATAGCAGTCAGAGTTGGAGTTATGAAGGCATTAAAAAATTGACTTATTATTTTAAATTAAAAAAAGTTTAATTTTTGTAAACTTGAAGAGTGACCCTTTTTTATGCAAAGCAGGAAGTAGGATTTTATAAGTATAGATATTATAATAAAATCTATCGCCTCTGATAATTAATTTGATAAAGAGATAAAATTTGTGAAATTTTTTGGTATAATTTCAAAAAAAAGAGATAAAAATATCTCATAACCAATTTCCACAAAAACTGCCTCCTTCAGAGGGAAAAGGATTTGTGAGTCGGTTAAGATATCTTTATCTCTTTTTATAAAATTATTCACTAATAGAATTTGCAAATATTTGGAGTCACAAAGTTGCAATTTTTTACGTACTTGGAGTGCGATGTTTTACTTTACTGACTAAACTGCTATGTATCCTCTACGCCCACTCAATTAACGCTATCTCCTGTATATGTGTGGCATTATTCGTTTTACAAAAAGCTCTTTGTTTGTGCGTGAGAGGGTGGAAAATTTTACCACATTCATCTCCTAACTATTTCGTTTACAACTCGTTGTATGCAGCATCACCTCTCCAAGCAAATCTTTTTACAAAGAAATATAACCACAATGTTGCAGTTCCTATGCAATCTGTATCCACGAATCTTAGAGTGATTGATTACAAGAGTAATTTATTTTTGATCTAAAAAATCCTATATATTTGGGAAAAGAGTGAATTTTTATAGGAAAAAATGACTTATTAAAATGGATTATCTTTTTTTTTTAAATATCTTATTTTGTCTTTACCCCATTTCATACCAGTAAAAGCAGACGAATAAGTTGTTTGAAATAAAAGTAAAGAATCAAGAAATCGTTAGTGTCATTTAAAACTGACGATGGGCGAAAATGGTATTAAAAAAAACTTTCCCATTCAATTCTGACTATTTGATTTGCTTCAAATATTAAATTACTTGTAAATAAATTGTATCCTTTATGCTCACTTTTTGTTCCTTTGAAATTTGATTTCATAAAATTTATTTGTCTAGGAAGAAATTTATTTAATCACACACACAAACAGAATAAACAAACAAAATTTTATATTGATTGAAATTTCTCCCCATTTTTGTTCTCTTAAAAATTTAAAGCTAATATAAATCTACCTCCATTGATCTTTTTTTGTTTCTGAGAAGTTAGATTTTTATTTTTTTGAAAAAAGGATGCCCCTTGTTCCACCCCATTTTTTATTTTTCACTTCTCCACTAGATATGGATTGTCCAGTATCAATTATTCCTTGCTTTATTCTACACGAATATAAAATATTTTTGAGATTAAGCCACTTTAAAAATATCGGAAAATTATCGAAAATAAGCTACCAAAATTATACATAAGTAAATGTATAATGTCTTTTTATTGTAGACAAAAATTGGCTTTATTGACTTTTGTTCGCCTTGGTGAGTGTTACTTCATCGTGGTGAAACATTTTGCAACTTTGCCTCATGGCTTTGTTACCCTTAATATTATTTTTTCATTTGCCATTGAAAGGAAGGATACAGGAGATGTAAATAATAATCAGTACGCGTTGTGTATTATGTATAGAATTGAAACGATGTATAATCCAGTGAGGGAGACCTTTATATCCTTGTCATAAATCCTCGTAGTTTTTCCTTACTTCTACCACACAGGCGTGTTGATTGCCAGTAGTCGCCTACTTGCAAATCAATGCCTTCTTGTGTTATTTTGAAAAACAAACTCACTCACTACTCCCTTAGAAGAGCACAATATATATCAAGAAGATGCTTTATTTTACCATACAAAGATCTTGCGCATAATTACTATTATTATTTTTTATCGTTTCCTACATTGTGTGTCAGTGGATATAAAAGTTCTTTGTGTGAATACCATCATTTTTACTTTTTGTATGCAGGAAGGAATGCGTACTTGGCACTAGGCCGGGCGACTTGTCACGCAGCCACGATTGCGAGTGCAAGAGCTGCGTCCCAAGCGATCCTCGAAGCCAAGCAGACAACAGAAGAATCTTCTTCCTGTGAACTCGAAAAAAAGTCTTCCTTGCCCACAAACGCTAAGCAGCCCTCCATGCTATCTGTCATCGTTTCCACTTCGTGTCTGATTTACGCAGATGATTTGGAAAATGCTAGAAGCGAGTCCAATAACATCATCCAGAATTCACGGATCAACTTTCAAGAGCAGGATAACATGGAAGAAGACTCTGGTAATTATATTTTTACTTTTTCACAAAACAATTTTTTTTGTAAAAAACAAATAAATATATATTGTATGGTGCTAGGAAATTTCTCAGTAGGAATATATCACAGCCAAAAATTGCCATTGTGGGATAACTGCCATGGAGAATGGTCTAGTTTAGTATATAATGGTTAGAGTTGGACTTTGAAATAAGCTGAAAAATGTAGATTAGATACCATTGAGATGAGAATGTTGAGGATAATGTGTAAAGTGAGTTTTTTTATCTTTGAGAAAATTGCCATTGCTAAAATCCGAAGCCTGACAAATTTTCTTTGCTACTTTAAAAAAATTAATCTTGAAAAACACTCTATTGCTAATATAGCATATAAGAAAATTGAAAACTTCACTGAAAATTTATGTTACCAATAAAATGTTGGAAGATCAATTTTTTTATGGTATTTTCGAAACAATTCAAAATGCTAAGTATGTTCTGCTTATCTTTTATTGTTAACATTTCTTTTATTTTCTTCTTTTCAAACTGGTTTCTATAAGATGCAATGTTTTCTTACTTCAAAATTCTACTCTTTTAATTATAAAATTTTGTGCTAAAGTTCTTTTTCTGAACTATATTCATAAGTCATATTTTTGGAAATTTCATCTCATGATTATAATGTTTGATAGAAGAAGAAATTTATTTATTTTATATAATTCTAGATTTTATGATAGAGCAAGTATATAGTGAAAATTTGTTTGGATAATAGTATAGGTAAAGATAAAAGGTACCTTGGGGTGTTTTGATCGAAAAGGCACAATTGCGCCACTTATATCGAACTATGAAGAAAGTAGGCTTGATACGGGATTGAACCCAAGACCTTGAGTTATCGAAACCCAGTATCTAACCAACCTTACTCATGCGAGAAAACGGCTTTCAAAAGGCAGACGCCACTTAAGTCCCAGACCTCAAATAAACATATATAAGCTAATATATAAATATAGACGATTTGTTTTTAAGCATTTATATATATTTAAAATATATGTTTTTTAAATAGCTACACAATTTTTCAAAAAAAAACTAGACTATAGAAGAAGAAGTTTATTTATCATAGAGTGAAGATAACAAGGTTTACATACACACAAAAAATAATATAGATATGGAATATAACAAAAGATAGAATATGATATGTAATAGGATATTTCGCAAGGCCATAAAGCCGCTTAAGGAGATATCCTAACTAAATAAACGATATAAAAAAACGAAATATAAGTTATGAAAATATCATATACAACATAATTTAAATGTACAATGATCATTAGGAAGGAAAACTAGAAAAGTAAAATAAATGAAAGAATTAATTAAAAGTATATACATATTTACAATCAAAGCAATTAACTGGACAATAATTTGATAAGTATGTATAATGAATAATTTTTTTAAATATAGTTTAAAAGAGCTAATTTTCATATTATTATTAAGATGGTGAATCAAAAAGTTATTCCACACTGAAGAAATTTTGTATTTCATAGTTTGTTTATATATTTGTTTACTGTAGAAAGGTAGAATAGCTTTATTAGCATTACGCAAATAAAAGTTTGGTTTTTGGTAATTAGAAACGTAAACATTAAAAATGCCAGGTAAGTAACCATTCAAGAATTTATAAATAAATAAAGATATATTATAGGTATACAAATCATTAAATTTCAATAGGTTTGCGTTATAAAATAAAGGAGAGGTATGCGCCAAAAAATTTGAGTTGAATACCGATCTTATTATTTTTTTGAGAAACAATCAAAGAGATGTTTTAATGTCCCCAAATAACTAGACAGTAGTTAATATAAGGAAGAAAAAATGAATTATAAAGTAAAAGCTTGACTTTAGTAGGAAACAAGTTTTTGAATCTTTTTATGATACCAATTACTCGAGATAATTTATTATTTACATACGAAATATGCTGTTACCATTTCAATTTATTGTCTATTGCAACACCCAAAAGATTGAAAGATTGGACAATCTCAAATTTCAAATTGACAGAACACTTGCTTCAAACAGAACACTTGCTATTCCCAAATAGCATTGCTTTAGACTTTTCAAAATTAATACACATACAGTTTGCTTTGCACCATAAAAAAGGTTTATCAACTTCTTGATTAAAGCAATTAATTTTATTGAAAAACATATCACAAGAAAAAGGGATATTGATAGTTAAATCATCTGCAAAGATAAAAAACTTCAAATTTATATTGGAAAGAGGTATATCTTTAGAAAGACCAAAAACAAGAGAGGTCCTAAGATGGAACCTTGAGGAACGCCAGAAAGAATTGGTTGAGTATTAGAATGTACACCCTCAACAATTACACTTTGGTATCTTGTATGAAAATAAGAAGTGAAAAAAGAAAGAGACATTTTTCAATACCATAGGCAGATATTATTTAAATAGGACTTCATGGGGAACTGAGTCAAATGCAATCAATAAAAAGAGAAAGCACACTTTTATCAGAAGCAAGATTATTGATAATGTCATCAATGAAACAGATGAGTAATGATTGAGTACTATGATTTTTACGGAAGCCAAATTGGAAATTATGAATAATATTATTATTAAAATAATGATACAACTGTTTAAATAATAATTTTTCTAGGATTTTAGATAGGATGGGAATTATGGAAATTGGCCTATAATTATTTATGTCATTCTTATTACCTTTTTTAAATACAGAGATAATTTTAGATAACTTAAGACAGAAGGAAAAATAGAGTGCTCTAAGCACGAGTTATAACCTATTAATAAGTATGGGCCAAGTATATGTAAAAAAAATTTATATGATAAATAGAAACATTGTAAATATCACTTGAATTATTCGTACTTAATTCACTAATGGCTATAAGAAGATCATTATAAGGAATTTTTGAAAATTAGAAGAAGACTTAGGAATATAAGTCAAATAGTCACCATCAGGTTTACTTATTTTCATGTCATAAGCAAACTTTTCACTAAAGTATTGGGACAAGATTTTTGGATCATCAATTATATTTTTATCAATTTTTAACGAAAGAGGTGATTTGCTTGAACATTTAACACATTTATTAATTTCAACCCAAAGATTTCTGTTGTTAGATGAATTAGAAAACTTGGTGAAAATTTTTTTTTCAACTCCTTTGACATATATTTAATCTTATTTCTTAAAACAAAAATTCATTTTTCAATTTATTTCAATTTATTTATTGTTAATAGATGATGGTATTACAAGTAATTACATCAAGCTTAGTGTAGTGACACTGTAAATAAAATAGTTGATACTAACTTAGCATAATATTCTAAGAAGGTTATGAACAGGATATAAGGAAGGGAAAAAACAAGGCGTTATTTATCTTCTTTTAATTGGTTGATTAAGTGAGAATATAGAGTTTCTTTGAAGGAAGTGAGTGAAGAAATCATTCTTATCGACTTAGGAAGTTTGTTGAATGTGATAGAAGCAAATGAGGTGTAGCTTTTTTTGAGTGTGAGATTTTTTGTTCTGGTTGGTGGGATGTTGTTAAATTTGTTTTTTGATAGTGTTTTGTTAGGGTTTATGTGGAGGTCTTTAAACACAGTTACTAAAAATTTATACTTTAGGAGGGAGTTTCCTGGTAGCAGTTTAGAAGTTGAAAAATGAGAAGCGGTTATAGCTTTACTGTGTTTGAGGTTAAAAATATATTTGATTGTATTTTTGCATAGGCTTTCAAATTTGTCAACGTCTGATTTTAGGAGTAGGGGAAAAAAGGATTCTATACAGTAGTTGAAATTACTAAAAACGTAAGAATTTGCCAGTTTGATTTTGTCCTCTATTCTAAGAAATTTGAAGTGTTTTTTCATTATTGAGAGATTGAACTTTGCTTTGTTTATGAGTTTGGAGAAAAAATGTTCGACTTTTAGTGAAGATGAGAATTCAAAGCCAAGAAATTTGAAGCTTGAGTTGGTAAGAAGTGGGTTGAGATTTTTGTTTTTTCTGATGTTTTGTGATAGGGTTAGACTGCTAGTTTTTGAAGTGTTAAGTTCCATAGAATTAAGGGTGCACCAATTTTTGATATTTGTCAAATTTACTTTTTTTATTTCAGCAAGTTGTTCGTAGGAGCTATGGTAAGATATGCATAATATATCGTCAGCGAAAAGAAAAACTTCTGTAAATTTATCTTCCATGTAGTTTATGAGATCATTCATGTACAGATTAAAAAGAATTGGGCTGAGCACGGAGCCTTGTGGTAGACCAGAATGTGAACACTAATGACCGGTGAGAGTACTTCGTTGAAGAAGATTTGATAGGTTCTTTCTGTAATAAATGAGTATATAAGTTTTATACTTTTGGGGTGGATGTTCATGAGATTTAGTTTTTCCATAAGTAGTTCAAGATCCACGTTGTTAAACGCTTTTGATAGGTCAAAAGAAGTAATTGTGACGTAGTTATTACAATTTAATTTGTTTATGATCAGTTGTATTGTGTCTTTCACACACCGGGATGAAGACGTATGTTTTTTGAAGCTGTATAGTTTTTTATTCAATAGAGATTCGGAGGATACATAGTTGGAGAGTTGATCAAGAAGAATGGTTTCTAGTATTTTTGAGAATGCTGTAGATTGAGCTATAGGACGGAAATTTGAAACTGAATTTGTTCAATCCAAAAAGTATAACTTGGATTGTTCTTAAGTTTTTTAAACATTAAATTTCTTTTCTTTATTAATTTTAGGAGTTGAACATTCATCCACTTATTAATTGGATTTTTATAATATAAATGTGAATATTTGTTGAATTTCAGAATTTTAGTATTAATATCTATAAAATGTATAAGTTAATCAAAGATTCTTTTGAAGTACAAATCAGGAGCATCAAAGTAAGGACTAAGAAAACCGCGCCAATTAAATGACTCAATATTTTTTAATGAAATCGATAGAATTAAATTTTTTTCTGGTTAAAAATTTATTATTAGATGAAGAAAACTTAAACGAAGCAAGAATCGGCAGATGATCAGAAAAATACTGATGTAAGTTGAAAGAATCACACTGTAAAAAATCAAATGCTACAAAAATGTTATCAAGCAAAGAATCACTGGCAGGACGAGTTAGCTTAGTGATTAACGGTTTAAATGAATTTCATAGAAGAAGATTCATAAAGTTTTGAACATTCGTATTAGAGTCAATTTTAAATAAGTTAAAGTTAAAGTCGCCCACTAGAATACTAAATTTTATATCAAAAGGATGACATGATAAAAAGGAATCAAATTCTGAAAAAAACAAATCAATTACGGTAGAATTTAATAAAGGTCTACGATAAATATTAGTGATATGGAAACAAGTATAATGATCAAGATGAATAGCTATGGTAAACAGCTCAAAACTATTGTAGTCACTATTATGAGTGAAAACATTATGCTTGATTGAATTATGAATGTAAAATCCTAGGCCGCCATGAAGAGATAATTTAGAAGAAATACATAAAAAAAACTACATCCTTCAATATTAAAAAAACTTGAATTATTACTATTATTGAACCAAAGTTCTTGAATACAAATAATATGAAGAGGTGATTTGCTAATTGAGTTGAAATGAAAAAGAAAACATTCAAGTGAATCAAACTTGGCATTAATGCATTGAGCATTCAAACTTATAATATTCAAGTTATTAGCATTCAAGGGAGGAATATCAGCAAGAAGAAAAATGATCATATAAGAAAGAATCTTTAAAATAGGAAGAGGTTAGAGTATCAAGTGTATAAATATTATTATAATTATCAGAAGAATACATATTTGAAATACAATCAGCAATTATCATCAAAAGAAATATAGTATATAAGTAGTATAGTATATATATAATAGATAATATAGTATATAAGACTATAATATTCCTAATTTAATTTAAATTAAAGAATTGAATCATTTAAGTAATAAGAATAAAATGAAATCACTATACTATTTTACCCATAGCCGATTTTTTACACGCATAACAATTATGAATATATTAGTATTATGAATATGTTTAGTAATTTTATAGGGATCTCTTGATTTCTAATCTATAACAATTGACATCTAACATTTGAAATGTGCGATAGGTTTTATTCTTCTTAAAAACTAACCATTCTTAATTAAAATTCAATAGAGTATAAAATAAGGCTAGTTTGGAATAACTTCATATCCTTAAGCAGTATTTTGTGTAGTAGTTATTATTCTACAAGTTTAGGCTGTCAATTATACAAAAGTTGTATTAGGTCTAGTTTAGTATATATAGTGGTCAAAGTTGAGCTCTGAAATAAAAAATGTAGACCAGATGAGAATGTTGAGAATACTGTGTAAAGTGAGTTTAATAAGGTCATGAAAAATTAAAGATTACGATTGTTCGATCATATGAATAGTTCAAAAGATTCGTTTATTAGAATCCTTTATGAGGAGCAAACTAAAGGTAAAATACAACGCAACACCCAAAATAAGTTGGAAAAAGGTAGTAGAAAATGATATGAGAAAAAGGAGTAGAGTTGTTTTTGAAATATAAGATTAATTCACTCATACATTATGGAGACTCATTGAAGGATATTGGTAGAATACTAAATAGCTTGAAACTTCCCATAACAGAAACCAAACTTAAGAAACAAAGTTGAGCATATGCCCCGTTATCCAAAATTTTCAGACCGTTCAAATTTTTTTCTTCTTTTTTTTTGTCAATTTTTATTTTTATACCAATATAGTTGTGCTAGTATAAATCTGTTGATGACGATTATTGTC
Source organism: Nectonema munidae (assembly GCA_030549495.1). Taxonomy (NCBI): domain Eukaryota; kingdom Metazoa; phylum Nematomorpha; class Nectonematoida; family Nectonematidae; genus Nectonema; species Nectonema munidae. Next base: position 1,758,358 of record JAUIRK010001041.1, on the reverse strand, counting down.
AAAATTTTATTTTTTTTATTTTACTGTTTTCCTATAACTTAGTATATTTTTGGTCTTTTTCAGTTTCGAAGCAATAATAAAATTATAGTTTATTTTTTTAATCAAATTCCGAATTTTAATAAGGTCATTTTAAAAAGAATAAATGAATCCTGAAGTTTCTGCAAAAAGGCTGCTCTATTCAGAGGAAAAGAGTATGTTGAACTCTTTCTTTTATAATTCATTTTCCTCTGTAGAAGACAGCTGTCTTTTGCCAAAACTCGACAGGATTAATCTATTCTTAAAATTATATATATATTTTTTTTTTATCAATTTTCAATAAATATTAGTATTAAAAGGACATCAAAATCAAAAAAGGGCTGTAGAAATCGATTAATCCCCTCCCAATTTATTTTCTATTTTCCAATTGAAATGGGAACCTAAATTCTATGTTTACTAATTTTATCGTATATAGAATAGAAAAAATTGTTTCCATGCTAATCAAAAAAATAAATCATATTTTAGATTCTCTAAACCAAAATCAATTCATCGTATGATTGATTAGAAAGTGTACTCAATAAATAGCGCTCTTCTTAGAATTTCTTTCCTGGTCTTCTTCTTTTTTAAATCTTTTCTGTATTACTCAGGCTTGCAAAAATATAATACATATAATGGTTTGTTAATTGCAAAAATATTTTACTAGTCCCTTTTTAAAAGAAATTCAGTATATATTTTTGAATTCAAAAATAATATCTTAATACAATGAAGATTGTAAAATTTTAATTACAATCTTGATTCTAAAAAAGAAAGAAAGAAATTTATTAGCGTACACATGTTTGTTGTTAAATAACATTCAAAGTATTTCACAAAATATTATAAAAAATAAGTAAAAAACAGTTTATGTAGATTGGCCCACACAAAGAGTAATCAAAGTCGCTATCGTGTGTAAACATTTCATACATAAAATCATTTTACAAAAATCCAACATTTATTTAATTAAAAGGCACACATACGCATGAGCGATAAACAACTGCGCGATATACTGTAGAGCGATAAATATTTCAAACAATATACATTAGAACATTTTTTTAATAAGAAAAAATATCTTTATCATTATATTAAATATTAGGAAATATTTGACATATTTTTATGGCTCAAGCGATCATTGCTTTAACATGTCTGTCGCTTTAAAAGTATCGCTTAATCGTTTATGTCTTTAGAGTGTCTACGCTGATTAAAATGCCCCTCCCCGGTCGAGATTTTGAAACCTGAATTGTCTATACTAATTTATAAAAATATTAATCTTTAGTTGTTTTCACTTATTTCATTTATTAAATTTATTTTTCATCTAGCAAGTTTTCAATATTTATACTTTATCCATTTTTTTTTAAGAAATTACTCCTCAAACCAATAAAGATTCAAGTAATAATTGTAAAAAGATTGAGAGGAAAATGAGAAAATTGAAAATTTTTGATGCCTTCAAATTAAATGCTTCCTCCGATACATTAAACTTTTCCAGCAATGAAGAGTTTTCTGAAGTTGAATCCTTAAAAAATACCTTTTCTAAAGCACACACAACCGCAAAGAGTTCTTCAGATAAGAATTCTTGTACAACGAGGCCAAAAAACGATACAAAAAAACAAAGTGATGGAGAAATATATCAGAAACCAGAATTACCTCTTAAAACAAAAGTTAAGATTCATAACATAAATAATTTTTCCCAACCTCACCACAGATTTGAATCCTCTTCCAAAGATGGATTGAAGCGAAGGCCATTACACCCCATAATTCACGTACCGATAAAGTCTTCCACAAAACCCATTTTACCTGAGAAAAAATTTACAAACTCTCAAACAAAAAATGAGAATCCAAATACATTTAACTTTTATCAGACGAAAATGTGCCAAAAAAATGCAGGCGAATATACATCCCATGTTGGCGTGAACATGAAGAGTGCATATAATGATGATAAAAATGTTCCTATTGTTAACAACAGCTCCAATTTAAAAAATTTAACTACAAAAGTTGATATCGAGAAAAACAAACTCCCCACTCCTTCTTCATTTAAAAGTGCACTGCCCAAAACGTGTGAAACTTCGGAGAAAGTGCCCCACACTTCTTCGTATACAAGTGTTTTGCTCCACAAACCTCCTCTTTACCCCAAAGGAAGTAAATATAGCAAGTGCAAGATTGAGGAAAGCAAAGTTGGAAATTTGGCGCCTTCCCGAGCACTCATAAATCGCTTAAGAAATAGGTATATCACTTCAAAATCCTTTTCCAACCAACACAACGGGTCAAAAAATTCTATTATTGATGAGATGTTTGAAAACTACAAACAAAAGAGGATTCATGGATTGAATGCGCATTTACCCGAACCCAAACTGTGCTTTCCCATCATTTCTAAATCATGCTATGACCTCACTTCTTTGCCGAAGTGGAAGCTGCCGATGCCAAATATCAAAGAAGACTGCAGAAGCGTTGGCGCAAAATCGAAGTTGAACTTTTTAAACTGTGATAATTTGCCTAAAAATGCTGCCTTTTCAATTGGCAGAGCGGTGAGCATTGGGGATTTGATCGAAAAGAGTACAGGGTTGAAAGTTATCTGCAGTCAGGAAACCGATTTTGATGATGTGTTCACTGATAAGTGTCAAATGATAAGAAAAAGTCCTGTAGAGAGCGCAAAAAGTATGAATGAAGTTGACAAAGCTTTTCAAAAGTCTTCACAATCATTCATCGTAAGCAAGCCCTCAGACATGTCGTTTTCTCAATCAGAGTTGAGGTTTAAAAAGTCACTTAATGACTTGCATGTGCCAATTTGGTTCTCTAAGAATAAAAACGATGAAAAGTTTTTTGAGAGGAATACGAGCTTCTACGAAAGTGGCGATTATAAGAAATTTGATGCTTCTACAACAGGCTCTCCTTTTGAACGTGGAATCGTTGCAAGAGCTACTATTAACACCAAAAATCAACCTGGGAATTTTGTTCGCAATAGTATTTCTCGTCAATCAACTCCTAATTCTTTTACTCTTTCAAATGAAAGCTCGGACGATAGAGTTAAGCCCACAAACTTTACCAGGCCTAAATCATGTTACTCAGACATTCAAAATTCTTCCAAGGACCACCTGAATGACAGCACATATTCATCACTCAATCAAACAAATAACCTTAATTCAAATTACGGTTCAACGTATGAAGTTTGTATCACATTTTCTAAACAATCTACCAGTGATCTTAGTAAGTCAAGTACTAAATTAAGCAATCTGCACCATGATAATACAATGTCTAGAGATCAAAAGTACATAAGTGGTAATGAGGAATCCACAAAATCAAGTAATCTAGCTCCCTCTTCACCATCGTCTTCTTCCACTGAATCATCCTCATCTTCCTCTAGTAGTGAGAGTGGCTTTTGCAAAGGTAAAGAACAAGTTAGGCCTGAAACTGATGACAGGTATATGCCCTCAAATCTCGACATTTCTGATGCATCTTTTCTTTCTGAAAGCACAAGTAAAGACAGTCTTCAAAATGAACACCTTCATGAGAAGCAAGACAGTGTATTAAATGGATCTCCTCCTTCCCCAACAAAAAGCTCATCTAAGAAAAAAAATTATGAAACAACTATTTTCTTGTCCAGTCATGAAAAGTTTGAGAAAGATGGGGAAAATAATGAACATAAAACATATTCTCCAACTAAAACTCTTTTAGAAACAACTTTTGATGACGAAGATTGCCAAACAATGGAGTTTGAGCCTTTGACACGTTCAAATTTTTATTCCACTCTCCTAGAAACATCTTTCGAGTCTCCCTTCACTCCGAGCACACGCAGTATCATTGATGATACGCATTCTCCAACGTCACACAACAGCAAAGAATCTTTGATGGATTTTTCATCACCGCAAGGATCTGTTTTGGAATCTAGTTTTTCTTCCAAAAATATTTCTCAAATGCCGGATGCTTACCAAAGCCATTATACCCTAGTTAACAAGTATAAGCATGTGAATGGCATGCCTGCAAGATTTGACTTCATCAATAATTCGCATATCCTGCGCCAAAAACCCAAAAATAACGTTTCTTCTCACTCTATAAATTTGCCTCACGAAACTACTGTGTAAAAAAAGAAAGAAACTTTCAAACTTAAAATTAATTATATATACATATATATAATGTGTTTCCTTGTTATCTATATTTATAATGAATCAATTATATATTTACTTTTGTTTTAATAATATCAAACAAGGTATATAAATGAATAAATTTATCCAAAATAATGGTTGTTATAGTCAAGAATAAACTTCCAAAGATAAGATTAACGTTATTCGAAAAATAGACTTCATGCCATTTGAGGCTTGATTGTTTTAGATGGGAGATGTTTATTCTTCTTCTTAGTCGCAAATAGAAGAAACATTCTACTTTTTAAAAAATAAAGAAATTGAGATTAATTATAACGCTTTGAGCAATAGACAACCCACAAGAGTTGATAGATGATAATGAGAATAAGACAAAATAATGGCGTCAGAGATGGTCTTTTGTATTCTCTGAAATTTAACTTGAAAACACCTAAGAATTATTTGTACTATACTAATTTTGGATATAAGATAAGATAAGACTTTATTCATGTTTGAAAAAAATGAAGTGAACTAAACTTTCGTTTATGTGTTCACATGGGAAAAAAATCCCTCATCCGTTCAGCGGAGAAGTATAAATGAGTTGAAATAAGAAGCATGAAAGGATGATAGACTCAAAAAAACCCATAATAAACAAAATGAAAAATAAAATAAAAACAGAATAATTTCAAGTTAGATACACACAGTCATAAAACATCATTTGATAGTTTAATTCCATTCTTCAAGCAAAGGAAGCATATCTGGATGTAGAAGAGTTGATGAGTGGATATATGAAGAAAAAAAGCGGCGAGATTCTAAAAAAAAAACAAAGAAGAGGAAACAAAAGAAAATCCAAAAATATTTTAAAAAAAAATGTTTCAAATGAAATCAGCATAAGGAAAAGAACTAACGAAACATATGTAGTTTATATTTTTTTAACTTTTAATATTTCTTAAATACCTAATATGTAAAGGAATGGAGTTCCATACGCAATAGATTTTTAAAAAAATGTTTGTTAAAAGAAGTATATTTATAACGTCTATTACGTAAATTATTCTTTGAGCGTAAATTATATTGATAAAAATGATTATTTTTTATATAATAAATATTGAAAATATTTTTACTATTAATTACTTTATAAACAAAAATACCTAATTAAACTTACTAATTTCTCCTAGAGTAATATGTTATGATTAAACACAACACTATTATTTTTTATAATCAATAAATTTAAAGCACGTCTTTGTTTATTTTGTAAAATGTTAAATTTTGAAATACTACATAAACACCAAATAAAGTTACAATATAAAATTTTAGAATGAAATAGAGAATAATACAAAATAATCCTAGTTTGAAGGTTCAAAAAATAACGAATTTTAAACATAAGACCTAAAGCGATAGATACATTCTTAATTACATTGTCATACTGTAAGTTGAAATTCAATTTGGAATCAAGAAATACACCTAAATATTTATAACATGAAGATTGAGTTAATAAGTTACCACAGATCTGTAGTGGAAGAAACACTGATTTTTTTCCTCGTAAAAACTATATGTTCACTTTTATGAAAATTAATGCGTAAACTATTATTATATGACCAATTAGCGAAAGAATTCAAAAATATATTTAAAATATCGATATCATTGAATAGATTTTGCTTTTGTGTAGAATTACACAATCATCTGCATATAAACATAAGTTAAAATTATTATTTTGTAGTTTAAAAATGTCATTGATATATAAAATAAACAAAAGAGGACCCAAAATAGACCCTTGAGGAACCCCTATGAATGTATCTAAAATTCTAGAACTACTTCCATTAATTGTACAAAATTGCTTTCTATTAGACAAATAACTACTCAAGATATTTAAAAACTTACCCCTGAATCCATAGCAGCTTAATTTATATAACAAAATTTTACGATCTATTCTATCGAAAGCTTTAGAAAAGTCAATGAAAATACCACATACATCTAAATTACTATCAAAAGATTCCAAAATATAGTTTACTACAAAAGAGACTGCCATATCAGTTGAAACACCTGACCGAAACCCAAACTGACGTTCATTCAAAATTTCATGTAAGTTAATAAAATTTATCATTCTATTAAACACAATTTTTTCGAAAATTTTACTAAAAAAGGTAAAATGCTAATGGACCTATAGTTTTCAATACTTTCAGGGTTACCAGATTTAAATATAGGAATAACCTTAGAAATTTTAAAATAATCAGGGATATATTCATCCTTTATAATTTTGTTGAATAATTGGTAAAGGTTATTCAAAACAAATAATACAATATTTTTACCCAATTTGTTAGAAAGACCATCCCATCCTGATGAAGTAGATGCGTTAAATGTATTTGCAGTAATCAAAATATCATTAATGGAAATTTCATCAAAATAAAAAGTATTATCAAGTACTGGGATTAAGTCAAAGTAGGCTTCATTTGTGATTAATTGAGTATTTGTAAAATAGTCATTAATTTCATCCGAATCAAAATGACAGTGATTGATTGCTTTCTTATCTAAAACTTCATTAATAAGTTTCCAGGTACTCTTCATATCAAATTTTGAGCTAGTGAACTTATTATAGTAAAACTTTTCTCTACTTTCTTTTACTAGCTTATTATACCTATTTCGTATTCGTTTAAACTCATTCCATTTAGAAAGGTTTCGATATTTCAAGAAAGATTTATAAACTTTTTTTTATACTTTCTAAGTAATCTTAATTCTGGGTGAACCATCATTTTTAACTTTGGGCTTCATTTTCATAAAAGGAAAACATTTTTTATAGATATAAGATATTTTATCAACAATACTTTACAGACTCATAGCATTCAAATAATATCTATATACCAATCTTCATTCAACATACAATTATAAAACATAAAATAATTTTTGAAACATTTCCATATAATATCCTATCAGACTTTAAATTGTCGCAAATAAAAATTTTTGTAGAAAATAAAGTTGGGTAAATGACCGAAATATCAATTAAAATGTTGCCAGAAAATGAATCCACAAAACTGAAATTAGTAAAAATATTATCGATAAGTTAGAACTGTTTTTTTATTCAGTATGACCGGAAATATTTAGGTGGAAACCAAACTCATGCATAAGATTTAAGAAAATACTGGAATGATGATTAATAATTTTAATATCCATATTTATATTGAAATCTCCAACAATAAAAACCTTTTTATTGAAAAAATTAGTTTGATTCATTAATAGAGTAAACTCATCTATAAAAAAATCTATGTTGAAACTTGGAGGTCTATATATTATCAAAATTGTAAATAAAATTGGTTCCTTAACATCAATTATTAGATATTCAAATGAGGTAAAAGAGCTCCCAATGTTATTTGTATTATACATTAAACGTTTATCAATATAAGCTCCAAGACCCCACCTCTACCTTCTCTTTTTTTGTGACAAAATTAAAACCATCTATGGTCAGATAGAAGACGCCCAAATTTCAGTAAGACAAAGATACTAATTTTATCAAGCCTAGATCATCAAATAATAATTTAAACCAAAAAATTCCTTGATAAACTTCTACAATTCAGATGAAGTAACATAAAATTGAGTAAATTAGAAGTTTCATGTAATTTTCAAGTTGATTTTCAAACTTTCAACGGGTAAAAATTAAAATTATGAACTTTAGGTAAAAAACTGTTAAATTTATCTGACTGTTAATATCAAAATTACAAAAATTGGAAACATTTTATAGATTTATAGTATTTATGATAAAAAAAATAATATATATATGATTCAATATATTCAGAAATCACAAGTATTTACTTTAAAAAATTTAAATTAAGTTTTCTACACTCACAAGATTTAGAGAAACACATGAGAAAATCCTTATATTTTTTCGTATACAATTTACACATTTATGTAATTCTACATTAGAAGAATTAGAACAAGTTTCCGACTTGTGATTTTCAGAACATATTTGCAAACCGCTTTATCTTTAAATTTACAAACAGAGAGGTAGCCAAAGTACAACAATTGGTCCTGTTTAGAAAGTAAAAATCAGAACTTGGTAACACCATAATTAATGAAAAATTCATTATGACATTTTAAACATTTCTTATAGAGGACGACCGAAAAACAATAAATTTTTTTCTTGTAGACCATTAATTTTGGAAAATAGTAATTTAAATTTGTAATTTATGTCTATTAATGGCTTAATATAATTATTTTTCCAAAATTGATTCAAAAATTAAATTATCATCCAAATTGGAATCAAGGTATTAACCATTATTTTTACCAAATTTAGGATATCATGAAGTTTAAGGAAGAACTGTCCTTTAATTTGTTTTTAAAAACCATCTTACATCTTCTAATGATTTAGAGTTTGGAAAAGTATACTTGATAGAATTTTATTAATATAACTTTATTAATCTTAATTTTAGAAAGGCCTATCTGAGAAAGAAGTGAAGCAGAAACATCCTTATCATTATCAAATTTAACTTTAATAAAACAATTGTTACTCACTACACTCATATGTTTTGGGGCTATCAATAGCTTTATCAAACTTTAAGTCAGATTTTAAAACAGAAGATTTCAGATCATTAAGGCTATCTTTGATTAAATTCAAATCATCTATAATGATTGTTGTATCATTTGAAGCTTCTAAAAGATTTAAAGCTTGCATTAAATTAGTTTTAATTTCTTTTTTGAGAGAACAATTTTGAGAATAATCCCACGGACTTCTCCATCAAGGATAGAAAAAAAAAATTATATATATATATAAATAACTTTCAGACGAAAAAAAGATAAAATGAAATAAATCAAAAAGAGATTCAACCGTAAAGGAAACGATATTTCAAGAGAAAATTTTGAAAACTAAGTGGCTTGAAGATTTTTTCGAGTAAAATGTTAGAAGAAGGTTCTAATTTCAACCATTTTTGAAAGAGAGTAAATTGTTGTAAAAAAAAAAAAAAAAAAAAAAAAAGAAATAGTAAAAACAATGTCTCTTATTTTAAGATAGAGGAATTATCTTTACTTGGTTCCCATTCATAAAGTTCTTCTTTAGTTGGTTTATTTTCTGAGAGATTATCTTTACTAGTGTAGCCCTAGATTGTCTTCTCTTGATCGCTAATTTTTATGTACATATAAAAAAATTAGAAACCACACTACAGTGTAAAGAATTAGAATCTAAATTTGTCCAGTTCGAAATTCGCTCATACAACAATTTATTTAACAAAGTAGCATCATCAGCAAAATATAATTAAAAATAATGAATGGATAGAATATAATTTTTTTATTTTTAATAATAAAAATATATTAAACCTGACATATTTATGTATACTTATACAAATATCTTGTCTGTTTTTATAATTATTTCGAAATCAATAATAGTTGTATAACTAATTTTTTTGAAGACTATCAACAACTTTTAATACCTTCCAGATACTTTTTTAAAAAAATATAACGCTTTAATCTAGGGGTAAATTTGAGGATTATTACCATTAATTCTGTTTCAAAGCATAAATTTTGGGACTTAGATAAGATGGGATAGGATGTTGTCAAAGTACTTTCCGCGTTAGCTGATATGCTTGCAGTACAGCCTGAATGAAGAGATTCAGGGTTATGTTGTAGTTAGCTAATTAAAATATTGGACTTAATTTGTGTGAGTTGGTTTGAGGGTGGAGTAAAATAGTTGATTCTATTGATAAGAGATTTTGAAGTTTGGGTGAAATGAGTGAGTCAGATTTTGGTAAGTGTTCTAGTGTAAATTGTGATTCGGATATAAAGCTGTCAATGGTTGATTGGAGGAGGGAACAATTAAAGAGGAACTTATGAGTTATTTTGTGTAATGGGCAACTAAGGCGAAAATAATGGTCAGATACATGTGATATGCAGTGTAAATAGGCTTTGCATGGGCAGTATCGAGTTAACCATCTGATAAGTGGAAGTGAGAAGGTAGTGTTGTGATTTCTCCAAATTTTATGAAGCAGAGAGGTATTAGGAAGTGGGAGAAAAGAGGATTATAATATTTGTGGAGATGATTGCCATTGCTGATATAAGTTGTTTATGATTTCTTTGTGAAAGTAAGAATAGAACACTCTTAATGGTTTCAGGAGAGTTTGGTTCGATTTTGAGGTTTTGGAAAGTTTGTCTGCAAATTCATTCTTATCGAAGCCGTCATGCGCTCGACGCTTAATTTTGATGCGAGATAAAAGTTTGAGAGTGGAGCTTGTCGATTAAGGCGTAGGACGTAAATTGATTTTGACACTCAGAAAAAAAGAGTACCATAGGTAATGAAGAGATTTTGAATAAATTCTAGAGTAATGGTCGGGAATCTCCGTCCCCCAATCGCCTAGCGTCGGCCCTGCTACCCTTCTCGGTGCTATCAAAGCAATCTGGCCCGCAAAATTCTAGCACAAAACTAAGTTTACTACTGCTTTTAATTTGCAATTCAACTGTTGAAAAAGAGTTATGCGAACGCAACGAATGTATAAAGTGATGATAAAAGTTTGAGCATAAGCCTTTGATTTCTTACAAACAGTAACGCTACTACCAGTTTAGTGGAAACACAACTTATTGAGAAAACAAGTGAACACAGGGTTTTGCGTGTGATAGTGTTTTCTGCAAAGCCTTATATACAAAAATATGCAAGACAATAACCATTCAAAAATTTATATTTTTTCATTTATGTTTTGTTCAGCAGTTTGCATGATTACGGCAAACCTTGAAATTAAACCTAGATATCTGTTTGCTATCTATTATTTGATAGTTTAGGATAAAGAAGGAAAGTGGATTCCAAGCTTCCAGATTTCAACCCTGAATAGGAGAAGTATTTTTTATTCTGCGTTTTGAAACTAACGAATGCCTCATATGCTTGACAACTGTGGCTGTCATGAAAGGGTATAACATGCGCCTCCACTTGGAAACAGAATATACTTCATCAAAATTTGCGTCAATGTCTGCCACTGAAAGAAATGAAGTCATTACTAGGCTATCAAATACTTGAATTTCACATACTTGCTCACAGGATAAAACCTTTTCCGGTTGGAGACTTTATTAAAGAGTGTGACTCCATCTGCCCACAACACCGCTCAAATTTGGAGAGCATAAGTCATTTGTCGTGCACTGTTTTTTGTCGTATAGGAGAGATGTTAGACAACGTGAACCACTCATTAAAGACCCTGCCGTCTTATCTTTATTTTTGAAGAGAGCATCGTCACAATTGACGAGGCTTAATTGGCAGTTTTTATTCGTGGGTTTACTGCTGACATCCAGGTTTGTGAGGAATTCCTCCAACTTATCTCCCTGCGTAACACCACTACTGGGCAATGGTTAAGGAGGAGTCGTAGTGCTATGCTGTCCCGTGTGTGTGTGTGACTTGCAGCAGGAATTGCCACCTTCCTTTGTGAGAATAACTTACCATACGCAGATAATTTTCTGTCGCTTGACCTTTCTCACAGACATTTCTATGCACCTGGATGAACTTAATGCAAAGTTGCGAAGGCAAAGAGAGTCTTGTGACAAATACGCATGCACACATGACCCTCTTAGTGAAGCTTTCTTTGTGGAAGTGTCAGTTGGCAAATTGTCAGTCGGTGCATTTTCCCCGCCTTGTTACTTGTGCCTTTGAAGATGTAGAGCTGGAAATCTAAACTTGCATATCCACCTCTCTAAAAGATGAATTTGCCTCTCGTTTCGAAGTAAAATAGTTGGCTGCTGACTTCAAACCTATCACCGTCCCATTTGATTTTCTTGTCGACGACACGCCTATTGTTGGGAGCAGCTATTCCCAAAAATGAAATACACAAATTCTTAACTCCGCCCCCATTTTTTAGATTCACATCTCAATGACATTCTTGTGCTGTCAACCTCTTCCATCGAACAATATATCCAAGCATTTCTTCATAACAAACAACATAAACCTTCTCACTGATTCATAAGAAATTCTTGCATAAACACAGTACCATAGATATCAGACGATATTTAAAAAAACGCAGATGATTTATATTCAAAGTCATTGAAAAAACAGACGAAGATAAAATTACTTATGTTCCCAAATGGGAACATTGGGACTTAATGGGTTAATAAAATTTGATTAAGTGTTTGTATTTTATTTCAATAAAATTTTACAATATGAATGTATCATCTAATCTAATATATAATACAATTTCTGTAATACTTTATCTACTTTGAGGTATTTTTTCTCACCCCGACTGCATCCTGTTTCTGAAATTCTCAACTGGGCCTCATAGAAGGTTGCCTTCCACTGGTCTAGAGCCGTATTTGTACATAGAAAGATGTGGGTTAAGGTAAGTTGATAGAGAGATAAAGTGAAGTTTCGAGGATCCGTGGTAGAAAGCTGCTACAATGGAGGCGGTAGTGGGTGTTTTTGAGAAATCGTTGAAGATGCAGAGTGTAGATGATTCAAAGTGTGAGCGAAGTTCTATAAAATAACAAAAAAATAGTTGATTTTTTTCGTTATTAAATATTTATTTAGAAAAATAAAATCTTTTATTTTTTTGCTAAATGAAATAAGTTGTAAGAGTCTTATAAATTCGTTCCAAGATTTAACTCGAGTGACATAAAAAATACTTAAATGTAAATAAATATGGGGTGGAACAAAAAAAAATTTTTCTATTGTTGTCTCTGTTTATTTATTATTTAAAGTAAAGGTTTAAAAATTTAAAAGCTTATCAATAAAAAATTATACATCTATTTGTATGAATATAAGGATATATGAAAATGTATAAAAATAAATGTTATATAAATAGCTAAAATATTCAAACTACAGTCGTATGACTAAACATTGAAAAACAAGAGGCAGATATGATAAGAAATAAGGCTGTACTAATTTGTACCAACCTCAATTGTGCTAACCTGAAAAAAATTTTTTTAAAGACTTAATTTTAATCTTAAATATTAAACACTACTTTAAAGAGCCTCAATATTTGTTAGTGTGTACCTCTCAGCTTACAGGTGAAAGTCAACAGTTCGATCCTCCAAGGCTCACGATTCATAAAAACAAAATAACAAAACTATGATTAACCATCTGAAGCATAATGTGAGGTTATAACCTTGAGGGTTAAAGTGATTTGATATCCATCCATTCAACCAAACAACAATACTTTAAACTAATATTTATTTAATTTCAAAAATTTTCATTATCTCATATTTTTATTTCTAATTAATAAGTTTTTTCAAGTTTTTGATTTTTTCAGGCATTTTAATACAAACTGAAAAATTCAACTAAAATTTAAATGCTTTGAAAGCGTGTGAGCCCACTTTTCAGAACGACGTCTTCGAAATCTATTTAGTTGTTTTCATTGAAAAATTGGAAACCTCCTATTCACTTTTCCTAACACTATTTTCTCTACCCATCTTCACATTTACAAACAGAATAACAAACTACACTACTACAAACAATGGCAACAATTAGATGAATCAACCATCCCATCATCTCTAATATCTGCACCATTATCACAACTCATATCAAACTAACACATTCATCCACTCCCTCAAAACATCATTCGCTGGCTCTCATCCCTTTGTCAGTGTAATGATTAATTTTTCAAACTCAAATTATACTCAAATTCCTTTCTGTTGGTTTAGCTTTATTCAAATTAAAACATCTATGCATATTCTCCTTCAGTGTCCTATATTTTATTCTCAACGACACCAAATCAACATAATCGAACCCATACTTTCTACACACCAGACACTCAATCCTATTCCAAATATCTAATCAGAATAACGAATTATCATGACTAATCAATATATTCTTCAAAACAACCTAGCTCTAACAAACAAGAAAACCTCATAAGTTTTTCTTTTCTATTTCAGAAAAGATCGGAAATTGGAAAATGCATACTTTGAAGAGTAAATTTCAGCTAATTTAAAAACATAACAGCTCTTCTATTGCAGTTAGTAGGCTTCTAGAAAGTTTGAGAGAGCGTTTGGCTTTTAAGAGGAATAACGCACCCACCAATAGAGAGTCGATACGAAGATAACAGTTTTTATGGAGGCAAAACAACAACAACAACTGTATATCAGTTCCGTCTATAAAGGGTTTAGAAATCTCCCTACTTACCTACATATAATATATTTAAGCTGACATATATTTATGTATATTTATATTAATATCTTACGTGTTATTAAATTTATTTCGATAAATTTAATAAATAATGTTAGTTGTATAACTTTTCTAACCTCAAGATCACAATTTCTTTATCTTTTTATAAAGACTCTCAATATACTTACATTTGGGATACTTTTTTATAAAAATATAGTGGTGTAATCTTGGAGTAGATAGATATGAATGATTATTCCTATTAATTTTGTCTCAAAACATAAATTTTGGGACTTTGAAATGAAATCAAACACAAAAATTTTGGGACACAAAAATGAAATCTTTTGCTAAATGAGATAAGTTGCAAGAGCATTGTCATAACTTTGGTTGCTAGATTTCACTTGACTGACATAAAAATACTTAAATGTGAAAAATTATGAGGTGGAACAAAAAAAACACAATTTTTCTTGTATCAAAATTATTTTAGAAAAATAAATGTTGATTTTTTATCACTGTTTATTTATTATTAAAATTTAAAAAGTTTATCATTAAAAATTATACATTCTTTCTTTTGAATATAAAAGTTTAATATAGGTAATAATTTAATAAAAATGTATAAAAATATCGATAATTGTTATATCAATATTTAAAATATACCAACTACGGTGGCATGGTCATGTATTGAAAAACAATTGGCAGCTATTGTAAAAAATACGATTGTATAACAAATAACATGGGAAAAAACAGATAAAACCAGGTGTAAATTGAAAAGTTGTATGCTAAGAATAAAAAAAAAGAATATTTAAAATTATAATATTTTTTTCAAGAGATAATTAAATTTTCAATCTACTTCATTTTTTTATTTTAGATCGATAAAATATACACATATGTAACCTTCTAACAAGAAAATTTTCTAGAATAAAAAAAGATTATTATTACGTTGGTGAAATTTCTATATGCTATGCTCTCATTATTTTTTATTGGAAATCTATAGAAAAGAGTGAGATACTAAGATATTCAAAGATTCATTTAAATTGGCAAAATATTTGTGATTTTATTTAAAGATTTTCTAAATTAAATTGTTTTAATTCTTATAAATTCTTTCTTGACTAAATTTTTTTTGTGCTTAAAATTTTTTATTTTTATAGTTTATATTTCCAAACACATTTCTATAATGGCGTCTCTGCCTGTTACTGTTCTTTCCTTCGCCTTATGTTTGTATTTTGTTGGTGTTGGAGTTCTAAAAACTACTCCCAGACTGAATAAAGATGTTTACGTTGATATGGTATTATTTTTTATCCGTTAATACTCAAAAATTTTAAATTAATTACTTTAAATATTATTTAATTTTATTTTTTCAATGTGCATAGAGAGAAGATTACAAAAAGTTAACCATTGGAACTCTCAAAAAGCCAATTGAAGATCTGACTGGTTATACAATTAAATCTAAACATCTTAGAAGGGGTCTAGGTAGCGTGGAGATTGCTAGTGGACTTCTTTTACTTCCATTTTTTCCAAGTAAATTTAATATTTATTGTACTTAGTCAATAATTTGTAAATGCTCTTTTACAGGTTTCGTATCTAACTTAGCGACTATAACACTCGTATTTTCTTCAAGTCTTGTTCTATATATGCACTATACGCTTCATCGTGGATTATCTTATATTGCTGCTCCTTTGGTTTTTTTACTTTTACTCCTGACAAAAGTTATTTTATCTGCTCAATCAAAGAAAAATCCTAATGAGAATCAAAATCACGAAGAGGATCAAGGGGATGAAGAAGAAGAAGATGAAGATGATGAAGACAATGCTCAATAGATAAACCTTTATAATGTAAAATTGATATTTTCTATATCATAAATATCTATTTTTTATTAATTTAGCATTTCTTGTATTTATTTGATGTATCGTTTTTGATTTTTGAAACATTAAAACTTTGTAAATATATTCAGAATATATCTTACCTTAAAATTTTATTTTAAGTAGTTTAATTCTAGTCTTGAAAGGTATATTAGTATTAAACTATTTAATTTTTTTGATATCCACGGTTTTATTTTTCAATAAATATTGTTGATTATTTTTCTAATTTTAGATTTAGCCGCTTGCTTACTCATCCACTCCCACATTGTTTAATAGCTTCAAGCACAATGGGTCACAAGTATTCCATAAAATAAAAATCGTTGTCTAAGCTATATAAAAAAGCAAATGATTAATTTTAGAAATTTTTAATAAAAATGAATGTTTTTTTTGTAAGTTTTTGTTTTTAAAAATTGTTCATCCCTAATTTTACACCACATAAATTAAAATTTTCTAAGTTAAATGTTTATGAGTGGAAAGTGAAAGTAAACAAGTGTCTAAAATTGTATTTTTTTATTTTAACTAAAGCATATCAAAGCTAAAAAATTCAGATGCGGGAGGGGAACAATGGGTTTAACAAATCGATATCTGCTACCAAAAAAATATAAAATCAATTTTATACGAATTATTTTTGATTTGAAAAATTTAGACCCATCGACACCCCTCCTCCTTTGTGAGAAGCATAAAAGGCTTAATCTTTGAGCCCCCCTCCTTTTTTCGTATCAACCGGTTTGATTGTATGTATATTATGTTTCACTTGTTTTCGAAAGGTTGATTTTAAAGTTAGAATGGACATAAATATGCTTAAGTTTATAACTAAACAGATGAATCCTTTTTAACTTACTTAAAATTTAGTCCTAAATTTAATAATGAATTACTCTTTGCTTTAACCCTATTTGTGAAGGGCTATCTTTGATCCATTAGTGATGGGTAGGTAGCTTTTCCACCTGTGTATGGATGCCAAAAGTAACATCATTATCAATTAAAACAAGGCTATTTGCCAAATGGGACTAAAATTATTAATCAAAAATGTTTACCACCACAAATTAGCCATAAGAAAATAATAACCAAAATTCAAATCTAGTCACAAAACTATTTTCAGAATCGAATTGGGGCATGATCAATTTACTATTCATGGATAAGATTATTTAAAAATAATGAAAAAAGTGCCATATAAAAGCGGTAGGTGAAATATTTTGAGTGAATTAAACATAGGTTTATAATCTTAGGGTAATTATAGTCTTGTAGGTTATATATTTGACATTAATTAACGGGTTTGATTGATTTACATAAAAAATAGAAACATCATATTCGCAATCAATTAATTAAGATGAGATAAACAATTGATTACATTCAATACTATTTTTTATAATAGTGATCTCATTAAATATATATTGTTAATAATTTATTAACTCAATATTTTATGTTGTTTTGGAATTTTATATGTATACTATATATGGGAAATTTGTCAGGGTCTATCTTTTTATTTTATTATAAACGCCTGCTAGTGGTAGGGAGACCTTGTGGTGGATTCAGAATGGTTCAAATCTGGATTCACCAGAATCTTCTAAGAGGCTTATTGTTAGCACTATTAGTGTTATAGTAATTGTACAAAATAGGTTGAAAGGTAACTGTTATTGTACAAAGTTAGCTGAACCACATTCCTTCAAATTTCGTGACCTTTCAAAAAATGGGTAGCTGCATATTTGTCGCCATTTTAATTGTAGTTAAATGACCCTCTCATGTCAAAAACTGTTAATCAAAATAAAAAGTTACTAAATTTCAACAAAATTTTGATATTATCTTTAGTTAACTTTATAACTTAGTGTCTTTACTAGATACTCCTTCGAAAATATATAAAATGATTTACAATTTTGAACGCATAAAACTCATAACTATTTAATTTTATCAATAAACATTCCTCATTTTTAGAAAATGTTAATCAAAATTTTGATTTGTTATTAAGTTATATACAAAAACATTCATTC
Organism: Nectonema munidae; assembly: GCA_030549495.1. NCBI lineage: Eukaryota > Metazoa > Nematomorpha > Nectonematoida > Nectonematidae > Nectonema > Nectonema munidae. The sequence continues at coordinate 1,740,393 of JAUIRK010001041.1, read as the reverse complement.
AAATTTTAGGTAAAATGTATGCTTTTATACCAAAACGATCATGCTAGTTTCATTTTTGGACTAATCGTTGGTTTTACCCTAAATCTTAAGTTAATTTCTTTCGACTTTGTTAATTTTTCATTCGTTACAGATGAGAGGATCAAAAGTTTCATTGGACTAGAAACACCTTATTTTGTCAAGAACTAACATTTTTCTTTGTACGATTATCAAATGTATGACAATCATTTATCGGGGTACAATTGACAATCATTGAAAAAATGTAATAAATTCTACGAGTTTTTGGCAAAATTCTTTCAATTTTGTAAATAAATTAAAATTACTCAAACTTGATCAATGCAACTTTGTAGGCTACGATTGGAGCATTATGAGAAAAAGGCTTAGAGATCTTTCTTGACTTCTATATATGAATGATGAAAAAAATATTGGATTAAGCAGTAAGAGAATGAGCACATTAGTTAAATTAGCAGAATACTGCAAAAAAATCTATTTGAACATCTTTATTTTGACCTAAAGTAGGGGTTTCCAACGCTGGAGGTCGCCAAGACTTCAAAATAAAAACATTATATACAGTCACATATTGGTTGAAGGATAGTGGATAATTTCTTATCTATTTTTAACAAAGATAAATGAAGAAAAATACGAAGAAGACAAAAGCACAAAAATGATAAATCAGTTTTAATTTTCATATCTTTTAAAGACATAGAGAGAGGAGGAAAAAGCTGTCAAATAACGATTGATTTATTATCTTCGTTCTTTTCTTACCAAATAGTACTTTATTTTTAAAATGAATTCCATCTTTTCTTCATTGTAATTTTTCGCAAGTTTTTTTAATATTTTTTTTTATAATTTGTCGATGTGTGTGTATATATGAGTTTGCTATGCACCAAACCCAACCTCATGAAAGGTAGTTTGGTGCGCAAAGGGGGTGGGCTAGTAATTTAATTTATATTTCATTTCAGATTTTTAGTGATGTTCAGAAAGAGAGTGTGCAAGGAAGAATTACTTAAAATTTGATTTACGTGTTCCATCGATGTTGAAATCGAAAAACCACAATGCGTGTATGTGGGGAAGTGTTCAGCCACGAGTCGCTTAAAGAAAATAATCTCAAGCGCCATCTCCTGAGAAAACACCAAATTCTGGAGAAGAAAGATCTTGAGTATATTAAGAGGAAAGAAAAACAGCCCAAACGTTAGCGATTAGACAATTCTATGCTCAAGGGAGTGTATTCTGCTCAACAAACAACACTTGCATACTATCTTGTTGCTCAAAGAATTGCTAAGTGTGTGCACCACATACAATTGGAGAAAAGTAGTAACGCCAGGCCCAGCATGGTTTGTACCATCCTTGGAGATGCTGCAATGAAAAATATTGAAGCTATTCCGCTGTCAGACGACACAATCAACCGAAGAATTCAAGAGATGTCGCAAGACATTAAAGAACAGGTAGTTGCTGACATTAAGGAGAGTGGAAAATTTGTATGAGTCAAGTGACGTCGGTGACGATGCACAGGACTTGGTATATGCTGGTACCAAAGTAATAGTAACATTTAAGAAAACGTTCTGTTCTGTAAATAACCGGGGACAACAACAACATGTGAAGATCTTTCCAAGTTGTTTAATAGTTTTTTTGTGTGAATATTATTCCAGAAGTGGTTGTTTTAATTAATGTCAATTTTTTATTTTAATTCATAATGTTGTGAATATAATAAAATTTAATGACGTTTATTTTGTCTTTCACATACTTAAAGTACCTCTCTTACAGTTATATTCATTACAATGGTCGTCCCTTACTTTTACAGCTAGCTAGTTTTAACTACGACCAAAGCCAAATTTTTTTGGCCGTAAGTCTCAAATGGCCGGAAGTAACAAACAAAAAAAATAATAAAACACAGAAGTTCATTTATTAATAAAAGCGTCTAGTGTCGTTTGTTTTAAACAAATCAATTTTCTTCTTTCCACAATCTCTTTTCCTTTATTTGCAACTTCAAGAAGTTCTGTAGAATTAGACTGAAGGGCGAAAATTCGTAGAATTTCAAGAGATTTCAATGCATCTTCAGAAGTAACTAAGGCATTCTTTTCCTCTTCACTATCTTCCTGTTCTGTCTCATTTTGCTCCAAGCTTTTTGGAGAGTTTTCTACAACAAAAGAAAAGACTTCACAAGTTTCAACTTCGTCGTCACTTTGCTTATATTCTTCCCATGTAGTTTCTTCAAACAAAACTTCAAAAGTTTTGTCATCAAAAAGTTGAGAAACTTCCGTTTCGTTGTTGTTTAGAACTTCGTAGGTATTCTGCAAAAATCCACATTTGCTGAGCACTTTTTTATTGTTTCAGGTGACACCGATTTCCACGAAGACCCATTTAATACTATCAAAAACACTAAATTTTTTGCTAAATCTGAAATGTTCTCTACATTTTTCATATTCAAAAGAAAGTGATTAAGTAGCATTTTTCTATAGATGAATTTAAAATTTTTGATAATGCCTGCATCACATGGTTGAAGTTTAGATGTTGTGTTGGGTGGTAAGTAAATTAATTGAAGACTTCTGATGGAGGATGAGCAACACAATTATCAACTAAGATAATCTTTTTTCTACTTTCATTTTGTTGTTCAATATGTTCAACCATTCTTTGAAAATCACACTGCTCATCCACGATTTTTGTTGTGTCTGTATATTAACGGTAATTTCTCAATGCTAAAACCACGAAAACATCGAGGATTTTTTGACTTACCAATTATAAGGGGTTTTAACTTTTCTCCTTCTGCAGAACACGCTAGCATCAATGTCAATCTCTCTTTACTACTTTTTCCCAAATTACACTTATCACCTTTGACAGCGTAACTTCTTTTGGGAATCGATCTGAAAAAAAGACTTGTCTCATCTGCATTGAATATATTTTTTGGTTCATAATCCTTAAAGATGAGAAGAATTCTTTTCACCCAATCATTTATCACGTCTTCATTAACTTCAGATGCTTCCCCAGAAAGTATGTAACTTTTAATATTATGACACAATAAAAAGGATTTTAACCAGACATTAGAAGCGCAAAAAGTTGATTGATTTAGTTCTGAAGCTATACACAATGCTTTTTCTTGTATTAAAGGTCCAGTAACAGGAATATTTTTACTTCTTGCGTAACAAAACCACTCCCATACTTTTTTATCAACTTCTTCATATGTAATTTTTCTAGCTTTGAAAAATTTTGTATCTGCATTGCATTCTTCTGATTTCCAAATTTTCAGAATGTTTTCTTTATCTTTTACTATTGCTTGAATTTGAGTTTTACCAACTGCAAATTCGCTAGCAATTGATCTTGAAGACTTCCCTTGGTCACTTTTTTCAAGAACTTTAACTCTTTCTTCAATTGATAAAAATTTTCGTTTTTTTGAATTGGACATGCAAAAATTAGTAAATAACTTGTACCAAAATAACAAATTAGTAATATGTAAAACTTGTTTATTATAACTTGATAAAAAAACACACCTATATAGCGTATTAAAAATTATTAATTATTCTAACTAAAAAACTTTCAATACTTAAGTATTATTCTGAAACCTTAATACTAAAGAGACATTGATTTTTAAAAATGGAAAAAAATATTCAATATTGATAAAAATTATTATATCCATTTGGATGAAAAAATTATATACATAAAATCTAAAAATACAGTGAAAATTTTATATCAATAAAAAGCAAACCCTTACTAATAGCTTTAAGCCCATAAAATCTTCAATCTAAAAACAGGATCTTGTTTTTTACCTCTAATTATAAAGCAATTGTCATCAAAGTAAAATGATAAAAATAGTTATGATATTAAGCTTTTATAATTAAGTATCTATAAATGGGATTAAATAGAATAAAAATAAAAAGTTACTTTTTTTGTAACACTGAGAAATTTTATCAAAAAGTTGAATATAAAATATGAAATATTTGAGCTTTATTTCCTTACCAAAAAATAACAGAAGTACTAGGAAGAAAAGAAAGAATTTTTGTATCAAGTAGGTAATCCTTCCAAGTTTTCTTGTCGCCTTTATTGACCACCCCTCAAAGTATGAGTAAGTTATCATTTGTTTTTTGTAGATGCAAGAGAAAGTGGTACGATTTTCTTTAGTGAGAGTAAAATTGCATTCGAATGTGTGTTTCTACTTCACTGTAAGAATATGACATATTATGATGCATATCTCTCTCTTTGCTAAACTCTACATATTAAGTGGCCTTTTTTAACATCTTGCTTATGTTGAGTGGCCGTTGGTCGCGTTTGAAGGTGGCCGTTGAATAGAGATACATTTCCACTGAAGAACTGTCGGTGCAAAATAAAAATATGCGCATGTCTAGAATGGTCGCTCAATAGAGTGGCCGTTCAACACAGTTTCTACAACCAAATTAATGCGGTCTGTCATATTTTGAGAAATATAATTAGTGGAAAATAAAAAAACCTTTATTTTTATAGGTGAATAAAGTCGCATTTTTTTCTGTAAAAAGTCACTATTTTTAAATTAGGTCAGTATTTTGTTAAATTTTTTCTAAAATTCTTCTTCCTAAATAATTTTTGTGTCTTTTTTTAATTTTTGATATTTCTTTTAACGCTTTATTTTTGCTCTCTCCAATGCACAAAAGATAGGAGATGATTTGTTTTCAAAACAATGTCAAAATTCTTAAGATTTACTCTAAGTCTCAATGCAGGAAAAACTTTTTGCAAAAATAGAAAGTTTTACCTTGTATTCTCATAAGCAATTTTATATTTTAATATAATTCTTTTTTACTTAATAAAATTTTTTTTAAATTTACCCTTAAAAATTGAATAATTTTTTTATCAATTCATTTAAATCATATTTTCTTACATTTTTTTCCATAAAAATTTTTAATTACTAATTTTATTTGAAATTTTCATTTTGAATTGTTCTTTTATTTTTTTTTTAGTATAATTTTTTCTCAAAAAATCAATAATTTCAGATATTTTGGCTCAAATTTTAACCAGTATACTCATTGGACCTGTGTATGTGAGAAAGTGTGTATAGTATTTATTAGCGTGTCGCAATGAAGAGCAGAAATTCTTCAAGTTTTGCACACTAAGCTTCACAAAGCTTACTTATTCCTTTCACACCAAGCCCTTGGAAAAGTTGAGTTCTTCTGATAACTTTATTTGTTTGCCTACTTTCAATAGAGAAAAATAGTTCAAGTACAAAAATAAGCACAATGCATATTTATTTATCAAGCACACTTAAATATAAAATATTTAACTATACAACTATATATAATATGCTATTCATTCCCTTATTATAAGTTCATGGCAACAAAGTTAAAAGATATTCAGGTTAGATGTCGAAGTGCTAGTATGCGTAAATTGATAATCTCTATTTTTTCAATTCGTATTCTTAACTCTACTTATTAATTAAAAATCAATTTTTATTAAGTCAAAAATGTGAAGATTTTTTTTCGAAAAATTATATTGTTGAGTGTGAGCGTTGAAGTTGATTCTTTAAGTCTAAACTCGATATGTCTGGTTCCAGTGAAGTCAATAACAATCTTAAATCTTCTGTGTCAATAACTCCTAAAAACCACTTATATCTCCTCCTAATAGCTCATCAAAGGGTTACCTACGCTGGCTTTTGGACATTAGGATCGTATTTGAATTTAGAATAGGTGGAACACACAATTTAGTTATGCCTCATACAAGGTATACTTTTAATAAGGTGTATGCAAGGGCAGAGGGTATTGCTTCTGCTTTAGCACCATTTCCTAAAATGAAGTATCAATACATTTTATACTTATATGCGTTCCAATTTATTTTTTCAAATAGTTTTTTTGTAAATCGATGTGTATATATTAAAAATTCTTTTTAAAAGTCAGTCCAACTTCATTAATAATAACCAACTATAGTTTTCATGACCATTTTTTAAAGCCACACTAAAATAATTTTCTCAATACCCTACTGGACATTAGTGATTTTTCAATGTGTGAATATGTTCATATATCTTATTTCTATTTCAGTTAATTCAAATTTCAATTTAAAATATGTGATTGAACACGCTTTTAGCGTGAAAAGGAGCAATATTCTCTAATTGGGCCTCCAACTTGATTTGAATTTTAATTTTTGGTTATTGTCCTAGTTAAATAAATTTGTTCTTATTTTGTCGACATTAAAAATTTGGTGGGTGGCGAGCCTCTTGAAGATCTTTGTTCTCATATTTCATTTAAGCCCCATCAATCAATATTTAAATGAGGAAGCACCTCAAGAGCATAAAAAGGAGCGCCAAAATACAGGAAAAACGTGGAAATGTTTAGTAACAGGACTCTTTCATCCGAATGTTACAAACACATTCGCAACGGATCATTTTGTACTTACTCTGTATACGGACTAGGGACATTTTTTCCGCCAATCATATATGAATAAAATTTGCTAAAAAAATACCTTCTATAATTATTGAGAAAACAAAATTACTGAGAAACGTAGTATCTATTTTTATACATTCCTAAGGAATGCTTCTTTGAGCAGAATAATTCAACAATTTTTTCTACTTGATAATGAAACTTGAGAAAAAAGTAATATTGATATTAACGCCATCTATAATTCTTTTTTTGATCAAAGCAAACTTTACAACTAAGAACCAAATTGATGTTGATAAATAAGCACTAGCACTAAATGTCTTACTACTACTGCCTTGGTAATCTCAACTGAGACTCATAAGCACACACCATCGTACTACCCTACACGAACGTACTTATCTACTACTTATATACATTATACATCTCGTATGTAAAATGGTGAAGATAGCATGAGTTGATTTCATATAGGAATAATCTAGAGAAACAAATGTTTTCGATGGACAGCTAACACACTGTACGCGATATACAGAGATCGTGGTTCAAATCCATGTTGAGGCACATACAGAGATCGTGGTTCAAATCCATGTTGAGGCACATACAGAGATCGTGGTTCAAATCCATGTTGAGGCACATACAGAGATCGTGGTTCAAATCCATGTTGAGGCACATACAGAGATCGTGGTTCAAATCCATGTTGAGGCACATACAGAGATCGTGGTTCAAATCCATGTTGAGGCACATACAGAGATCGTGGTTCAAATCCATGTTGAGGCACATACAGAGATCGTGGTTCAAATCCATGTTGAGGCACATACAGAGATCGTGGTTCAAATCCATCTAGGTTATTTCTCAATACACTTAGTGTACGTAGAATCATACTGTGATTGCATCGCTAGTGCTTCTATGTCTTACTACCACTATCTATGATGTTGATAAAATTTGTTAGTAATAAATAAAACTTTTTCATATCAGATATTCAATAATATTACATTTCTACGTGTTTTTCATTTTGCAATTGTGATGTATTTACTCAAAGGATGTTGGCATTTCGGTTCTAGGAAAAGCATTGGCAAAAGAGAAGTTCGCCAGTTTTACAAATGTTTGATGTTGCCGCCTTTTGCTACTCATAGTAGCAGTGCGTATAGGTTGCCAATTCTTCTCCTTTGCCAACCCTTATCCGTTTACCGGCATTTTGTATCAATGATTAGCAGGAGATCTAAAATTCATGAGAGAAATAAAAGTAATAACAAACTGCTGAAACTTTGATAGTGCAAACTGCTTCTAGTGCAAACTGCTTCATCACTTCTCATCACGCATGTAATGGTAGTGATAAAATGAAAACAATGGTGAACCAATCGTTCCTTTATTTTCTTTTACTTACCGAAAAATTTTGAACTCTGCCATAGATCATTATTGTGGTATCAGGAGATGTATAGTAACAACGTAAATAAAAGCATAACAGTGCCACAAAATTCATTCAATAACTCATCAGCTCATTTATTATATAATATAATCTCAATGACACATTGTTCGTCAATTGTATTTCCTATCTATACGCTTAGTTCAGCGTTCAATAGCCAGGCGGCATGTGGCTTCATGCATAATGGTATTGTAGAAGTAATGATATTGATTTATCAAAGCACATGTGATGCGTTTATAATTTATTTATTATTTTTTCTCTCGTTGAAAGTATTCTAGTTTTTGCGTTTCCATTGTGAACTTGATTTGATCAATATACTTCTCTCTTCATTGCATCTTTCTTGAGACTCTATCGTTCGCTGATTACTGTTTTCCAAATTGATTTTGTTACATAAACCCAGCTAATACTCAAAGAACGTTTCGGCTTGAAGATCTTTGCAAAATCCTTTTGATATAAAATCATGAGCGCTGACTTTTCCATAGAAAGTAGTTCTGAAAGCGGAGAAGAACAAACATCTTATTCGTTTACTTCCTCCTCCTACTCATCCCTATCATCTCATTCTTCTTCTTCGTCATCTCTTGTAATTGAAGATGATTTGTTAGCTCCTGACCAAACTATTTATCGTTGGAGACCCATATCTGCTCTTGAAGGTCGTCCCCAAAGAATCAATATCAGAAACGCAATTAGTAATCCCCCAGGACCTAAAGGGTCTATGAAAGACACTGACGACGACGACATTCTGTTCATATTCAAACTTTTTTTTGATGTGAATTTGATTTCATATATCTATGAAATGACAGCTGCAAAACTAAAAACCAACTTCGAGTAAGTTTTGCTTATATATTCTTTATTTTAAATATCGAAACTATTTTTTCAGATCTGAAAACCCTAAACATTGAGGATTGGCTCATTGTTATAAGAATTTTGAAATTCATCATCTCCTCTCGTACTTTGCTAGCTTACTTTATATTGGCCAAAGTGGAGACCAGAAAGTTGCCATTTGTGATTTGTTTTCTAATTTTGGAATTCCATTTCTAAGAGCCAGCTTGGGAAGGGACATGTTTACACTCATTCATCTTTTCATCACTTGACAAAACACAAAGAGATGTTGGAGATAAATTGAGTCCGATCAGGAAAGTACATGATCACTTCCGCAATGTTTTCTCAAAGTACTGGACTCCTCATTCACATGTAACAATAGATGAGCAACTTATCAGCTTCAAAGGAAAGTGCAGGTTGAAAATATATGATCCTAAGAAACCTGGGCACTACGGTCTAAAATGTTATCATATAAATGATGCAGAATATTTTTTTTATATGATGCCCGAACTCTATATACCTGGTATGGGAAATTCACATTTTTCAGCCTTGAATATTTCAAAAAGACTTATACAAGACTCAAAGATTCCATCTGGTTGTGGCGTTTTTACTGACAGGTTTTTTACCAGTCATGAGCTGGCTGTCTGGTGCCACGATAGAGATATATCCCTTTGTGGCACTGTCAATGGGAACAGACGATTTGTTCCTACGATTTTTAAGCCTAACCACTTGAAAGGACTTCGCCTCGCGGAATGTGAAAGTCGTGTTATTTATTCCGAATATGCTTCACTTTCTGCGTACATACCAAGAAAACATGCTCGCAATAACTTCAGTCGTGTACCTCTTGTCATCTCAACACAAAAACATAACAACATATGGCGAGCACTCAACACCACAAAGTTTGCTCAGCTACAACAAATACAAATCGGGAGTTGATGTCGGCAATAAAATGATCAGAAGCTATCGATCAAAGAAGCCATGTAGAAGATGGACTCTAGCTACTTTTTGCAACTACTTGGACATAGTTGCTTTGAACACATGGGTTGTTGCAAGATACAACTCTCCTCAATCGTTCCCGAGTTCGAAGCAAAGTGGACGTAAAGTTTTTTTAAAGAAGCTGTCTTTTCTTTTGGCAGAAGAGTGTATGAAGGTAAGATCCAACATCTCTGAAATGCCAATCCAAGTTAAGTACCTACTGTCTGTTTATGGTTTTTCGAAAGCTGCGACAGAAGAACAAACAACTTCCAAAAAAGGTGTCTGCTCTGTTTGTCTTTCTAAAAAAAACAAAACAACAAAAAAATGTTCCATGTGCTCGAATTTTGTTTGTAAGATTCATTCTAAAACTGCTTGCCCTAATTGTGTATAAACTTTGATTTCTTATAATAATTTTTTTTGCCATTTTAAGTTTAACGCCATCTATAAATAATTTATTTTTCAAGGTACAAAAATGAGAAAAAATGAAAATTCGCAGAGCTTTTTAGGTAATGTTAAATTTTTTTCTTTCCAGTGCCTTAAGAAGCATTTTTTATAAGTTTAGATGAATTATAAGTTAGATGATTTTTTATAAGTTTTTATTGAACTTTCCCATTGAAAGTTTTCCGATAATAATCTTGTAAATACTTTTGCGGAAAAAATACATAGAGTCCGTAGTGCGAGGGTTTAAATTTTGTTTAATTCCATTGAAATTAACTTGTATAAGTGTAGATATGCTATTTTTGTTATTTTTCACTCGAATCTCATTCTTTTTGCTCTTAATCACATCTTTCTTTTCATGGTTAAGTATACAAGCTGCTTTATGGCCTTTTGGTTATCCATGCTTATATTTAATGTTGCTGCATGTCTTATTTTTTTAATTTTTTTTGTTGTTTCCTTTTTTTCCCGATTTTACATTTTTTTTGTTTTGTTTGCGAAATAAACTCTTCTTCTTCATATATATACCATTTTTACTACTAAATTGTCTTTTTTTAGTTTGAAATTGTCTTTTTTCAATTCTAATTTGTCTTTTTTACATTCTAATTTGCCTTTTTTAAATTCTAAACGCTCTTTCTAAAAATACAAAATAAAAGAGAAAAAAGACAATTTAGGACTCAAAAAAGACAAATTAGGATTAAAAGAAGACAAATTGGTACTAAAAAGACAATTTAGTAGTAAAAATGGTATATATAGCTGAATGGTATTTTTACTTTGATGTTCGTCCTTTTTCAATTCAATTTCGTCTAGTCTTTTTTATATTTAAGTTTGTTTTTCTTTAATTTGTATTTTTTTATTTCATTTTATTATATTTTGTAGATTAACATTTATATACTTTTACAGAAATTTGAGCAATTAGATAGTCTAAAATTAAATGATCACTAATAACAAAAAATTTATTCGAAAATATCTTTTCCGAGAATAATTTCTTTGATCATAACATTGTCTAGTAGGAGCTATATTAAATTTCAAAGCATGCAACACTGCCATCCAAACGGTTAATTAAAATACGAAATTTCAATAATCATATAGAAAAAGTGTTTGACTACAAACCTTTTACTTTATGCGTTATCTTTGAGAATTCGTTTTCGCACGCATTCAGAATTTGAGAGTAAGTTGGGAGATACTTTTATCTATATTTGTTTTGAGTATCTACAATTTCTTGAATTTCTCTGTACTGTGTATTTTAGCGTCATCCATTTCACTCCCTGTTAGAGATTCTATAGAAGAATTTGCATCTACTTTTTCTAAGAAGACTTTCATAAAAGGAAAAAAAATTTTACACACGTATTTACATTTGGAATAATTTGACAATGAAGAACTCCAAAATAATTCAATTCAAGAATGGGAGTGATGCTTTTTTCACGACCCTAAATTTTTTCATTTCCCCTTTTAGAACGAGCTTAACTTCTACACATATGAAGGTCAAATCCACTTTCATCTAAAAATATTAACATTTCTTGATTTATCTTTCTATTACTTTTCTGTAATTTTACGGCCTCCTATAGCCATATTCAGTGCTTCTGAGAATTGTGAAGTCTGCCGGGAAATGTGACACTCGCACTTAGACTTCAAATTCATACAAAAATCTGACTGAAGTACTTAAAAATTTAAAATATTTAGAACCAATTCTTATCTCGGTGTTCTACTAATAAAGAGCTTCTATACACATGTTTTCAAAAATGTAATTTATTTTGAGATTATGTAAAATACTTAAAAAATCTTACTCAGACACTTAAACTTTATTATATACTGTGAATCCATGAGAAATCCTCATCATATCTCATTTCCTTACATATGGTGTGTAACAAAAGAGAGAATCCTGAACACAATAATAGCTGAAAGACGTATTCGTTCTTCATGTTTTGGATATTATGCAGGGAATGCTTGATTAAAATCTACAGAAAAGGTTGCATCAACTCCAGTGTTTGCATCTCGCCAAGAATTTATTCAACTGCTAAGCATTTAAAATAAATGTTTTTTAAGGGTCAGACTAAACACACCAAAAACTCCCAAAACACTGCAAAATAAGATAAGAATGTGAAAATTATCTTTTCAAACTTCTTTTTTAGTTGTAGTTATCGCATCCAAGGGAAAAATACATTTTTAACATGTTAGGGATAGTCACGAACTGGAATTGAAGCCAAACCAACTAAATAAAGACCCTATGCTCTCACCACTAGACCATCTGTCGACAATAATTATTTGAAGTTGATAATTTTTTTTACTTTATATTAAAAATTGTTTAAATAAAAAATATTTAAAATACATATAATCGCTTTTTAGTAAAATTTCAAAATTTTTAATAAAATATAAGAATTTGTTAAATCTTGTATTCAGTATTTTAGTATGATGAGTGATATCAACGAAAACGTATTAAAACTTCGTGATTTACTTTAGTTCCTTTTAGTTAGTTTTTCAATTGTTTGGGTTTGTTAGCAGTAATTTAATTTTTTCAAAAAATATTAGTTTGCATTTATTATTGGACCATCATCACCTTATGATAAAAATCATTTTTGATTTTGCTTTCAACTTTGAATTGGTAAACAAATTGATATACTTAAAATTTTCGTGATTACGTTGGTATATAATTTTTAGTATCTCATGGTGTTTAGTCGGACATCTTTTTTTGCATATGTAGTATTTTTGCTAATGTAGTAGAGTTCTCCAATAACCATTATGTTCTATACATGGAGTTTCACACTCAAAAATAAAACTCATTTGCCAATTAAAAGCGCCGTTATAGAGTGAAGTGAAGATCATCAGGGATGAGGGAAGGGTGAGTGAGAATGTTTGCCCTTGCCCTTCTATAGTCGCTCTAAATTTGAACAACTGGATACACGCTTCAATTCAGTTATACAAAACCCCCTGCTGACCATATTTGAAACTCACGAAGAAAGTACAAAAAATTTCGTGATATTTGTAAAACTGGTACCTAACTTTTAATATATCATGAATATTTGCTATGAAATTCTTGGATGTAAGGATGTCACTCTCAAATTTTGTTGGGATCTGAAAGTCTCTTAAGAAATCTTCTTAAAAAATTAGAGGTTGGCATTTCTGCGATTCTGGTGAGAAATTCCAATTTTCTTCAGCAGTTATAATTTCCTTTGTAATCTTTTGATTAATTCTGTAGTCAGTATAGATCACAGATGATGTTTCCCTACCCTGAAGTTCTATTTCTCAGCATAGCCTATAAAAAAGAACAAGATTTTAGCATAGCTAAACTACCTAGCTGCTGTATGATGATAATACTAGTAAAAGAATTTCAACTAATTTCTTCCTTAAAAGCCATCTACATTTGCGTTCGAGAGTGAAATTCGAAAAGAAATGTATTGATGAAGTAGGCAGGAAATATCATTAGATTTGATATTTACGAGAATACTTTGTCCTACGAAGGACTTTGTGTGGTTGGATTCATTCCTCTGCGGGATTCATTCTCATAGAGATTTCGTCGAATTGCCAAAGCTATCCTATTAGCTCATATTACCAAATGCAGTAGTGTAAAGTGTCCACATTTGGTGAACATATACGAAATGCTCATTTTTATACAAATCATAACCCAAATATATTTATATTAACTCAAAAAATTGGAAATTACAAATTTTGAAAGCGTGAAAAGCGTTTTCTTTATTTTTACAGGAATCTTCTTTAAACAAAAAATGATGATAATATAACACACTGTGATGTATGCATGCATATTATTAATTATAGAATAATCATTCTTTCAAGGTTATCATCTCGTAAAGTTTGGGCTGATATGTGTTTTAATACTGAAGAAAAATCAATCATAAAACATAAGATAAAATGATGTTTTTAAAAAGAGATCACTACATAATTAAATTTTAATTAATTTTTTCAAATCTTTATTGTATGATTGGATAAATGAAATTTCAAATTATCAAAACTAAAACAAGCATAATTTGTCCGAAAGGATCATTATCATTTTATCACGATATTCTCAGCAAGTCTTTTTACCAGAAGCTTCTGTCATAAAGACGTGTTTCGAGGCTCGCATTATAATCTAAGTATTTATTTAAAAAAATTTTTTGAATAAGTTTTTATATTTCCTCAAATATAAAAAAAACTTTATTTAACCCATTTGATTCCCCTTATTTTTTTAAATGACGTAGACAATTTTTCCATTTTAGAACTTTCTTTTCGATGAAAATATAAAATATTTGAGGCGGATGATTTTCATTTTTTTTGAAATTTTTTTTAGAAGTTCTGCTTACTTATCTGAATTTTTAAAAAATTAAAAGTTTTAGACTTTCCTTTTGAATAACATATTTATTCTGAACTAAATAATATTTTAATAATTATGTATATTTTATATAACTTTATCTGACTAGAAAATTTGAAGTCTGGAAAATTGCCCTTGAGAATATTGCCAAAAGTTGGCATCATGGAAAAATTGAAACTCTGGGATAATTGCAATGAAGAAAATTGGCAGGCGAAAAATTACCCTGAAACCTGAACGTGGACAACATACTGAATATTTGAATATTTTTCTTTCCAAAAGTTTATCTATATCAGTATAACTATTTTAAGTATTAAATAGTATTACAATTTTCAAACATTCTCCATATTTATAATCATACATTTTTTAATATTTTTATTTCATTTTGCAAGCTTCAACATACACGAATACAGTTTAATATTATTTTTCCACTTTTTTTATTTGCATATTATCATAACAGCAGTTGGTTTCTTAGTAAAATTTGTTCTTAGCATGTTGAACCCAGCTTCTAAAAAAGTCAAAATTTTTGTTCATACAACAAGCTGATATAAAAAGAGAATTGATAAGCGATTGATATATTACTCTCTCCTTCATCTCAGTTCACCCCAAAATAAAGATGTTCTCGATCAGCTTTTGAGTGGGAAGATTCGTACGGAGACAAGAATTGACTGTGTCTCAAATAACAATTTCGCATCAATGATAACTGAGTTCATTTTTAATGAGCAACTTTACAAGTTAATATTCTTTAAATGAGGAAGGAAAGTAAAAAGTGTTTATTATAAAATTTATTCATCGATTCGAGTCATTGTAGATATGAAATTTCAGTGCCATAGATCAAAGCAAATGCAAGCAAGGGAAGAATGTTTGGCGTCGCGTCAAATCAACTTTTGCATGATGTTATATTGATTTCTTTTGGAACAGCCTCCTTGATCTTCATCCTTTTCTTCTTTGCAGTGAACTGTGCCGTCGCACAAGTATGATATTTCGAAAGCCAAGTATCCATTTTCGAGAACGCCTTCCGCTGGAATGCAAGCAAAGTAGCCACTGCTGATATCGACCAGCAATAATGACCTGTTTTGATATGCAACCCCCATCTATAACAAAAAACAGAACATACACAAGAATTTTACATTCCAAATTAAACGACGTCAAACCGCATCTTGAACTGGTCTAACCATGACAGTCATCATCATCATCATCATCCACAACATCATCTCATCATCATCATCATCCACAACATCATCATCATAAGCATCTTCATCTTATTATCATCGTCATCATCATGAACAACATCATTATTACATTATTATCAATATTATCATCATTATGATTTATTTTTTTAATTCTTTTTTACGTGATTGCCAGATTACAAGTTTCGAGTGATTTCCATAAATTAATTCAAAAAAATCTAAGAATCCTCACAACTTCATTTTGTATTTAAAATAAAATCAGTTTTACAATTACTTTATATAGAAAAAAATAAATCATACTTTAATTCAAAAACTTACCGATAACTGAAAGGATATCAAAATAAGGAAGTAAATCATGATAATTGTTGAACTTTCTTTTCTAAAAAAAGTGAATATACAATCAAAAAAGTCTGAGTCTGAGTCTGAAGCTTTACTTTTGGAGAGTAAGATAAAATTCTAATAAATTAAGAAAATTAATTTTGGGAAAATAAGTCACATGTTTATGAAATTCTAAAAACGGACATTTGCCAAGCGATAAAATTTTCACTTGCGCTTGAATTTATTAGTGATCCTTCTCTTAAAAGTAAATGTTCGTCTACTTTAACTAGAGAAAACGAAAATTGGTATATAAATTCTTCAAAAATTGACCTAATGACATAAAGAGTAAACATTCCTAGAACTAAAAAATATAAAAATTATATTTCAATAATCACTTTTCCCAATTATTATTATTATTATTATTTATTGCAAGAGATTATTATCAAATATTTTAAAAGTATTATCTCTTTTGAAAAAGTTCCATTTTGAGACAAAGACTTTTTAATCACGAAAAGTTATGCTTTAACTTCTATTGCCGTTGCTTGTGACTTTTGAAGTAAATCATATGTTCCATTTTTACTTATGATCGTCTTTTTTAACGTTAAGTTCGTCTTTTTTAGCCTAAAGTTTGTGCTTTATCACTCAACCCTATTTTACATTGATGCCCCTCTTCTCAAATTTTAGTTGACGTAATTTTAACCTGTTTTTCATGAGGAAGTTTTTTTTATTATTTTAAATTGAGGTTCCTTTTTCCACTTATTTTTTTTGTTATTAATTTTAAAATATTGAAATTTATATAATATTTTTAAAATTTTTGTTTTTGAACTTTTTGAGCTATAATAGCGTTAGCCCAATCATTCAATCAAATCCCAAAGGAGAAGAATAAAAATAAAGAATACGAACATAAATGTGAAAATAACAAATCCAAAGTTGAAATAAAAAAAACAGTTTTGTCAAAATTATAGTTAAGAATTTCATTTCAAATAAATTCCCTCTTAAAAAATCCTTAATTTTTTTTCCTTCTTTTAAAATTGACTTTTTTCTTTTTGAGCAAGAAAGTGCAAAACAAATTTATATACTCTACATTTCACAAAACATAAGAATTTTCTTCTATCATATTTTTACAACACTTTTTATCAAATGGGGTAAACTTAAAACATTAGCAAAACAGAACTTTTTTTGCAACACCTAGTTTTACTAGTTACTCCTAGTTTAGGAAATTTTATTATAGCATAAATTTGTTTTGTAAAATTATTCTATATCAATATAAATTCAAACTCAATAAAATCATCATATTATGAAATATCAGAGGTCTGGCAAGACCTCCGGAGAGACAACGTGCCAATTGGGTAGGTATATCAAATCTTACATCTAGCAAAATATGAACAGAAAGTTGAACATTGTCTCCCTAGTCATTTGTACACGCAATAGAAATTATCGTAGTATACATACAGTTTCAGATGAATCATCGTAGTATACAGGGTGGAGATATTTAAATATAAAAATCGTAAAACGCTAAAAAAACATATTTAAAATAAAAATTTTCAAAAAATATTTTACATACATATTAAAAGTGGCATTTAAAAAATTTTACACAAAAGTTCAAACCACTTAACTTTAAAATTGCGGTTTTATTTCATGATTGGTTGAAACGTTTGCGTAATAATATTACTACTAACTACTACTACTAATATGACGTTTTTTTTGGAAATTTTTACTTGTTTGTTTTGAAGAAAAAATTAAACTGTTTTTCAATATTATTTAGCTTATCGTTTGCTGTATTATACGCTAGAATAATGTATTTTTGCAAAAGCTTTTTAATTTTTTTGATAACTGGATTTCACTTCGAAAAATTTGGTCTACATTTTAGTAAAAAAAAGTGTCTACTTTTTGTTAAAAGCATAATGTGAAGATTTAAACAAAAATTTTGAATGAAAATGGTATCATTGGTAAGCTATACTCTTTATGCTTAACATAGGCTAGGTTTAAAAAATGTTTTCCCTTTTGCAAAATCTGCTTTTATGTGAGGTCAGTCAACTTTTATCTAGTTTGAAAAAATACCAATATAATCAACGTGAAGAGTTTATATACTTTTTTTCAAAATTACATATTAACAAAGGTAAAATATAGTTTTTTCTATTTTAAAATATCATTAAAGAACATTGTCGAAAATTAATATATATATTTTTTACTTTTTAGGGGTCAGTAGTATATGTCAGTATAAGGTTTTTCTAATACATTTTAAATTACTTTTTGAAGTGAAAAATGTTCATCGACGAATCTAAAAGTTGTGTTGATTAATCGTAGTCCACTTTTATTTCGAAACAATTTTTATTTAGTTTAGATACAACCTTTTCTGATTTTTAACGAAGGGCATTCGTATATCGTATTATTTTTACCGACAGTGTGTGAAGAATAAATCACATTCCACTACTATCACGCTTGTTATTGATTCTAGAGCATAACTATGCGAAGATGGATTAACATATGGTGTCGCATTACGCGTTTGGGAACACAGTGATTTCTATCTCGCATACGCTTCACTACATCTTTGAGCAGCACGTGTCTGTTTTATTTTATCGAGCTTAGTTTATTTAGTGTTTATAACTTTCGCATTTCTCAACCAAATGTATCATGCGATATACCAAATTAAAACACTTTTTATGGGCTTTCAGAATACATTGCTTATATTATAAGTAGCTGCAAAATAGCATTTTACCGTTTTTTAACGAAGATTGTTTGTTATATTTATACCGACAATGTGCGATAAAGAAATCACACACCAATGCAATCAATCTATCTCACAACATAATTAATATTTAAAAGTTGCACCACAGGCCATTTTCAAATAACATATAATAGTTCCTTATTATAGTTCGACATATATATGTGATCATAAAGCAGCCTATTTATTTATTTTTTTGAAAGGCGTAGGACTGTTTAATGTTAACGCAAGTAGATATCGCAATTCAGTGCATGCATTTTATCACATCTTTTCGTGAGTTATAGTTATCGAATTGGTAAACCTGTGTAATGCACGTTTTCAATATGCTTAAAAGAGTTTTTATATTGCTTATAACTTCTGAATTATATTAGACCATGCATCCTATCAAATTGATGCATATTGCTTGGGCTTTTCATTACCATTGTAATTACAAATAAAATTGGATTTTTTTTTATAATTTTATATTTTTCAGTTTTCTTCGTAATTAGCAGATGAGAGGTGCATATTTTTTTTTATATTTGCTCATTTTTAACTTTAACGCTTGTTACATTTTGAGAAATTTTAACCTTTAATCTGTAACAATTTCCAACACAATTATAAAACCACTCTACTATCAGAACCTAGATTTATTTGTAGATTTTTATAAAATAATTTTAGTTTTCGCTTTTTTATAAATTACCCTTCTTTTTATATTACTTATAACTTTTGAATTATTCTCCAAAAATCAGAAGAAAAAAGATCAAAAGATATGTTGTACTAAATTTTTCTCAATAATTAACTTCATAAATTTATATACATTTTTTCATTATAAACCACTCTTCCTACAAAAACCTAAATTTATTTGTAGATTTTTATAATATAATTTTAATTTTCGGTTCTCACACGCGCTCCCACAGAAATATTGATGAAATATTTTTCTGTATGAAGTTTTAGGAAACTCTTCTTTATTATGTAATGAAAAATTCCAATAACCTGTACGGTTGAACACGGGTATACAACATAATTGTCATCTCTAATCTGTATACTACGATGGTTTCTATTCTATAGTAAGATTTTTTGAGGGTATAAAATGTTAATCTACCTTATTTCGTTTCGTAGTAGGTGAAATGACTTCAAATTAAACTCATAGACCCGCACTTGAACTAAAAATTTCAACCAAAATTTTTTTTCCACGAGAAGTTAAAATAATTTTTCAAAATTTTTTCCAAAGTAGACTTATAAATAAAATATTTTGTGAAAAAAATTGGAAAAATTTCTTTAATTTTTTTTA
Source organism: Nectonema munidae (assembly GCA_030549495.1). Taxonomy (NCBI): domain Eukaryota; kingdom Metazoa; phylum Nematomorpha; class Nectonematoida; family Nectonematidae; genus Nectonema; species Nectonema munidae. The sequence continues at coordinate 1,720,615 of JAUIRK010001041.1, read as the reverse complement.
AAAAAAATTTTGTTCAAAAAAAGTTGACATTCGCGATTTTTTTTAATTAAAATAAGATTACTTTTTTCTAATTTTTACATTTACTTATTCAAATGCATTTTATTTTAAAATTTCCAAAAATTTTGGTATATATTTTTGATTTTAACAATTTTTAAAAAAATTTTGTGTTAAAATTTACAAATTTTAAATTGGAAAAAAACTTTATTCCGAGAAATTATTAAAAAACATTTTAAACCATGCCTATCTTAAAGAGCATCCTTTTACCCGCATTTGCATGTCCTTTCATTTTTGAAAAAATTTCTAAAATTTTTTTTATAAGCCTTAGAACAATATGGACAATTTTTCTATTTTCACTATATTTTTGCGTAATGAATAATTACCTATTTTTTCAATTTTTTTTGCATATTCATAAAATATGCCTAATATTTAAATATAATACGTTGAAAAAATGTGATTTTTTTTTTAATTTTTTAAAAAAATTGTAAAGGGTCCACCCTACAAAATTTTCAAATTTTAAATTTATCAAATTTTAGATTTTAATATCTTATTTTAAAGGTAATATTAGACTGATTACGAAAATGTATTAATATTTTAAGTTTGAATTTTTTAAAATACTTTTTTTTCACTCTGAACTTGATAAAATGACAAAATTTCCAACTTTGACCGCAAAAAAATATATAAGTCTTTCGATTCATTTCAAACAAATTACATATTTGGAATCAGCGTACCAAATCCTATAAGAATAGGTTTTTTAATTCTTAATTCAAACGTTCTCAAAATTATGACTTCACATATATCAACAAAATACAAGTATTATACATTTTTAGATTTCTCTTATCATTCTGAATAACAATATTAACTTTATTTTACCATAAATATTTTGGTTCAAATTTTTTTTATATATTATTTGTCTTGCCAGACCTACTTAAACTCACATACACACACAAAGACATATACACACACATCATTTGTATAATGTGAGATTCTTTAAAATATTAATAATATAGAAATATTTTTTCAATATGAAGAGTTTTAGGAAACTCTTCTCTGTTATGTAATGATATATTCTCACTGTACGGTTGAATGCGTGTAGACAACTTGAGTGTCATCTCCAACCTGTATACTACGATGGTTCCTATTCCATGTACAAATGACTAGGGAGACAATGTTCAACTTTCTGTTCACATTCTGTTAGATGTAAGATTTGATATAACTCATTCGGGGAGACGAAATTAGAAAAGTTATTTTAAATACTATCTCCAACATGTATACTACGATGATTCATCTCCAATCTGTATACTACGATGGTTTCTATTCCATGTACAAATGACTAGAGAGACAATGTTCAACTTTCTGTTCATATTTTGTTAGATGTAAGAAATGATATACCTCATTATATATATCATCTCCAACCTGTATACTACGATGATTCATCTCCAACCTGTATACTACGATGGTTTCTATTCCATGTACAAATGACCATAGAGAGACAATGTTCAACTTTCTGTTCATATTTTGTTAGATGTAAGATTTGATATACCTCATTCTGGGAGACGATGTTAGAAAAGTTATTTTAAATAATATATTTGTCAAATAATCAAAATAAAATTCTGTAATCAAAGAATCGAAAAATGTTCAAATCAATCTGTGCTCCCGTTACATTTAGAATAGAAAGATAAACCTTGTCTCTAATAATTTTTATCAAATCATGCATATACGAAACTAAAAGTATGGGGAGCCAACGATATATTTAAAAGAATAAATATTTGATTTACACAGATTGTAAACAGCAGCTTTCAAGCTTCAAGCTGTAACATAAAGTTTCGTACACATGTAGTTTTTAGTTCACACAATACAGTCGAATATCACTAATTCAGAATACTTAAACTTTTATTTTCTAAATCTTCAAGAAGCTCCGTTGTTAATTGAATCAAGTATACAATAATTTTACTAAATTAAAGATTTCCGGAATAATCAAAATGCCCGATTAACGAATGTCCGAATTAGTTTTTTCGGTTTTGAGGTAGTCAACGGTATACATTTTCCCTCATGTTAAACCGATGGGAAATTTAATTTTTTGGCTTATCCGAAACGAAACCCAATAAAATTTTAATTTTCTAAACGTGTCCTACTCGTTAATTAGGTTTTTCAGTGCCCGAACTAAATAACCTGAATTTTGCAGATTTCGTGTTTATCAGAAGAAATTTCATTCAATGACCGCTATGAATTTATTATAAATCTGTAAACTGTACGAATTTCAAGCTGACATTTGTGCTTTTTTTACATCTTTTATCTTTCTCCAAAAATGCACAATTTATCAAATTTTGTTTCCAGCGATGTGCATCCATCTCTGGAATCTATTCATCATGCCTTACATAATAAAGATATCATTCTAAAATAAAGTTAACCTATAATCCAGTATATGTGATTTAATTATAAAAATTTGTAACTAAAACAAACGTAATAGAAAAACGTATTAAAAGCCGATTATAATATCATCGATTATATAAGCCGATATAATTAACTCCGATTATAATTTAAATTTTCAACTCTTGTCGGACCAATAGGTTTATCGATAACTTAACTAATCAACCCGAATTTTGCAATTCTCTGGTACACATTCAAGTTTGATATCGATTCACACCTATGCATCTAGTTCTGGATTTATCTATGGACTAATATATATTTTATGTTTTTTTCATAGATTATGCTAAGCATACCCCACATCGACATTTTGGCGGAAAAATGATATTATGTAAAACTTTTAAATTTCAAAACATACATGTTTCTAATTTGTTGGCTAACAAGAAAATTAATTAAATCAGAACACACACACGCACACCCCCATTTTATTTTTGCGACATTTACGAAGAGAGACAATAATTACGGCACAACAGCAGAATACATTTTGAACCTCACGTGAGTATACCATCTTACAATCATTAGAAATAGTGTTAAAACTTTTTATGGTACTTGTGAAATTTTTTACGTTTTCAAAATAGACTTATTTCAAATGATTTGATTCTCAAAAAGATTATTTTTGTGTCATATTTAGTCGACCGTTTATTTGATCCGAAACCATAAGCACGGGTGAACAATCTTAAATAGAAGTATTGATTTCGAAGTTCGCTCTTTTTTGAAGTATAACGAAGGCTATCGTCGTTAAGCCGCTGATCTCATCTAAGCAATGAAAACTATTAAATTAAAAAATTCCTTTAATTAAGTGTTTACAACAATGCTTACTGGAATGCTGACTTAAAAATTAAAAAAATGAAGAAGAACAATTAAAAAAAAAAATTAAAAAATTGAAATATTTTTTTTTATTTTTTATTTTCATTTTTTTTAACAATTTTGAATTCTTTGATTTTCATAGGTTTTAGTTTTGAAAAAAAGTTTTTAATATTATAACGTTTATTATTAATTATGCGCCTAGAATATAATTATAGTTAATAATTATAAATGATAATAAATAATTATAAAGTTATGTGAAAGAACATTTTGACTATTTTTTTCTTTTTTTTTATCAATCATTTCTATTATGAAATAATTATTTCCTTTAATATAACATTTCCAAGTTGGCATGCGAATTTCTTTCACCTCTCAGGATCTTTCACCATATAGAAAATATGCGTTCAACTGCCGCACCGGAATAAATTTCTGTGTTCAATTTGATGGACAAATCCCACAAAACTCTCTTACTTAAAAACAGTATCTGCTAGAAAGACTTTAGAGCAATGTTTCCCAACTGCTGGTCCATGGACCACTGCTGGTCCATAAGACAACTCTTTGCTGGTCCACGAAAAATTTTCTAAAAGCGAAAAGTATAGTGAAATTTCGCTTTTATAATTGCAACTATGATTGGCTATTTTTTGTTTATTTATTTTGTATAATAACTCAGATTATTTACTTATTTTCGGGCGAAAAGAGTAAGGCTTTATCTATAACTCATCCAGGCATAGACAGCTTGTTCAAAGAAAAAAGCGTTCAGAAGCCTGGTTACAGCAAAAGCGCAAAATGAAATTTTATTGATTTCTTACTTTTATCTAATTTTTTTTTGATTTTATGATAAATTTTTAATGAATTTTTAGCATGGATCATAATAATTTTTCCCACAAAAATAATGGCTGGTCCATACCATTTTTGCTTTTAGGAAAATGGTCCACGACCAGAAACGAGTTGGGAAACACTGCTTAGAGTGAGTTTGGAGGCAAGTCTTCACCAAATTTACTTACAAAAACTTACACTACAAAAATAACAATTAAAACCTTGCACATAAAAAAGGTATAAAAATATAAATATTTATTTTTGTCTTTAACTTTTAGTAGATTTAATGCAAACAAAACAAAGGTTAATTATATCATTTCGTTAACTATATTTATGAAATTAATTTAAAACTTAAAAAGCTAATAAATATTTTAATTACGTTAATTAATGATTAACAGGTAAAATATGAATATTTAATAAAAAATTGATACACAAGGGATGGATATTTCGAAAAAACTTTTTAAATTGAAGATGATATATTCTTCCTTCCATTTGACTTTTCTCTTCCTGAAGTATGCGTTTAAGGTAGGAAAAAGTTGGCAAACAGTTTATATGTTAGTGCCAGTAAAATAGTTAGTGGCGTAAAATGTAGATAAACTTATAATAGGATGTCTTGTGAATGAAAACAGTGTAAAACTGATATAGGAGAAAGCATTTTTAAAAGTGTTTGTGATCTGTAAAAGATATATAGCAGATGATAGTTAAATAACTCACTAACCAATCAACTAATTGACTGATTAACTGAAAACTTGGAATTTTTGAACACGCATTGACATTTATATATTTATAGCTATGTTGGTATGTGTATAAGATATTTGTACAAATATGATAAAGTGTAAAAAAGAGGCATGCAAATGTGATACCGTAAAAAGGTTCTACAGAGGAAAGGAAAAAATGAATAGTGAATGAAAAATGACGTAGCATCCAATATATGTCCTGTTCTTATGGTTGTCGCTGGTTGAACAACCATGAACAAGAAGAGGGAGTGTATGTGGTGGATAGCACTTTTTCCACGACAACACTTCCTTTGTTCCACTAAACTCTAGGTAAGACAATCTTCCTTTCAAAACTATTGGAAAGCATTGGACTGCGGCATAATTACTCAACAAGGCATATTGAAACTTCGACTTATAAATACTGAACTTTGAAAACATGGAATCACATAAAGTTCTTGTCATGATGATGATGATAAGTAACAAGTTATGATGTGTGTGGTGATGACGTGATACTGATGATGATGAGAGTTTCTTGTGATATTGATAAATGATTAAAAAGATGAACATGATGAGTTGAAGCAAAAATCATCGGTGATCGTCTCCTTTCTAAATCCGTTTTGAGGACCACTTTCTCAAGAAATGAAAACCGTCTGCGTTAAATAAGCCTCTTTTTATTTTTATTTTAAATTCATATTTTTTCAATTTAATTAAAATTTAACTTTAAAACATTATTTTTGAACTAACTAGCTAGCATTTAACTAAAAATTTACAAAAAATTAGAAATTTATAGATTTTAAGTAAAATTAAAAAAAATTTAATCAATTTTTTTTTCGACAATAAATTACACTTGGATCATCTATATTGATTCTTTTATTTGTGGAAATTTTAATATTGACCTATTATATTCAAACACCAATCGATTTTCATTTAACTTTTAATGTGCAGTCTTTAATAAAGGTCTTTCCAACAATCACTGACATTCTCTTACCTTACACTTATCGATGATATATTCTTTAATTATGTCAAAAGTCTATGAGTATGCACTTATTCATTTTTCTGACGATTACAATAACATCTTATACATCCGTGATTTTTTTCACATACTTAATCATTGATATATATAAACATATAAAAATATTTATCATGACTTTTCGTATTTTATGGATCTTTATTTGAAAGTTTTCAATGCCTCTTTTTCTTTCAAACATCGTTCTAGGAAATCTTTGAAAACTTTTAGCTTTCTCCCATTCTTATAAAGTATAAAAAATTAAGGAATTCCTCTATAAAAAAATTAAGAAAGTTTTTTCTTGTGAGAATATAATTTAATTTGTAGGAAAAAAATTATAGAAACTAATTCGTGAAATTTTGGAAAGTTTGAAGCTTCTAATTCTTTTCAACCTTCTGAATTCGTTTCACATATATCACAAATCAAAGGAGATGTAATGCCTTATCGTCTTGATTTCATTTTAAAGATCATACCTCTCAATACTTGATACAATTTTATTGATTGCTGCAACATTGATGACACACGTTTAGCAAACTTCTCACTTAAGGATGTTAAATCAAGCGGATTTGATAGGATTAATTTGAAAGTGACACTTGCTTCTCTACTCTTTATATAACATGTTCTCCTATACTTGTATAATCTCTCTTTTTTTCCGGCATCTTTCCTAATTGCCTATAAATGGCCAAAATAATACCATTACACAAAAATGATAAAAACCTTTCTGTGTCAAACTTTAGACCGATTTATATATACTTTTTAATTTTTTAAAAATTTTGAAAAAATCGTTTTCATCTAAATAATCTATTTCGCTAAAATGTATAATTTAATTTGCCCTCAACGGTTTGTTTTTCTCTCTGGATCTTCTACAGGGAAAGCATTACTTCATTTTTGTTTTGACTTTAGCAAATCTTTCTATAAACAAGACTCACCTTTTGCTGTGTTTCTTGACTACTCTAAAACTTTTGATTCCATTTTTAATAACTTTATAATTTTCCGTTCACTCTTCCTCTGAGCGAATTTCGCAAGGATCAATTCGTTCTTGGTCCTCTAAATTTTTACTCTTATAAATTATCTTCCTTTTATGCTCTTTAATGATTCTCTTACTGGGCTAAATTTGACCGGTTAAGTGCTGGGGGCGTAAGGTGCCCCACACCCCTTATTCTTCTCAGATGTTAATATGTTTTAAAAAATATTTTTAATGTAACATATATATTTCAACTATGCTGAATTCAGTGGTGATGTCCATTTTTTTTAAATCAAATCTGTCAAAAAATTTATTTATATTTGACAGTTCATCTCAAAAAGAAACTATTTATCTAAATAATTATATAAATTTTTTTACACATATATACCCATTTTCAACCATGTTGAATTCAGTGGTCATATTCATTTTTTATGAAAGTCAATTAAACCTGTCAAAAAATTGATTTATCTTGAAAAAACATTTTATACAAATAATTATATAAAGTTTTTTACACACATATATCCATTTTCAAGAACGCTGTGTTTACAGGTGATATTCCTTTTTTAAGAAATTCAGTCAAACCTGACAAAAAATAATATAAATGTGACAGCCCATGTCAAAATAAAAATTTTTGTTCTTATAAAAATTTTTTATACATATATACCCATTTTGAAGTATGTAGAAATAATGATCATGTTCATTTTTTATGAAATAAAAAAAATGGTTTCAACATTTAATTTTCTTGATGTAATATTATCAGAAAAACTTTCCCGAACAGAGCATATAAAATCAATAATTCATAAGATTTTTCCTTTCAACTCAGTTCTGAAAAAAATAAATAAATTTATTTTACCTAATGTTCTGAAAATTCTATACTATGCCTATATCTTTCCACAAATTAAATACTCCAACATTCTCTTGGGATCTTCTAACTATACATTTAAGCAAAACCAATTCTCTTCCTCATCTTCATTTTATCCCTATCTTGATATATTTCAAAACCATGTTTTAGCTTGCGCTATTTTTTTCGGTGATCTGTTACTCTAGTATTGATCATTTATTTTTGAAAAACACTCTTTCCATTCTTAATAAAAGAATTAAAAACAAATTTCCATTTCATTATACATTTCTCATAAAAGTGTCCTATCAACAAATATTGAGACTTTTATGGTTTTAAATTAGAATATTATATAGGATTATCCAAGTTGCATTGAGTGGTTAACCTTTGTGTGCAAAAAATTCAACATGAGTATTCACTTATATTAAGGTTGTGTTGAAGATGGATGTTGCATTAATGTTAGATGCAGAATTTACATAATTTGATGTTGTGTTGTGACGGGTTTGCCAGTTGAAATGTAGAAGTTTAACACAATTTTTTTCAAGTGTTATTTCCCAAATCTTTTCTTTGCAAAATAAGAGAAATTGCGTTTTAGCCATTTTTAAATTTCCTTTTGTAGTTTATTTATTATCAATAATAATTGATACTCAATGTGATCCTACATTATATCTTGTAATAGCTCTCCATTAATGTCTCTCTAATTTCCACATAATTATAAACTTTGTTCTACAGAAAACATTAATATTTTTTTTTCTTCCTTAAATCTATTTTGGAATTTCTAAATATTTCAAGATTTTCCTGAGTTGTGGTTCAATGAAGAAATCTATTTCACATTTATCTTTCCAAGCTAAGGATTGAAGTTTTGAAGGTATTTGAATGCTACAGATTAATTATCAAAAGCTATGACAGTCTCTTTCATTAGATCCAGTTTAATGGGTAATTGACGTAAAAAAACCTTTTGAAATAACGGTAGTCGAAAATCCTTTATATTATGCTTTCGCAATCAGAAGTCTGTTTTTAAATCCATTAGTTTCTTCGCTAATTTGCGCCCTTTTCTCTAATATCTAAAAATTCTCTTTTTAAGAATTCGTTTATAGGAATAATATAAAAATAGAAAATATTTTATGTCCTTGGATGATCTGTCAATCAAATGAATTCACTTATTCTGATTATATGCATTTCCAAATTCATCTAACATGTCTCATATTTCATTGCAACATCACAACATGTGTGCATAAGTGAAGAAGTTTTAGAAATTTTGTGAACATTTCCAAAAGCTCAACATTTGACAAACCAATATCCCTCAACAGTTTGGTTTGCATAGTAGGGATTCTTCTTACCCTTTGCAACAATGAAATTATAGTCATTTTCACTGTCCTCGTTCTGATTTGTTGTTTTCTAACTCTTATGGTTGATATTCTTTTGATATGTAATCTTAGACTACAAAAGCAAAGTTTAAGTATAAAAATTATTATTTTTGATTTTGTTTAGCAAAAAAGAACCTTGAAATTATGGTTTAAAACTAAGAATAAAAGAAGAATAAACTTTAGTTACATATTTTTTGGGTACATTCAGTAATGGAATGACTGCAATTTCAGTATTTAGAAGATTCAGGTTTGCATAGTAAGTTTATTATATTTATAATGATTAATTAGGAAAAAAAATTTCAAACACCTTCTTTCTTGATCTGAGAATTTGATTGTGAAAGAAATCATATAATCCAAGTTGTAGAGTAAAGAACAAGGTGGAGTTTGAAGAGTTTGGATCTGCCAAAAAGCCAATTTAGCTGCAGGATAGTTATTAACAATTCAATTTGTTTGAAGATCGAATAATATATAAGTAAGCAAATATACATATACATGAAAAATACTAGAAATATAACAGGGTCAAAAAAATATGTATTAAATAAGAATAAAAGAGGGGAAAGAATGACATAAAATATTATAAGAAGAAACTTTGATATAAAATATGTCTATAATATCTCTGAAAAGTATTTATTTTGTAAGAACTACGACAATAGAGAGTGCGATATATTAGAAGACAAAAAAACAAATACGAATATAAATAACAATTTTTTAGGGGACAAGGCTCATATTTATTTTTGTATAAGCTTGTAACTATCGGTGTTTTGAAGGTTTTGAGTGTCAGGTTCTTAGAATCTAGATTTAAAACATTGTCATTCCATAGTTTAATGGCTCTATATTTCAGAACCTTTTAGAACTCGGTAATCTAAAAAAATCAATAGCAAACTTTTTGGGGTTTCTAAGTTCATAATCAACTATATTATTTTTATAAACAATCCATTCATCAAAAATACCAAGTAACAATTTATTAACAAGTTTGTATAAAAAAATAGATAGTTAATGTGGTAAATATCATCAATTCTCAACAAATTATACTTATTATACCTACAAACTAAAAACTATTATATAGGGCTGTACAACTTTTGCTCTTACAATTAAATATTTTTTTAATTACTCTATTTTGTATACACATCAGTTTTTTTATGTCTGTATATCTCCAATTGATTACGCTGTACAAGAAATGAGGTAAAAATTGCGATTTATAAAGCACTAATATGATATTTACAGAAAATCCCATTTTTATATCTATTTAAAACACCTACTACAGAATTTAATTTTATAAAAACTGAATTTATGTGATTTTTCCAGGTGAAGGTGGCAGTGCGCGCGCTAAGCAAAAATTTTAGGGGGGGGGAGGCTTCATTGGGGCGCTAATTTTTGAATTATCAGATTTATCTGCCTCAAGGCGAAAAGAAAACATATGATGTATTTGTCAAGCCATATCTATACAGATTACATTTTCATGAAAGAAATTATCATGAATGCAGGATGTTACATAAAAAGAATTATTAAAAATTTTTTAAAAAAAAAAAGCGAAGAATTTTTAAAAAAAAATTTTTTTTAATAAATTTTTTTTTTTTTTTTTAAAATTTTTTTAAAAAATTTATTTTTAAATTTTTTATGTTATTAAAATTTATTAAAATAAAAAAAAAAAAAAATTTTTTAATTTTTTTTTATTTTTTATTTCCCCCCAAAAAAAAAACAAAATCCCCAAAAGGAAATTTTTTTTTGAAATTATTTTTTGAAAATAAATTTCTTCTTCTTCTTCTTCTTGACATATTTTTTAGGGTAATGAAAAATTGTTGAGGGAGTGAGCTTGTGTCCCAAAATTTAATTCGTAGAGCGGGCTCTGGAAGGTGGGATGGTTTTGCAACAATCAAGATGATATTGTTTTGATCGACTATAATTTTAGAGAAATATTATAAGATATTTAAATACATATATTAGGGTTAGTGAGCTCAAGAAAAGGAATATATGCCTTTATTTCCGTTTTCTATATGCTTTTGAAGTTATCTAGATTAATTTGGTTATGCTCAAAAATGCTATTACAGAATAGATAAAATTGAGTTTATGCATTGGGTTTATTAAATGTTCAAGGTGATAAACTCTTTTTTATTTTATTATTTTTTAAAACTTAATTTCAAGTGTTTTAAACATGGAGGTTATCGATGAATTCAAACCAAAACCCTCTTCTTGGAACACAAAAGATTATATCCAAAAAGTAAGATTTATACAGCTTGTAAAAAAGCTAGAAAATTTATATTAAATGAAATCTTTATTGTTTTTCATTTTTATTTTTAAGCCAAAAAAATTAACATTTTTTAAAATGTAATAAAATTTATTTTTAGTTATTGATAAATCTTTACATTTTTTAAAAGGACTTTAAAAATGTAACTTTCAAAATAAGATAGAGGATTAGTTTTAAATCCTTTCTCATAAAACATTTACCAATTTATTTATTTTTCTGCTTTGGAGCATAATATGTATACTACTTGTTATTCATCAGAATTCTATCTAATTTAATTATAAAGTGCTTGAGCTCCTCAATTTTTTTATCGCCCTCTTTCTCTTTAGCGACATATATTCCTCCAAGTGAGATAACAGCTCCTCTCTAAATTGTAATTAAATTAATAATATAATTTTTTTTAGTAATGTACCTAAATAACAAAATTATATATTCAGTGTTATTAATGATTTGTAGCTTTTAAAATTCATTACTGCCTTTAAGTTCCCCCATGAATTTGTTTATAAAGCCTGTATGACTTGTTCATTTATTCACATCTTGCTGAGTACGTTTCTCATTGAATGTTAAAAAGGTAAACAAAACATTAAATATTTTTTGAACTAACTTTTCAAAGAAAAAATATATAGATGACCTTCAAAAACATTAGATGACCAAACAATGAGATGTTGAACAGGGAAAGCTGATAATATTCAATTTAATATATGTATAATTTTGCACTACTTTTGATAAATTTCACTTTCTATAATTCTATATTTAAATTTTTTTGTCTAAAATAATAATATATTTTTTTCGATTTAGATAGCTATTGACTATTGGGCACCCTTTGGTAAAAAAGTAAAATGCAAATATGACGCTAATGTGATTGAAACGATTTATAAAGAACATTTATTGGATGAAGAGTAAGTATACTTTCAATAATTTTTTTACAATTCTCTAAATTATAAATAAACACCATTTTAACTTGATCTATATTTTCTTTTTTTTGAATGATTTTTATTGTCTTAATTTCAATTTCGTTTTAGTAAGCTTAAAAAGTCTCTACCAATATTGGAGTTTTCACAATACTTTGAAGCTTATCTCTGGCCTAATTTTGATCCGAAAACGGTGGCTTAACATTAAAAAAAGTTCTTTTTCATTGTTCTATTTATTTTAGGCCACACCTTCTCATTATATGTCTATTATTCTGGTTTTGAATCAAAAGTTTGATGAAGGTGTTTATGCTTGGAATGTAAGTTTTTAAAATGTATTTTTATCCTTATTTTTTAGTCTTTGCGCCATTTTTTTATGCCTACACCTTATCCCCAAGATAAGGGTGGTAGCCATTTTGAGAGTGGTGTCTAAAACCTTGTAACAAACTATTTTTATAAGCTTCTCAATTACCGTGTACCTTCTTGAATTTCAACAAGCACCTTGCTATTAAGCCATTCCATTTATCATATACTTCAAATAATTAAATAGAAAGGCTACTTAAATTTTTCTTTTTAATAAAATAAATTAAATATCTTTCACGTTTTATGTAATGCTTTTTGATCACTACATATTTCCTAACTATGAAGTTAATTAAAATAAGCGTGTACCTTCAGATAAGACACTAGTAATGGGACGATACCAAAGTTTTTTAGCATTGCGATTCCGATGCTAATTCTTAATATGCGTAGAGTAAAAATTTATTTTAATTATTTTATGTGTTTGGATTTGCAACACCAGTAAATCGAGTTAGATGAAATTTAAAGTTAATTTATCTAAATTTTAAAATAGGTTTAAAATTTAACTTTTTTTGAATACTAAAAATAAAATGGATTGGAACCTAGGTATTGCAATCTACTAATTAAATTTTCCCATGTGTTCCGATATTTAAAAAACGAATCTCACGATTCCGATTCGGGTTAATCGTCACATCGCCATAAGATACTAAAAGTATTTTTAAGCGTTGTGAAATTCGAACGAAGTTTCTTCTAAAACTAGTTTCTCCAAGTTTCAACCAGTGCATGTTAATATATGTCGTGTAGTATTTTGTAACTGCACTATATAAAAACTCATCTCCTCTTCCTTTTACACTTCCATTTGTTGCTAGAATACTCTGGTTTTGACTAAATGAGATCTAAGTTGTAAACTAGTGGCTAATCTCTTCTTGTATTAAATAATAAACCGCACTTTATTTATCACAACTTACTTTAGCTGTTTTCACAGACTGTTGTAATTATGGATAAAAGACTAGGCATAAATCCCAGCTTTCCTATCTCATGAAGAATGGAACTTTTTGAAACCTGATGTTCCCAAAAAGCATATTAGCAGTGAAGAAAACTAACTTTGACGCTGCAATACTGAATTTAGAATCTCTTGAAAGTGTTGACGACGTATTAGTACAAGTTCTACTAAACACAAGTAGTAAATGAAATTATAAAAACGTGTTTGCTAATGGATATCAGTATGAACAAGTTCGCGATGCTTATACAACTGAAGTAGATTGTAATAGGTAAAGTTTATTATTTATATACAAGAGATTATTCCTGTTTATTAAATTGGATTGGTTGGACCAAATGGCTTTGGAGTAAATTGAAATCATTTAGATCCAGACACTTGCAGTTTACAGTTTTCATCAAACCTGTCCTTATTTTTCCAAATGACGTATTGCCGTCCGGGCTGAAGCTTTAAAGATAACACTGAGAGACTATCTATAAAAGATATCCTGATTTTCTATTACATTCTTTCTTTCATTTTTCTTTAAGACCAATTTATATTGTTTCTTCATTTTGTCTTTTCATCCTTAAAAAAATCCCCCTATTCATTTTGCTATAACCTGATGCTTCATTATTTAGCGTATTGCATCTTCTTTAATTCTTACAATATTTACTGCTAATATTAAACACCCATTGCTTGAATATTGCATTTTATTTTTAAACTTTTATCACAATGCTTCTATTTTTAACATGAGATTGATAGACTGAATGCCTTTGTTTATATCTGTCCTAATTTTTCCATACCCAAAAATGCTTACACCTTAAAAAAATTCTTGTATAGCATTTCCATTCTTTGAGTTTAAACTCTGAGTCTTTTTATGGTATAGGTAGTTTTCGTACATGAATACGTTGTCATGCATAAAATCAAAGACACATTTTTGCTTTCTGAATTTTTTGGACTGTTTTAAGGCTTTTTTTTCTTTTGATTAAAATTAATTAATTTAGATTATATAGAATAAGTATTATTTATCTAGCAACCACATTCAATTCAATTCTATAATAAAATAAAACAATTTTTGTTATTCAATGAGATTGGTTGTTCCTAATAATAAGATGGCATAGGAAAGAATCAGAAAGAAGTTAGTGAGTGTGCTATATATTGCACAATAAAAATTGTTTTTGCTTTTTTATTTTTATTTTTTTAAAATAATCATGCCATCTATTTACATCACTCATACATAAACTCCATTTATTAATGCTTAGTTTTTTATTTTATTTCCCTTTGAAAATTTTTGTTTTTATCGTTATTTTCTAATAAATTGTAAGTTTAATTAAATAATCTATTTTTTGATTTTTTTAGAAGATTGAAGAATCTCAGGAACATTTTCCAGAATTCTTTCATCAGATACTGAAGTATAGTTTGTGTAAAGTGGAAAAAAGCTTGAATGAAAAAAATGGAAGAAATTATAATGCAAGTATAGAAGAGCAAAGAGAGATTCTTAAATTTTTGACTCATACCTTGGTTTATTTAGTACATCGTCCTATCTTTTTTTAATAAAAGCGTTGCAAATGCAATTATAAATTCATGTCTTTTAAGGAGAAAGACTTCATTCGAAAAGAAGTGCAAGACATTGTTTCACTTTCAACTTGGTCATGCTTGAATGAGGTGTCTGTTTTTATTTGTATTTTTAAAATTTTTCTATATTTTTTCTTTCGATATTCAGAAAAAAAGAAGTAAAATATTTTCAAAGTATCCCAAACTTTTTAAATATTATAAAGCCATGCAAAAATCAGAAGCCAAGCTCAGTGCTGAAGAGCTCAAAATTCAAAATTTCAAACACACCTTTCTTTTCAACTTGATTCAAAGGTTTATTGAAATTTTAAGCCTATCCAGCTACTCTGGTATATTTTAAAGGAAATTCCTATTTTTTCTGTCTCCACCTTTATTTTAGATAGCTTGACTTTGCTGTGTGTGCGATTTCTTGATTTTCTGCTCACTCTCCTAACAATGCTGCCTACAAGAAGATTTTTCTATACCTTATTCGAATCTTCCAACTTTATGATTTATTGCAAATTTTCTCCATTATCAAAGTCGTCTCGTTTGTTCTCGCAAGTAAATACTTACTATTTAATTTTATTCTAAAATTTTGAAAAATTTACGAAAAATGCCTTTAAATAAAAAATTTTAATTTTAAGATGGGGCGACTGTCACAAAAATTTGCTGGCCTTATGTGAGCCACAGGCTACACTTTGTCCACCTCTTCTTTAAATGAATGGGATTGCATCTGTAGCTCGAGTTGTGTAAGATAGTTGCATTTGGGGAAGATTTTGCAAGATCTAGTGTTCGCAGTATTCGCCTGAATAAAGCTTGGCATTTTTGGGTATATGCTCTTAAACTCAAGCAATGATCTCACAAAAAGTTATACTTGGGCTAAAAATGGTTATTATCGCTCTATCTCAGAAAAGAACTTCATGTTTAGGAAATCGCTTTCCTTCACATAATTTATAGAAATAGGTGCCTTCTAAAAGAGTATCTAACTTCAAATAACTTTCTTTTCAACAACTTATTTTTGAAAGCAGGTTTGTGCGGTCTGAGGTAAAATAGCAGACTTCGACTTAGAGTACTTAGAAAAATCCAACTCTGACTCCAACTAATTTAAAATTTTAAATATTTAAACCCATTTCTTACTTCCTGCGTAAACTAAACAACGATCCCTCAATCCATACGCTTTCAAAAATTGAACATATATTTTCATTATTTGAAATACTTAAAAAATATTTTTTAATTCCTAAACAATGTCCGACTTTGAAACAGTCACAACAATTAAAATGCAGAGTAATGAATGACTTAACGTTTTATTACATAGCGCTTTTTTGATATATCATGTGAATTGGTTCTATTTTTAAACAAAAAACTATTTATTACCTTACATGAATTTCTTGCTGAAGAGAGGTAGATTATTAAATTACGTTTAAAGTGTTTTAAAATAAGATTTTAACTCTGGTATTTGTAAACTAAAATCGATCGCTTGTTAATGGATTATTTACAGACTAAACATCCTCTGTTAACTAACAAATTGTTTAAAACATTAACTTATTATTCGTGAAAAAACTGTTCACATATGTGTGAACTACCAATCAAGGCGTATTTTTGCAGCAGAAACTTTTTTCCGGTTATTCATTTCCAAGATTTTGATAAAATGTTTTTATATCCACTTCTATAAATCTTTCAGGAACTTTATCACATTTTATTTCTATTACTTGAGCGCTTCAAGGTGAGCACATCATCAATAAAATAAGCAATTATGCAATAAAAAATTCATTTGATGGCATTCTGCTCTCGACCCATATGTTTGCACCTCTGTGCTGCAAAGTCTTCTTTTTTTATTATCACATATGTCATAGGATACACATTACACATCTCTACTTATTCAAAGACAATTCTTCAAATCTAGTCATCTTGTATACTTTTCACATTATGGACAGTCAACGCAAAAATAAGTGTTCGTTACATTAGTGTATTAAAAAATTTTAAAGGTTGTCATCTTTTTATTCTTTATAAAATTAGCAATTCCTAATTTCAGTGATTTATTTTCATTTTCTCACTTTCTTAGCCACAAAAAGCCAAAGTTTAAGGCATAAATATTAGATTAGTACGGTGGATGTGCATCGCTCATCCCGCTTGAATACGTGCTTTGTTGGCCAAGCATATGTAAACTGCAATTATGTTCTATTCATTTGCATTCTTATATTTAATTGATTTTTCAGCTTGTTGATAGACTCAGTTTTTACATGTCCTTTGAAATTAATAATATGACTGGCAAATCTCTTAGTCGTGTTGAAGTTGTGCAAGGTCTGTATGAAAGAATAAAATTTCTTCAAGTTATTTCTTTCTTTCTAAGTTTCCCTTTTTCCAGTTTCATTTGTATTCCTAATGTTTAGAAAGCTACCTTCAAAAACTACAGCGAATTGAAAAGTTTTTCTTTGTCCACTGTTTCTGCTGTTTGCTCAAGAAAAAATCTTCTTCGATATTTTCAAGATGTTAAAGTTGACGTTTTGCATGATATCACTGCCTATCTTTCTTTGATACCTATTTCTCAAGAATCAGATGAAGAAAAACATAGTCAGCCTTATACAAAAGAATTTTTGCTAGAGCTCATAGTAAACTTCTTTCTAGTAAATATGCGCGTCATTTTGTCATTTTATTCTTAGGTCAGTAGTTTTGAGGAAAAACAATCTCAAATTGAAAAACTTAACAATCTTCCATTTTATCCTACAGAAGAAGTTTTATGGGATGAAAATCTTGTTCCCAATCAATTTTATTCGGGAAAAGGTAAGCTAATCTTTAATTTGTCACGAAGAATAGTAGCTGATATTGTTAAGTTACTATGTCTTTTTTAATCCACTTTTCTAAATTTGTAACCGGATTTCGGATATATATTTTTGAATGTATTGGATTTTCACGATCTCACACAATTTTATTCTGCTTCCATTTCTGCTTTTTTCTATACCTTTCCTTATTATCTTTTAGTCAATTTATTTTTCACTCACATTCACTAACACCATTTATTTTCTTATTTGCACACCCTTCTTTTTTACTTCGATTTTTCGTTTGCTCCCTTCTCTCTGTATTGCCAAAAGTGCAAATCTATTCAATGTGTGATGAAGTTAAACGACAAAGAATTGAATCAGAAAAAAGTCATTTTGAAATAAATTCAAATTTGGAACTCTTTTAAATGAATAAATTTAAATTCTTTTGACTCATTTTAATTCAAGTAAACTTTGTTTTTCCATTTTTAATTATACTTTAATTGCCTTCTTAGTTTCCAATTTTATAAAGTATGTTTAAAAGGATAAAATACTCCAGGAGTATTCATATACTCCAAGTATATCGTTGATAAACCTGTCTACTCTCCAATCCAGATATAACTATATAGGTATGTTATTATATAGTAACGATAAAATGGTATGCTGATGTTTTCAACGTTATAATCTGTTGTGTAAACAGTTTTAATTTTCCCTAAATGGAGAAATCAGCTATTCCATGAAAAATATATAATGTTTCAGCTTCTATCAGATAAATAAAACAAAAAACTTCTAGATAATCCAAACAATTTAGCTATAGCCCTTTGACTTCTATTTATTAAGAGAGATACTACTTTAGGTCTTAGTTCTGATGTTATTTAAGGCATTAATGATCAAGTCAAGATACTCAAGCAAACAAATAAAAACATAAAATTAAAAAAATTTATTATTAAAAAACGTGAATATAAATGAATAAATTTTTATAAGACTAAAAAATATTTATATGAATAAAGTTAAACTTTTGCA
Source organism: Nectonema munidae (assembly GCA_030549495.1). Classification (NCBI taxonomy): domain Eukaryota; kingdom Metazoa; phylum Nematomorpha; class Nectonematoida; family Nectonematidae; genus Nectonema; species Nectonema munidae. The sequence continues at coordinate 1,701,927 of JAUIRK010001041.1, read as the reverse complement.
CGCCATTTTTAAAAGTAAAGTATATAATAAATGAATTAAATTAAAAATTTTTAGTAATATATAAATGTATATAAATACTTGTATCTTCATATTTTTACCATTTAATATCAAAAAAATAAAAAGAAAGTTGTGGCCGAAAATTTTTGCACAGCACTGTATAATGTGGAGGTGTATATATGCTTGTAAAAATGTTCTCGACCAGAGTTAATCCAAGAAATTTTGTCCTTTTATGGATTTAATTAGTATCTTTTTACACGTTTGTAACTAAAAGCAATTATCACTTGTCTGCTTTACATGCCCTAATTAGCATCTCCTTTGTTCGTTTTGTTGTCTTGAAATATAATGCTATCAAATGTGTATTTTAATCACATACTATACTAAAGGGTGACGGTATGAGATTTATCAAATATTTCCATTTGATATCTCTTATCTTTTCCTGATTTATTTAATCCTCTCTTGATTTAAGAGTGCTTTTCCTTACCAAAGCTAAATCTTCAGTTCCTAACGATTCACGACTACCTCCTTCGCAACTTCATCCTTTTTCAACTGGAGTCGACCTATGAAATACGTGAAAATATTGAAAATGCTCTTGCTCGCCTTAAGCCTTGGTTCTTTTTTTAATTCATACTTTGGATCACGCATTGATCAGTGCTTTTGCCAAGATTAAAATATTGCTGTGTTCATAGATCACAAAGACTTAAAATGGCATTTGAGTTAATTTGAGATTTCTGTCCAAAAAAGCTATATATTAATCAATACGAGGATTGCAATTAAAAGTTCTTAAAATCAACCTTAATTTGCATATTTCAATTATTTTAAGTTTTATATTTTTGTCTGCATGTTCACTCATATACGATGTTCTTTGCTATTTTTGGATGCATAGATTTTTGCGTAGCTAATTTAGTGCATCAGCAAATATTTTGCGAGTATATATATCTCCATGATAATAAGAGTATTTTTTTTTAATGTGGTGCTTCATATCTGATTTTACTCTTTCAGAAAAAAAGATGCCCTATATTTCGCACCACGATACATAATTAACATTTTGGTGATACTATTCAATAGAAATATATTTAGTTAATTCATTTGAGGCGAAAAAGTTTCAGAAAGTTCGTTCAAAGGGTTGGAAAAACCTTTTTGATTGAAAGCCTAACCACATGTTCTTTCATCAATTTAAATTTCCTAGAAGCATATAATTTGCTTGTCAGTGTTTAAAATTACATTCAGATATTCATACATATAATGTATTTATAGGCAGTCTCCACAAGGAGGAATAATGTTTGATGGCTGGTCTCGTTATGCTCTTCCTCTCCAGGACTTTCACGTTACCGAAATTGGTCAACCTAATATCGGAAATACCAAACCATCTTTGGTTAAAGCGGAATTCACTGTGGTGTTGGACATGAAGGATGAACATCGCATTGAATGGCAAAGTATGATTCTCTCATCATCACCATCCTTATTATTATTATTATTTTCCTTACCACATTTTATTTAAATGATTCTACTAAATGATTTAGCCATTAGAAAACACGATGTTCTCTTGTTCCTCAGTCTGAAATCACGCACAAGTGAGATCGATACTCCGTCAAATGCCGAAATATTTCGTGTTCGCGGGGCTGAAGTTGACGCTATGCTTGATGAAGATAATAATCCAATTGACGAGTGTAAGTTCATGCTAAAGTAGCCTTACTCAGCGTTATGAACCTCTTGGAGTCCTTTGAACTGCGAAATGTGTCCATAAAATTTTAAAGTTAATATAGGCGTGCGTGTGAACTTTAAAGAATTAGTAAAAAATCTATTTATTTAAAAATCAAACTAAAAAATGAAAATAAGTCATTTTATTTTAGATCAATCGTCATATGTTAAACTTTTTCTCAATTTATCAATCTACAAGCAAATTTAAGAAGGGAATTTAATGTTCCATGATGAGACTCAGAGTAAAATGCTTTGATAAAATGAGTTAAGTAATATCATTGAGTCCGAATTTTATTAATCCTAATAACCCATACTTTTAAGATTAGCGTTTTTTCATCCATGCATTTTTTGATGTACTATTGAAGAGCTTGTGACTTTTTACCAAAATGCTTTCAAAAATAGATTTAAAAACACGCTTTTGTAATGAGTTAAAAAACCGAAATAAACCAAAATCTTTTCAAAACTTTTTGAAATCAAAATTTTTTCAAAGTATTTAAAAATATGGCAATGCATTTTATTGTTTATACTTATTTAGAATGAAAAATAAATTAAAAATTGAAAATGAAAAAATTGTAATATTTCAAAACATTGAAATGTCATGCTCTATTTTAAATTTATTTGATAATATTAGAGCATTGCAAATAATTTTGAGAAAATTTTGGTTTATTTCGATTTTTTGACTGTATGACTAAGTTTTTGATGTGAAAAGGAGTGTGTGTTTAATAAGTTTGGAAGCCAATGTTGCAAAGTATTCAGTTACTTCACTATAGGGCTGTAGCCAGAAATGGGAAGTTGGGGACACAAGGAGAAGTTGAGGGGGCCTTAATATTTTGATTTTAAATTGGGCAATTTAATGCTTTTAAAAATAAGTAATGAATAAATAAAACAATTATTTATAGAAAAAAACTGATCTCATTTTGGAAAAACAATACATGCTCGCTCAAAAAAGTTGAATTCTTGTTTTGTTAGAAAATTTCTTGACCAATTCATCAGTATCAATATTTTTTGTATATGAATCTAAATATGATAGCAGAATCAAGTTTTTTTTTCTCGTGCATCATAGAAGTTAAATTAAAAAAAAAAGTATATTATGAGTATTTGAGTATTTTAAAGTAACTGTGCATAAGTGTTAATAGGAATTAAAATTTTAAGGAAACAGGAGATTCAAAACAAATATGAACTGTTTTCACCTCAAAATATTGTCGATGCACCAACATTAAATATATTTAAAAATAGATTAGACTTCCATTGGAGTCATCTCAAGTTTTTACACTTATGATATTTCGTCTTATGAAAACTCAAATATCTCATTATTTGAAGTTATTATTTTTAGATGCAATTTTCATAGTTTTGAACAACCTTCTTTTTACTTAATAAAATATGTTATGTTATGAACTGTTTTTTTTCTGTATTTGCATCGAGAGACTTTGAACGATTTTCGAGATTTTTGACAATAGAGTTGATTGAATCAAAATCTCCTGTCCATCTTTCATCCATAATCCTTTGAATTTTCCCTCCATCATATATTTTCTCAACATTAGGCTTTCTGATAAAATTGTAAATGAGCTTACACACATTAATGCATCTTGAAAATTCATCTAGATTCATGTAAAAAAGGAAGAAAATAATAGGAAGTCGGTTATTTTGACAATTCCCCGCCCCCCTCCCCTTCTCGCTACAGCCCTGCTCCACTACTTTCTTTCTTAATCTTATAAGTAAGATTTAATTTTTCCGAGCACCTTATTTGTAGATTACATTATATGTTTATAATAAAATTTTTGTAGTGTTGCAAAGACCACCTTCTCTGAATTCTCTTTTAATAAGTGATCTCAAATTTTTATATCTACCATATTCATTAAATTTTAACTATTTTTATTCACAAATTAATCACTCACACCTTTCCCAAAAAAATTTAAAAAGAAAACTTCACTGGTTTCTATTATCAATGCTCTTGACACAATTTCCATTGTGATTGTTAGAAAGGAGGCTTAATCTTAGAAGTCTAATGTTTCAAATAAATATTGAGTATTTCTTTCTAGTGTAGAATTACTCCTAGCTTTAGATTGCATATATAAATGGCATCATGGTAGAAGTCAACACTTTTATTCTTTTTAATATAACTAAGAGACCAAATTTCAGTATCGCATTGTTATCTACCGTGCATTAGTTGTATTAAGCACGTTTCTTCATACACACTGTTAAGTATTCGTTCTGTTAGAAACTTTCAAACTGTCCTTTTAAATCTCTCATTATTTTGTTATTTTCTTCTTTTTTTAATCAATAAATTTTACTTTATTTGAATCTTGATCAATATCCTCCCATTTTTGCTTAAATATATAAAGAAATTTTATATTATATATATAATACATGGAATTATAAATGTCTGTGTAATTTTTATTTTTTTTATCGTAAAAATTAAAAAATTTTTTTTAGAAATCTTACAAACTTTAAGAAGATTCATAGTTTTCAACCATTAAAATCTATATTTATTTTTCTTTAAATATAATTATAAGAAAAATATAAAAATTAATAATAATTTTTTTTAATACACAGACATGCAGAAGCTTTAATTTTGAGTATTATCTTTCCTAAAACTCTATTTATGCTATTATTTATCAAAAAAATTTTAGTTAGTGAGAAAAAACCTGAATTTACTAGCAATTCGCGAAGTTGGCGTATTATTCTGGATTCTAGTCAATACCATACGGATACATTGGAAGAGAATCTTGATATTTATTCCTCTTTCAATGTGGTTTTGCGAAGAAATCCGAAAGAAAACAACTTCAAAGCCGTACTCGAGACGATATTACAATTGATGAACACGCAATGTGTCATTCCTGATTGGCTTGAAGATATCCTACTAGGGCATGCTTTATTTCCTACTGAGGCGCTTTGCTACTTGATTTTGATTTTGTATTATTTGGGTGTATAACCATCAAATAGGAATTACGATCATATAAAATTTATAATATTGATTTAAAGCTTTCAGACACAGTGAAAAAATTTGAAATAAAAATCATCTGCCTTAAGTTATTTAAAAATTCATTCAAAAAATTCGATTTTTAAAAAAAAAACACTACCCCTGATTTTGACTATTTAAATTTTTACCTCAATTTGCATAATAATTGACAAGTGCTCAATCAATTTCCAAATAGGGCTTAATGTGTAAACTTTTGGAAACCTATTATTGGCGTTAGTATTAGACAGAGTATTAGTATTAGGGTTGACATTGGGTTTAGTGGTAGCGCAATCGTTCATCATTTACATATACATTTTTTGACATTCTTGACACAAACTTTCCTATTTATTTGTATTAATACGCGCCTAAACATACATGCATACGAATGCATGCATATTGACGTTAGACACTGATGCACTGAAATACATAAATATCAAAAATAGTGGTATAGCCAAAAAACAATTCCTAAAGGGACATTTCTCTGTAACAATTTAAGCCGCAACGTCGCACAAAATCGCCGTATTTTATCTTTTTTGGTCAATTCATCGAATCTGCTTCTTTTTTTGAAGGTATGGCGATCCAAATAGCGCGCACTACACGAACATGACTGGTCAGACGACACACAAGCTAAATATTCTTGATTTCCGAGACACCTTCATCAATGAAAGTCATCTTTCTCAAAGTTTTCCTGGCTTCACTCTTAACGTTGAAAAAGCGAAGTCTTCAAAGAACAAATGTGATAATGATGATGATGATGATGATGATTATCAACGCTTCTTTTATAGGTATAAATACGCCTAGAACTTTTCGACCTGACCCTTTTTACCCATATCATCTCTTCCTCAGTTTAACTGACCCCGTTAAAATTTTGCTAAAACTTTGTTTAGCTAAAAAGGTTTTTAATTGCACGTTGCTTCAAGTTTAAAAATTAGGAAATAAATCTAACAAAGTTTTTAGCATTTAAGTTGTTCAATAAAAATGCGATATATAATTATAATTACAGGATTAAGAAGGATTTTCCTAGTACATATGTTCTCACAAAATAATTTGTTATATACGTGATATGTCTGTGACGTTAAATCACATACATATAATATTGTTTTATGTGGACGTTTTTTATATTGGCAAAATGCTGAATTCATGTATCGAATGGTAGTTAAACTGAAAAAGTCAGCTAAGCAAAAAGTTTTACGATTAGGGAAATACCTTAGTGGTAGAAGAATTCGGTTCGATCCAATATCGTAACATCCCAGTATAGAAGAAGTAGCGACAATACAAAAGAAGTATCTAACACCTTCCAACTTGTAATATAATTGCAGAGCACAATTTTCCATTATTCAAATTTATATCTTTTCTGTTTCTATTTAATGTTAATTCCTGCATTTTTGAATGCGTGTCTGCATGATTTTATGTATTAACCCATTTGAATGTCTAAACTCCAAACATTCCTTATGACATAGTTCATTCAACATGCATTCTATTCGTTTCTTTTTCATGTTTTTAACGATATTGTTTTATGGGGATGTTAAATAAAGAATTGTATTTTGATCAATTTTTTTTCGCAACACGACTCTAATCACTGATATCAATTTTTAAGAATTGTTTTTCCTGAAAATGAAAAGGGAGAGAATAAGCAACTTCACGCTCAAGCCTACATCGATAACGTTAAAAGTCCGTATGTTCAACGTCAGCATAAAGTCAATAAGATTCCATTCACACGAACACAAATTGAAGCAATCAAGTAAGCACAAACTTTATTAGCATTTCCTAAAATTCTAACTTCTACAACTCACATCACTCACTTTTAAAAGTCACGCTTATAATTCCTTTACTAGGTAAAAAATTTCACTAATTCTCTTGTCTTTGGCGGCACACCGTCATAGGAAATATAAAGTGTCCTAAAGATTTAGCAATAAATTTTTTATATTTGTTGTAGATTAATATGATTTATTAAATCAACAATAGAAATTTTTAAGTTTACACAAATACAGTTGAACTCCAAGTATTCGAACACGTTCGGATAAGCGGATATTCGGGTGTGGACACGTCAGTTGTTCGGATACGCGAAAATTCGGACATTCGATGTTCACTGTATAAAGGTGGGGCAACGTGTATACAGTTGATATAAAAATCACTTCTTTTTAAAATGTATTTTTAATTAACCTCTAATACTTTTCTAATCTCAATTTTACTTCGATCTAAAATGTCTGCCTTAAATCTTAAATTTATTAATTTTTTTGATTTCAAGATTTGATACTTTATTGACCAATTTGAAAAAATTCCTTCAACTTTACTACACAATGTGTCATATAACACAAGAGTGAAAATTGTTTGCACCGTATTTAAGACGGCAAAAGAAGACACGTCTTTTGACCATTCTGTTAAAAACATTAATACAGTTAAAAACGTGTTAAGAGTTTAAACGTTAATTCAAAAAAACTTTTACATGTTTAAAATAAAGTATAATGTCTCTTATATGAGATAATAGCTCTTTTAAGAAATTTAGTAAAAGAAAAGACGGGGTTTTTTCATGTGAATATGAAGAAATACTTTTACTTGCTAAAGCATATTCTTGGAATAGTCAATTTAATATGTTCTAGAAAGTTTCTTTGCTTCTAAAGTGTTCTCTCAATCTCTTAATATTTAAAAGTGAAATGGTTTTATTATTCCTTGCTTATTAATTTTTTCTAGATATCGTCTCTTATAAAAATTAATAGTCTGTGTGTTTTCTTTACTTTTCTTAGTTTAGAAAAAGTTTTAAGAACAAAGAAGTGATACACATATTTTTGCTTAGATCAGGAATGCAGCCGGGTCTAACGATGGTGATTGGGCCTCCTGGTTCAGGCAAGACTGATGTAGCAGTGCAAATCATTTCTAATTTGTATCACAATTTTCCCGAGCAAAGAACTCTCATTGTGACGCACAGCAATCAAGCGCTTAATCAGATTTTTGAAAAGATCACGCTGCTTAACATCGATGAACGTCATTTGCTTCGCCTTGGTCATGGAGAGGAAGAACTTGAAACCGAACAAGATTTCAGTCGGTATATAAATGCAACCTTTACTCTAATCTAGTAAAGTTGGACTCCTAGTTCTATTTTCTGCTTTTGTGGTTTCAGTAGTTTTCAAAAAATATCCTATGCTCCACATTTATTTTTAACCAAAGAGGAATTTGCCTTTCCAAAAATCTAGAATTTATGTTTATGTACTCTTCTTCTTCCCCTTTCTCTTAATCTTTTCCCACTTTTATTTGGGGTCGATGTTCATGATCTTCTTCTTCAAACCTCGTTAATCTGATCAAAACATTTTTAAAAACTATTCGCACAATAAAATTATCAGGTATTGGGAAAAAACAATGATTTTTTCTGTAAAATTTTACAGAGTTTGTATAATACCATAATATTATTTAAATTTTACCAAAAACGTTAAATTCTTAACTATTTTATTAAAAAAATGTTTATCTTTTTATCTTTCCCTCATTAAACAGTGAAAAGAGAAGACAAAATTTTAAGATAAAAATGATCTCTTTAGGGATAATGAAGGATACGCGTTAATGAAGTTCGGGTTAACTTTCCTTGACTTCCTGTATTCTTTTATACGTATCTTTATAAATTAAAAGAAAAAAAGTTTTTTTTTAAATTTTTTTTATAGGTTTATTTACTCTGTATCATCAAATATATTTGATCCTAAAAATAGTAATATTTCAAAGATTTCTAAGGCTTTGTTAAGCGATTAAGCTTATTAAGAATACTTAATTAGAATTAAGTATTAAGATCAATAATGATTTCATTTATCCTGACAAAAAATTTTGTCTTAAAGTTTTATCTTCTTCTTTCACCGTAATATATTTTTTCAATAAAGGTAATTAACATTTTGCGTTTTTGGTAAACTATTTGATTTATATTAATAATGCTTCATTAATATTGTGGTATTATCTTTAATCTAACTCCATAAATTTTTGGTATCAAAATTATTGTTTTTTCACAATCCAAGCAATTCAATTATTATCAAAATAGTTCTTTTAAATTTTCTGGTCGGATTAACCGGGATAAATTGTCATAGTACTTTTGTACAGTGTGTGCATCAATCATCACCAAATTTTTAGACGCCTCTTTTGATAACATGTTAACGGAGTCGGTGTTGACATTCTAAGGTTTTAAAAGTATTGGAGTTGTCATATTTTATTTAAAGTATTTAAAATAATGAAAAAAAGTTTCCTTTAAATATTTTAAATTTTGAAGTTATTTGGAATCGAAGTTGAAGTTGAATTTTTGTAAATACTTGAAGTCTGATTCCTCTATTTTCTCTTCGACTTGCGAAACCCTGCTTGGTACTACAGTGTCTTTGTTTCGAATTCAGCTTTAAACATTCCTTCTTCATAGTTCGATTCAAGAGGGTCGTGACTTCTAAATTTTATAGACAGACAAATAATTTTTACCATTTTTTATAAATTTTATACTTTATAACTTTTGAAACTAAGTTTTTAAGCTCTTATTTTTTTTATTTACTTTGTCATCAGGGGCGCACATCCTCAAAATTATTTGGGGGCGAAATTTTTTTGTTGCAATTTTCAAAATTAGTGGTCTGGAAATACCACAGGAGACCAAATATTAAAGCAATCCTTTTAAAATAGAGTGTATTCAGCGCATACCTAAAGTCCTAAATTTATAAGACTACTTTATATTTTTTTTACAAAATTGGTGAATTTAAATACTATACTTCCAGCGAAAATATTTTAATTAAATTTGCATATCGAATATCGTGCGCAGAAAAAATTCCCCCAATTAAAAAGTACGAAAAAACGCCACCAGTAAAAATGCCCCAATTTAAAATTAGGAAAAAATGCCCCAACACAAAAAAAATTCAAAAAATTATTAATTAAAATTAAAGAAATTTTTTTTTTAAAAAGATATGTCAAATAAAGGTTTTTTGTATAAAAAAAAAGTTAACTTTTCATCTAAAACATTTAAAATTTAAAGTAAACTAAAGAACTCAGCATACGATAATTTTTTAAATACAAAAATTATTTTTATAAAACAGTAAATATTTTTGGACTTTGTGTGTATCAGAACACTTTCTAAATATAATTTGTATTTTAACTGATTTTAAGAACACATTCCCACAAATCTGCACCTTTGCTATTGTTTTCAAGAACTTTATAAAGAAAAAAACCCTATAGATTAAGAAATTTTAGAAATTTAGCCTTTCAAAAAGGTACCAAATAAAAATATTTATATAATTTAAAAAATCCTGAAAATCAAAAATTAGGGGGCATTTTTTCCTACTTTTTAATTGGGGCATTTATTTCGGGGGCATTTTTTCTGGGGGCATTTTTACTTACAACCATCGAATATACATTAGTTTAAAAAAATCCAAAAAATGTTAGGGGGTGGAATAGGCTTTTCATTTGAAAAATGAAGTAATCTACCAGGCACATTACAGGAATTGATGAAAGGATATTTGATTCATAGAGAAAACAAATAACTGAAGGTTGGATAGTTTTATGAGTGAATGTAGTCTAAAGGCAAAGAGTCTACTAGACAGTAGACACCCTGCGATGTTTATATGAAAAAATGTGATTGATCCAGGGGCAAGGGTATAAAACGAAGTTATAATTTTGCAAACATCATAACTCATTTTACTCAGCATCATTCAAAAATAGTTTAAAAGCCAAATTGATACAAGCTACAAAAAGTAAAATAACTGTTAACATTTTGCAATGATTTGCCTTTTATTATAACTTTTAAGGAAAAATTTGAGGCATCCCCTACAGCATACTCTATGGGTGGCATGGCAGGTTGGTTGAGATGATGTACTCAGAACGGAAGCCTCTGGATTCGATTCCTCATCGATACGATTTGTTCAGTTTGACATAAGCGGTACATCAGTGCCTTGTCAATGAAAATACACCCGCTGCACCTTACCTTTTACTCAAAATTGAAAAATTTGCTACATAATTAACATAAGAGAGAGGAAACAAAATAAACTAATAAAGCAATTTTCACTATTTTGAAATGGAACCGTCTGTTCTCAGAATAATTTCAAAATAATAGGAGGCATAACGAATTAGAGTTTATTTGATATTTTCAAGTTTTTATAAGCAGCAAAAGCCAACGTTTAAGTAGCTAGCCCTTATAATTAAAAAATTATTTAAATAACGGTCGATAGACAATTTGCCCCCTGACAAATTGTCTCATAGGCTATTAGTTTCATCCATCTTTGCTTATTATATGTGTAAAATTATTAAAAAATTTTATATTCTTTGTTATTTTATCTCTATTAAATTATTTCAAATTAATCAATTTATCTCTTAATTTTTTAGAATTGTCCATGAGACAAAATGTCTTATGAAAATAACGGGGCGAATTGTCCATGAAACAAAATGTCTTATGAAAATAATGGGGCGAATTGTCCATGGGACGAACTGTCTTATGAAAATAATGGGGCGAAATGTCCGAGGAAAGTATCCAATATACGAGAAAAGGAAATCATTGCGTTTTTTTTTTTGAATATTTCTGTTTACAAATAATATTCTGACAGCTGTCATAAATAGATCAAGTACATTTTTAACAACTGAAACATTTTGTTTCGATATTATATTTTTATTATAATAATCAACAAATTTTCTTAAAAAAAGTGATTTGATTATGCACAGTGTTACTTATAAAATTTAACAATCGAACATTATAAAAATATCTCTGCTCAAATATTAAGCAAATAGAGTATTCTTGCTTTTAAACTGAATAGATAATCAAAATATTCATTCCCAAATAACTATTGAAAAAAATTTCTTGACTTGAAAAAATTAAAGTTTTCAGATGTTACAAAATGTAGCAAACGTAGTGATAAAGATTGTAACTTTTGTTGAAAAAAAATTCTTAGCGCGAGTCTAACAATATTCATTGATATAAAATCGTAACGATTGAAAACTATTTTACTTTAACTCTAAATGCAAATTAGACAGAAGCAGTGGTGTAGCCAAAAAAAAGTTGATAGAAGGGGCACAATTTAAAAACAAACAACTTGCGCAACATTATTTATACTTTCTTGACCCTTTCATTGGAGAAATTTTCAAAAACTGATATCGCATAAGATGCATGGGGCAACATGCGGTACATAGGAGTGTGGGCACGGCCCCTCATGCCCCAGCCTAGCTACGTCACTGGAGAGAAGAGAGCTGAATGAGATAGGACAGCTTAACAAGAGAAGAGAGCTTGAGTGAATGATTGAGTTTTAGCAGAGAAAGCGGAGGAGAAAAACAGAGGAGACAGAAAGAGAAATAGAATCACTGTGACAGAAGATGAGAAAATCTAGTGGATCATCAACATGTGTTTGCTCAAAAATACTATAAAGAGGAGACACTGTGATAAACATTGCTTACTTATTGTGTGCATATTGAAGCAATGGATTATTATTATATAGCTCTCACACGCATCGTCTGTAAAATATGTTCGATAGGAATTTCAGAGCAACTTGGCATGATGTTTGATTGATTCGAAAGTTTGCATACATGTTTTATAAACAAGCAGCAACTCTTAATTATAGAAAATTATTGGGGGGGGGGGGGCGAAGGTCATTTTCGCCCCCCGGATGTGCGCCCCTGTTTGTCATTCTGAAATCAAATATTTATATAATTGAAAAAAACTAAAAATCAAAAAACGAGTTAAATTTTCGCATAAAAATTAAAAAAAGTTAACCTTTAAAAAAATAAATTAACCAATTTCATAAAAAGAAGTATAAAATCTAAAAATTTTTTTTATAAGTAATAGAACTGGACATAATTTCATGGTGTGGAGTTGAAGTCCGTTACTATATGCTCCTACTCAACAGCATTGGATCATAACTTTCACTTCATAACTAACAACCTTTTTTGTATTCATAGATACGGTCGAGTAAACTTTGTTCTGCGCAAGAGACTCTATCTCTTGGAAGAGGTTAGGCGTCTTGCAAGTTCCTTAGTGATGAACACGTTGCGATCTTCCGTAGAGACGGGGGACGATCAAGCTTCTGGCCAAAAGAGTGATTCCAGTTTTCTAACGAGAATGCATGATGAATTTAAAGAGTACGCGTTTTCTTGCGAAACAGCAATTTACTTCTACCTCTCCAAAGTTTTGCCCGCTTGGAACAAATTTCTCGCTGATGTCAAAACAAATTCAAATGTATTTTTTCTAGCTGCCTTCTGTAATTTTAAATGAAAAGTTAAAAGCTTAAACTTTTAGTTAGTTTGTTTAGATTTTCGACTGTTTGTCATTTAGTTGATTAATTAGTGGGTCAAGTTGGTTAATATCGTGTTTTTTAATATAAACTTTATTTTTTTGCGTAAAAAGATTTTAGAAGATAAAACTAAGGCGCTCAAATGTCGACTTACTTGCACTCGCATTTACAGTGGTTATTTTTATTTTTAAATATGTAGCATATAAATATTATGCGATATTCATAATTGTATTCGCTATCCTCACCACTCAGTCTTTCTTGCCTTCAAAAAAGAAACAAATTTTAAAAATTGTTACCTACACTTTAAAAAGTTGTTTCTCTGATCCCTTTAATCACAGCTCTTTTTTGATTATGACTTTTGGCTCCTAACTATTGTATTTTCAATAGATATTGATTAATTTTTTTTGACATTTTCTTTCATAAATCTTAAATTTTTTTCAAGAAGGATGAAGGATTAGGATGCAATTTTTCAAACTTCCTTCTTTTCAATAAGTTAAATAAAGATGGCCATTGTTTGCTATATTTTCGTATGATTTTTACATACCTTGCTCGTATTCTAAAATACAATGCCGACTTAATCTTTTAAAAGAACCCAACATTTTAGTTTCTTTGTCTTATTAGTTCTAAGCAGGGGTGAGAAGTTGACTATTTTTTAAAATAAGATTCATTCCTATGTTTGCACAAAATTTGAAAAGAAAGATCAAAGGTGTAAACTAAAATTATGATGACCAAGTGAAACTCCATGGATTATTAGGAAAATGCCACATAGTCGCCGATATAAATATCGTGTTAGTAATATATGTTGAAAAGTGTGTGTATACTGTATATGCTTATATATATTTGTGTAGTGAAAAAACTACGTTGAATGAAAGCCTTATTGTTAAAAATAAAAAGTAATACATTGCTACAATCAAACAATATAAAACACATTATTTACAGTTCGCATAAATGTAGCAATCTTAAACATTACCGCTCTAAGTTCATATAAGACTTGTTTAAATTTTTTTAATTAAAGTTTGTATGATTCAAGAAAGCGTCTCATAATTGGAGGATTTTATATTTAATTCGTGTATTGGAATCTGAACTTTTGCCAAAAAGTCCTAAATTTTACACCGACTCCCTAACTTTTAAATTAGGAACTAATTTTGTTGATTCTTAGGAAGGAGAATATCTGACAAATGTTGCTTCCATAGCTCAACTATTTCCATTCACAAAGTTCTTTGAAAATGCTCCTCAACCACTCTTCAAGGAATCTTCATTTGAAAAAAATTTTGAAATCGCTCACACTTGTTTCCACTACATCAACAACATTTTCACTCAGCTAGAGGTAAGATAGAATCGTACTACCTAGTCTTCACGGCGTGATATTTCCTCGCTTTAAATAAAATTTCCGATAAATTGGGTATGATCTCTTTTTTTCAATAAAAAAATATGTTTATGAATTTTTAATTTATTTAAAAATCCTTTTACCTTCTGTCTTAATAGGAACAGATTCAGCTTGATTGGAACATAGGGTCTGGGCCAGTAGGAATGCTTAGTGGCATTCTAACAAATCATTTCCATTGCCGGGGTGGCCATTTGTAGCAGTTTTATGCGTGATATTAGTTTCCCTCTAGTTTCAAGTTTCAAACTTGACTGTATGGAAGGCAGAGACGACTAAGCACTTTTGGACTAATGGTTTACTTGTGAAATCCTATTGTTCAAGATATAGTATAAGGCTGGTACTGGTCTGAAACAAAGTTATCAGTTGCTCGAGACGGAGCTTCATATCAATACAGCTTTTTGTCATCGTGAAAGGCAGAGGGGACTAAACACATTTGGATAGTAAGTGATTTGTTTAGGGGTGCTATGGAAAGACAATTAAGGTACTTTGTAAGAGCAACACCTAAAATCAAGCCTACCTCAACTTGAGAGGAGGGGGAGCAGACTTGCAACGAAGTGCAGCAATGCAAAAAAAGAAACAGTTTTAGGTAGAATATATAATAGTTGGAATCGAACCTAGATCATTTGCTAGCATGCTTGGTGGTCACCTCAAACAAAGTGGAAGTGTAGTCAGAGCCCAGCTGGGAGCATCCTCTAGCATCTGGGTTTTGGCATAGGAGTAATAAGTTGCTGCCAGATGAGCCCATTAAAAAGTTATGATAATCCCATGTTTGATCAAATCGTAGAAGAACTGACGAATTTGTGTGATTTTAAGCCAAGAAAGGAGTTTTATATTCTCTTTCACAGCTTTTCCACCTTTTAAACTATGTAAAGATGAGAGTCATAGTGTTCGAATAGGATTCTTTGTGTTACTGCCCAAGAGATAAGAGAAGGGAACATCTCATTAATCATTTGCGCTCTGGAATTGGGAATCTTTCTGGCTGTATTCTTGATGGCATCCATTAAGGCACGATAGGCTGACGTGAGCGGATTTGAATTACCTGCACTGTCTCCAGCACCTATGAGCTGGTATTCCAGACTGAATTCACGCATGTCATTCTTGATGACGAGAATAGTTATCACTGGCCATAACTTTTGAAATATTCCTTGGTTGCCCTAGTATGGCCCATCCATTGGTGGAACCGATCAAGAGTGCCAGGGGACATAACTTGTTTGAAGATAGTAAAGTTAAATCGAGGAAAGTACACACGGTGCTATGGTAATGAGTATTTCCTAAGATTTCATTGAGCTCGTTAACGACATCTGGCTGGAGGATAGGTCAAAAGGTTAAATTCCATTGTTCAAGATCTAATATAAGGCTGACCCAGGTATGTGTTATGGACTGAGAGACGGCGCTTTACATCTTCCGACACTCAAGATTCAGAATGGGGAACTCGCATGGGGTGATTTTTTAACTTCTGTTCTTTAGGCATCAGTTTAATGGCGGTAAAAACTGGTGGTATTTTGCCCGTGGACTGTACGGTGTGCAAATACTCTTTGATGTTAATCGCTTCTTAGATAGTATCTCTAGGACAAGTGATGTGTTCTGCCGAATAGGAGGCACACGGCGATTGATGAGTTTCAAGGCATCAGTGTTGAATAAGTTGGTCGACATACTGGCGATGGGGTTTAATGAACTTATCCCGTAAAGTCACTGTTTTCCCATAATAATTAAATACTTGATGAGCCTCAAACACCACATACGTAGCGGATGCAAGCAAACAGTAAGTGAAGATTGACGGTTGCCATCTATGAGGATCGAGCGCATGTGGTCGTGGTAGTTTATCGATGGAACAATTGGGGGAAGTCTACGGTGTTCCATGTAGAAGTGAACTGTGTATTCTATGACAAGTGATCCTGTAATTTCTTTTAGTAAGTCATGATCGTATTGCAACTGGGCGGTACCATACCGCTACATTTTTAGAAGCCCTTCTTGTCGTCATCGTGCGGGAAAAAGTGAGTTTTTCCTGGCCGTACTATTCTATCACCAACTTGGCCACAAGATCGCCGTATTCAGAGAGCAGGTTCTAGTAATGATCTAACAAGGAATAGATGGGGCTTGAGTATGGGAGTATCAACCAGTAAAAAATCTAGAACAGTAGACAGGAAGGACGTATAAATGTATGATCAATCACCTTGATTCAATATTAGCTCGACTGAGATGGCCTCTAGATTTTTTAAGATTTGGATGCCATCATTCTCTCGGTCCTTATAACATGTGTCCGGGATTCATTAAGTAATAAGAGAAGCGGACTGATAGGACAGCGGGTATATAGCCCGTATTATATCCACAACTGTAAAAAGTAAAGTAGTTCTTCACTTTATATAATTATATTTTCAAGAAATTGATTGGAATAATTGCAGGGCTAGATGGGAAATTATGAGCTATAATAAAATCACATAACGCTGATAAGTTAGGCTGTTAGGTTAAGTCAGCTGGGTAACTCATCAACGAGTCAAGGATTGCTAATACTTGCTGCTTCCACAAAAGTGCTTCAATAGAATGGACATGACTTTCAGGATCTTGCTAACAAAAATATCGAGATCTGGTAGCACTTTTAGAGGGAAAGTTGCAAAGGTTGCTTCTACTTGCCAAACTAGACTCATTCTTATCACTGAACCTTGTGCAGTCTTAAAAATGGAAGTCAGCTAGGGTAATAGTAATACTGATTCGATTGCAGCTTTCTAGATGGGCTGAAGGTAAACATGTGATAGCTCTCTATCAAGGTCTCTAGCTCTCTAGAGATCCTTGTGTTCGAGATAAAAATCAATCGCCTCTGATTTAAGAACAATTTAAATGTCTAGCATTTTGGAAATGACGACGGGCGGTATAAAGGGCATAACTTGGGTCGCATAGTTGGCACTCTCTAGGCCTCTGCACAAATCTTTGATAAAAATCTTCCATCAGAATTGGCAATCCAGTAATCACTATTAGAGGAAGATCTAGCTTATTATATGAGAGGAAATTGAATGGAAATGCAGAAGGACCTGAAAATGGTCAATGTCTAATAGGAAAAACGAGCAGAAAGGGAAAATGGGACAAATTTCAATAACAACATGAGGTTAGAAGAGGATTGTAACATTCTTAAATTTATGAAAGTTGCAATCACTAGAAACAAGTGTTTTACAGATGCTCTACCTTATTTGATTTACAGGATAAAATTGTCGAAAATTTCTAATTGTTTAGCCTGGGGGGGGGGCTTTGGGGGGAAAGGGTTTCCAAAAGGGGGCTATAGGGTTGGGTTCCCCCCTTTTTGGGTGACAACAGTATACACATAAGTCAGATTTATGCAAATATCGTAGTAGACGAATCATCACATCACATTTTAACTAACTTTAAAAATATGTATTTAAATTGTTTTTGAAGAATTTCTTAAAGTTTCATTCTCACTTGAATGAATTGCCTGGCAAATTCTAATCACTGACCCCAGATTTAAGTTGAAGGATCTCTAATTCACCAAAAAGTTTTCCATAAACTAATTGCATTCTATCGATCTACATACTAACGATATTTGTGCTTACTTAAAAATATCCGAGTCCGACTACTACCCCTTTATGATTTTTAACTCCGCAAACGGTATCAACAAGTTAGTTATTATCAGTAACAAATAATCAAAGAGTGTTAAGCTAAGTGCCAGCAATTCAATCGATTTACACAAAAACGCCATTTCCCAATAAACAATGACGTTCATTTTTGTTTAAGGAATTTCGCGCCTTCGAATTCATTCGCGGTGGCTCTGATCGGTCAAAGTACTTGCTGACAAGAGAAGCAAAGATCATAGCAATGACTTGTACGCATGCAGCCTTGAAGCGCAAGGATTTGGTGGACATTTCCTTCAGATACGACAACATTTTAATAGAAGAAGCTGCTCAAATTTTAGAAATTGAAACATTCATACCCCTACTACTCCAGGTAAGAGCTTTTTCCCATGACAAAAGTTCTTTCAGGCTTGTCTTTTGAAAAAATAGTTACTGATAATATTTTTAAACGTAGTGATAACCAGGCCTTTTTCTTTGAAAGGACCTTTTTTGGGAAGGAGGAGGCTCGCCTCAAAAGATCACCTGAGGGAATGAGATGCTGAGGACCTCGTCTCAAAAGAAGGCGGAATGTGGAATTTTATGTTATGATGAATACATAAATAAAAAAATCAATAAAGTATAAATATGAAATATTATAATGGGGGGGGGGGGGTAATACCGCTGTTTTTAGATTTAAGTATTTCAGTGTATTGGTGTCTAATGTCAATATGTATGTAGTCTGCATGTATCAGGAGCACACATCGGGGGAAGGGGGGAGAGGGCTTCAAATCCCCATTAAACAATTGTATGGCTTCAATGCTTCCAGAAGCTCCACCGTATCGTATGCCCAAAACTTTGTTGCTAGTCCGAAAAAGTAACAACAACACGGCTACCGATTTAGCCTTAACACTTCAAGCTTACATGAATGAGAATGACTTGTGGCCAGGGCCAGGTCTATAGTTTTGATGAAACTAATCGTATACTCACTGATTAGACGTACTCTCTCAAGAATAACAAAGACCAAAGAGGCAAAGGCTGTAGTGCTGCAATGTACTGGTGAACGTAAATTCAAACTCCTTTGCATCGGCTTGTTTGCAATGCCCACATCTTTTCTTTATTTCAGCATGGCTTCAATGACAATGCAGTATAAGGCATTCTTAAGAAAAATGCTTGGATGACTACAGCCATCTTGAAGATTGATTTTAGCAAAACTGCGTTTGTTTATATCTTCGTCTCAAAAATCCTCCTCCATAAGTTGTTGAGGCCATCGTCTTAATCCAGCCATGTAACCTGATAATAAAATCATTTCTAGTAACTTTGGTTAAGAGAAGTAAAAAATTTTGAGACGCAAAATTTTTTTGACAGTATTTAATTTATTCTAAAAATTTTCTATCGAAGTATTTATTTTTCATATTTTATATAGAAAATTTCTTTTATTCATAAAAATGGAAATAATATTCTGGGGATCAATGATAAGTTTTTTAAAAAAAATTATAAACTATATATATATCCTCCGGTTGATGAAAACTGTTTTATTTTTACTTGAGGTTTTATATATTCTGTATCTCATTAGAAGTTAGTTTTACCGAGTTCATTAAAATCATCAGTAATAGCTATATATATATTTAAATATATAGTATGTCTAGCAAACGCGGTTGCACTTTCTTTGTTGGCACACATATACTTCTTATACATTTCGTTGTTTATTTTTGTTGTCTCCTGTGGTCTTGCCAGACCATTGATGTATAATAATACACGTATAAAAGATAATGTGTGACTGCTTTTGATCACAACAAGCATAAAATAATTTGAAAAAATGATTTCTCTTTTATTCTTACTAGAATCCTGAAAATGGCCACAATCGCCTGAAACGATGGATCATGATTGGAGACAACAATCAACTCCCTCCAGTGATTAAGAATATGGCTTTGCAAAAGTTTTCTAACATGGAACAAAGTTTGTTTACGCGCTTTGTGCGTTTAGGCATTCCAACGATTAACTTGGACGCTCAAGGCAGAGCCAGGCCCAGGCAAGCTACTCTTTTACATTTGATGCGCCCATGGCAGCAAATACACTCAAAGTATTATATACATGCTAGCGTTGAAACGAGTACCGTGTTTCAAGAACCGGTTGGAAGATAGTAGGAAAGAAGAATATAATAATAGTTTACAAATAGGGATTAGCTATGTGTATAAGATTATGATAAAGATGATAAACGTAAATATCGAACCATATGCAGTTAAGATAGGAGTATTAATATAGTGGAGAGATGGAAGAGAAGATAAGGTATACATGAATACAACAGTTGTAGATTAGACGTATAAAATACTGATATATGTGCTTGTAGTATCTAAGTGTAAATACATATAAAGAATTGGAGACTACAAAATGCATGGTCGGTCATAAGTAGTTATGTGTCAGAGTGATATATGGAAATGGAAATAAAGTAAATATATAAGTTATATAGGTAAATACCTTTTACGAGATGCGGCTTCACAACAGGCCTTTTCTTAATCCAGGCCACTATGCGGGGTTAAAAATATATTGATATTTTAATAAATATTACATGTAAAATTAATAATAACAATAAACCTTCTTCATTTTAATCAGAATTGTTTTTATCCTTGTTATTCTATCGTGATAGAGTTTCTTGTTTTTTTTTTTGAGTTTTTTAAATTTCGCTGTTTTATCGTTAAATCTACTTGAACCAATTCTTTCCAAATATCTAAATGTCCTCTATTAGCTTATTTTTTAAAAAATAAACCTTTTGCTTTATATCTATCAGATACGTGCCATCTCAAATTAAAAGAGTATTCGAAAAATCAATTAATTAATTATTATCAGTATTGCGCTTAGAAGACTGAAATTTAGAGAGAAAAAATTAATCACAAAAGGTTTTTTTTCTTCTGGATTGGAATTAAAATGCAGTTACAAAAAATCAATGAATATTTATGAAAAGCCAATCCTTTTTTCTTAATTGATAGAAAAACTAATCTTTTTTATCTAGAAAACCTTAAATAACAGCAAAATTTATTGAACACATGTCATATGTTAGATTGGAAAAATATGTGAATAGTTTTTTTGTTTACTTTAGTTTGTGTAACCTTTACAAATGGAAGTATTCAAAGTTGGAGAATATGCCTCACATTTTGAACGATCGTGAGTACCGAATTTCGAATCCAGGATTCTGTTATGAACTTCAAGTGATTGACGTTCAAGATTTCAATGGAGTTGGGGAAACACAACCAAATCCATTCTTCTATCAAGTAGGTATTTTTGTTACCAGTGGGGATCTAAGAAAAAACTAATGCTGGTTATCATTTTATTCAGAACTTGGCCGAAGCTGAGTATGCTGTTGCAATCTTCATGTACATGCGATTGATTGGTTATCCGACGTCTAAAATCACTCTTTTGAGTACGTACAACGGGCAAAAGCACTTGATACGAGATATCCTGCGTAAGAGATGCTTAAACAATCCTACCTTTGGCTGGCCGAGCAAGGTGAGTGGAATCTTGACATTATCACCGAATGCGAGACGCTTTGAAGCTTTTAATGCTTGAGGTTTGGAGTGGAATTAAACTTTACTCACTGCACGCGACCAAATAATTACTGTGAAATATGAGCGCACTTTTGCGATGTATTTCAGAGAGAGTTTTTTTACAACAGATGTTCATATACTAAAGACGTGTAACTATGTGAGAATAAATTTTTTTAGCGGATGTAGATATAATAATTGCTATTCTAAGCAAACGGAAGTTTTATACTTTTTAAAAATTTAGAGAGGTGTCAATGTATATATGTGTTAACATAAAGACGTACTTACCATAAAATTTTTGGGTAAAGTAAAAATTGAAAAATTCCAAAAAAAACTGCTGTATATAGAAAAAAGAAAAATGTTTGTAAAGCGCGAATGTGGATGTTAAGAAGATGTAAAAAGTTTTGTGGATATCCGATACATCTCTATATCTCACTGTATATATTAATACTTATATAAGTAACCGTGAAAAGGTTAGAATATTGGAGGCATCAAGACTAATAGGATTGCATTTCGAGCAAGGTAGCAACTTAAATCTAAATTCATATAAGCACTATCAAGTTATCAATTATGTATCTGATAACTAGACAAAATGTTGTGTGTTTTAAAAAGGTGATATAAAACTAAAGGAGACATCTTTCAATTTTTTTGATAAGTTATCAAATCCTATTTTAGTTCACGCAAAGGAGATGATTTTGACTAATCTCTATTTAGTTCCATTGAAAATTTGAGTTTGTCAGCGTTCCTCTACAGGAGCAATAACCCAAGCTGAGTTATAAATAATCTTGTGTAATTTAGAGAAAGGCATCTTTTGATAAATAAGGATTCACTATCTATAACTTAGCGTTTGTAAATATGATAAATCGTAAAAAGTGAGCCTGCCTCCATTCCACCAAATAGTAAAAGAGAGGAATCCTAAAATTTCCGCTATCAATTGATACTATAAATAGATGGAGGCACACTTTTTAACCGGCATAAGTTACTTGCAATTAGTTCAAAATTAAGTGCATACCTCTTTGCATTCACCAAATTGACGAAGCTAAGAAAATTAAAGTGTCAATTTTTGAAAATATATTTTAAGAACCTATATTTGGGATGATTTATTCTTTTATATACAAATTTATGTATCACATTTTAAAGAATAAAAAAATTAAAAATTGGAATAATTTAAATTTTTAAATCACATTTAAAAAGAATAAATAAGTTAGTCTTTGAATTGAGTACTATTTTTTTCTTTTATTGCTTTTGATGCCTAATTTGTAAATGTGCATTTTTCTTAATGACTAAAAAAATGAAATATGACGACTCACACTTGAAATTTCGTTTTGATGCATTAACGTCTGTTGGGGAACAGGAACATAAATGTCCTTTGTGTTAGCATCCACGTCAAGTGAAGCCTGCGCTGGTAGTAAATCACTCGAGTCCGGTAAAAACTATTGGATGAACGATTGCACAAATTCATGTTTGATAAATAACATTGAAAGTTTTTGCAAAATATTAAGTATGGTTTGAAAAGTTTAAAAAGAATAAACTGGTTTAGACAAAGCAGATGCCATCCATCCCATTGAGATTTGGATTGTTCAGACAATTTTTGAATATACATGGTGTTGAATTTTCAGTATAGTAGTAAAAAAGAATCATCTTATATAATCTTCATATTCTACCTACACATATATTCAGTCAGAAAAATAAATTGAAATTTTATTTAGGCTAATTTGGCCATTTAATAGAAATTAAAGGTTTAAAATTTTTGGAATAAATATTCTACAAACTTTAAATTTATATAAATTAGCTATTCCAAAATATATATTTTGGGGGCGTGAGTAAGGTGGGTTAGGTACTGGCTTTCGATAACTCAAGGTCTTGGGTTCGATCCCGCATCAAGCCTACTTTTTTCATAGTTCGATACAAGCGGCGCAATTGTGCCTTCTCGATGAAAACACCCCACGGTACCTTTATTCCAATCCCTAAGTTATACGCTAAAAATTAAATTATTTGTACTAAGTTTTATTAGCAAAAATTTTAAGCAAAGTGTAAAAATATAAGAAATCTTGATAAAAAAAACTATAACATTAATATCTAAGGGTAAAGATGCTTTATTTTTGATTTCTAGAATAAAAGACCTGGTTGTTTAAATTATTATCCCCGTCGCCCACTTCAAGTACCGTGGGGAGGAGGAGGGGTCAAAACTGATCAAGGGGAGGGAAACGCAAGCGTCATAAATTGGACTCCAGCAACTGTTTGTCCTATTTCGTTAATTTTGTCATCGAAATTCAGGACTGATATCTCAGTGCACTTCGCCGTCTTTTTGTTCAATGCATACATGATAAGCGTCACAGGAGGTGTGACTACACAGCACAAATAAATTTGTGTGTATTTGACTATAAATAAATAAGTTAGTCTTTGAATTGAGTACTTTTTTTGTTGCTTTAATTTCTAAATGTGCATTTTTCTTAATGCACTTTTAAAAATGAAATATGACGACTCACACTTGAAATTTCGTATTACTGCATTAACGTCTGGTGGGGAAGAGGAACATAATTATCCTTTGTGTTCTGAAGTGTTAGCATCCACTTTTTTAAAGCCGGTCAAGTGAAACTTGTGCTGATAGTGAAGCTCTATCATCTGCCTTATTTAAATTATGTATACGCAGACATAAGCAATCTTCATTTAGGTCACGACTGTTGACAGATACCAAGGACAACAGAACGATTACGTCATTCTTTCCCTGGTGAGAACGAAATCACATGGACATCTGCGCGATGTTCGTCGTCTCATTGTGGCTATGTCTCGTGCCAGACTCGGCCTATACATCCTCTCCAGGGTTTCTCTCTTCAGCAACTGCTGTGAATTGATTCCTGTTTTCGATCAAGTATCCTTTAGCTTATTTTATAACCCACTCAAGCAGTGCCCCAATAAAGGAAAATTGACTGGCACAACTATACCATTTTTACTTTAAGCTCGTTCTTTTCAGGTTTGTTATTTTACAAATTGAGTTTTTTATTCTGTCTCTAATTTGTGTTTTTAAATTTTAGAAATGAAAATTTAATCTAAAAAATATTTTTTCTAATTATTTTTCAAAACAACTTTAAAATTGAGATATCAAAATTTCATTAGCGTTTTTAAATCTAAAATCTAACACAAACACAACTTAAAAAATGAAAAATTTTCATGCACAGTATTTCAGTATCGGTAAAGTTCATAAATTTGTGTCACATTTTTTATAATTTAGAATTTTTCAAATCAATCTTTCAACAAAATAACATTTTAATTTTATTTTTCAATATTAATATTTTGTTTTAAGTTTTTCAAATTTATAATAAATTTGTCAAATTATAAAAATCTAAAACAACTCCATAACCCAACTGAAGACAGACTTTAATGAATACAAAACTCGATTTGCAAAAAGACCTTTAAATTTGCAAGGGCAGAACTTAAAAATGGTAAATATATACTTCCATTGAAAGAAAGGAGAAGATTAGCCTGAGTAATTGTTTCTATTTGCAGCTCGTTCGAAATCCCACACAACTATATCTTCTTCCGATGGAGCGCTACGGTCCGTTCTTTGATAGACCATATGAACGTCTTCCTGTTTCCATCAGTCCGTTAGTGATACCTGACATGCCTTCTATGGCTAATTTCGTATTTGAAATGTCGGATAAAGTTGGCTTGCTTCAACCTAGAAACGTAAGTCATTTCAATCTCTCATCCTCACTTTTTTATTTCGTTTTATCTCATTTTTTAGAATTTTGAAGAAAATAACGAGATGAATCAAACTTCATAAAAGACTCTTCTATTTATTTGAAAGATGTATTTTTTCTTCATTGTAAATAAATTTGATTTATACACACTTTTATTTCTAAATTAAACTTGAAGTGAAAAAGGAGCGCACTAGGTTAAAATAGTATATTACACTGGTCAACACAATTTTTCTGGCGCAAGGTTTTTAAACAAATTTTAAATAAATTTGTGCCACTGAATTCAAATATAACTTTGCATTTTCTCCAGCACACGAAGCTTTTGTGACAACTATACTAGAAAACGTGGCGTTTTGAATCGATCAAACATTAGAAAATAAATATTTAGTGTCAAAAACTGTATGTTTTTATAACTGAAAACCCGAATTATAATGTTGAGATTAGTTGAGTTGTAATAAATTAAATGTAGAGGTGAAAAAACGCATAAAAAATATATAGATAAAACAAGTTCGTCATTATCTTATTCAGTATTTGTTGATTAGATTAATCACACAGACAAGAAAAATGTACATAGCAAATAAGTTATTATAAACAAAAATATATAAACACTTTCATAACAGTTACAGTTATAGACAAACTTCTTTTTCTTTGAACTTTTATATACAGCTTTTGGAGTGTCTTTCATCAAACTCAAAGAGTAGTCCGGCATCATGTTTTTGCTGTGTCCCACGACCTTGATAACGTTCTTCCATCACTTTAATGTCTTGATGGAATCGCTTGCCTTGCTCCTCTCTCACGTCTCCTAGATTTTCTGGAAAAAGTGAGTATATAAGTTGTAAACCTACTCATTCTGCATCCCAGAGTTTGTAGATTTAAGAGCAACTCTCCAGAATTTCTTGATTGTTACCTAAAAAATTGTCACGGCATTAGAGATGGCTTTCCAAGCTCTTGTCTGTGCATCTGCCATTGTAGCAAAAAAGCGCGGATCTCCGAGTAGTGTTCTTATTTGAGATCCATGAAAATCCCAAACTTTTTTCCTCATCACTAAGACTTGAAAAAAATGAGCTCATTCATTTGAAACACTCTCCACTATGGTCAAGAGCTTTGACAAATTGCTTCATAATACTTTATTCATGTGCAGAAGAGGAAGAAAACTTTTTTGTCAATTACGAAGGGGTCTCAAACATAGGACCTACGCGGCGCATTTGACCTATCTAGAGTTACAGTGCTTTTTAGCAATTTTAGCCGAGTATTTCTGACAAAATACTCAATGATTTAGGACTTGAGTTTTTGATTTTTATATTCTCTTTTACGCATCAGAATTACTATATGATTTTGAGCTGGAAATTATGTAGTATGATTCTCCAATAAATAACAAGTTTTTTACACTGTTATGTATGTTTGACACAACTTATCTTTGTAAGCAAATTTTTTCAGTAATGAATATTAATAAATTAAAGAAGGGAATAAGACTAAAAATTGATTCGATAAATGATACTTTGGCAGTTTCTGTCGCTACGAATTTAACTCCTAGTTTTGAAAATTGTTAAAAAGTAGAGGGGTGATGTTTCTGAAAATCAGAAAAGATAAATTAAGAATGGAAACTTTTTAAATAATTTATTGTTATTGTTGGTTTCAAGTTAAGATTTTGTGTCTTTTTAACCCTTGAATTTTATCAGGCCCTCAAAAGCTGTAAATAACCAAAATCCGGCCTGCGAATGATTTAACTTTGAAAACCCCGAACTAGAAGAGGATCGATAGTGATATGTCACCAGATGTTAAATTACGCCTTAGCTAGCAATTCAGCAGATTGTTTTAGTCAGTATAGATCTCTGACCAGAACATTCACATCTGGCTTAGTGAACAACGAAAGTTTTTCACAATCTTCATCAGATGGCTTAAATAGGTCAGTTTTTTTTATTTATCAGTAGAAGCGGACAAATTACAGTTTACATTCTCAATCCCTGGTAAATTAGTAAGTTCTTGTAAAGGTATTTCTTTACCGTTAGACACTGGTCGAATGTCTGATCGAATATTTGAATATCGCACATATTATTTGTGTTTCTTATTGAAACCTTTAGCATTGACAACGCAAAAGTTGCAATCATCTGGATGATTCGTTGGTTCTTTTAAAATCATAGGCACGCCAAACTGAAGCCCATTTATTTCTTTGATACCAAGTTCACAAAGTTTCTAGACAGGTTTTGCACACTTTTTAAGGAGCCCAATTTTAGTCAGCCTCTCCAAGTGGTATACTCTCTTCAGAAAATTGGTGATGTTCTTTGACTTTTCAAAGTAAAACTTCCACAAATGTAGCATAACATATCTGTGTTATTCCAGCACTCTCCTCTATGAGACATTGAAGTCATTGTTAGATTAACAGTTTTAATCAGAAAAAGATGTAAGTAAATTTACTTTGTAGATCTAATCTAAGTATGCAAAAAACTAAATAAAGAGAATTTTTGATGAAACCCATTAAAATATGGATAATACAAAAATTTATGCGATGAAGCAAATCTGAAGTGGAATTTGAATTCAGCAGCTAAGTTAGTCAAAACAGTTTAAAAACTTCATGCCAAATTTCTTTTGTAAAACCAGTGTTATAGTTCCAAATATATACCGTATATAATGGACTATCTTGAGTATTATGCGACCCTTAAATTTTTCAAGTCAAAATAATTTTACCATGAATCTCGCGTATCAGGCAAATTTCTCTATTGCGAGAAAGATCAAGATAATTTGAAGAATTATTATTCAATCATGATATTGGGTATGGAGGCGACTTTGGTGAACATATCCTAACAATTTACATGCATTCAATAGAAAATACTTTTCACTCGTATACTTTCTACACTTTATCATGCACAAAAATAGTTTGTTAGACATCAAAATTTGCATCTCGTGTATGAGATAACCATTAAATTAGGAATTATAAATTTTGCCTTCAATTGTCGCATGATTTGAGAGTGTACAAACAATGCTATTTTTTAGACTTATTTTCCCTTCCCTCATTTAATTTCATTTTTCTTCTTTTGAAAACTTCCACAAAATAACACATGTTACGTTAAACGGAAAATGAAACAATTTTTATTGAATCAAGTTTATGCAAGTGTTAATTGTGAGGCTTTAGCTTCACTCTTGACAGTGTAAGCAGATTGTACTAGGATTACTAATGGAGTCTAATTCGATCCTAGATGGCCACTCTGAATAGTGTGCCTTAACTCCACTCTTGATAGTGTAAGCTTTTTTGTACAAGAAACTCGATCCTTCATTTTTGTTAATATTAGACAAAGCACCTAGGTAAACATACACTGAAACTCATAGAAAAAAATGTATGGCTACGTTACTGCTTGCATGTATAAAAGAAACAACTTTTTATTAAATATATTTTTTCTCTTCAGAAAAAAGAATAACTTAACGAAAATAGAAATTAAGACTTGAAGAAAGTATGCGGAAAACAAAATTACAAAATGTTATATGCTTATTCGTTTCATTATTCAACTTACCAATTGAAAAAAGCCTTCATTAATCATTTAATTTCATATAAAGGGCGTGGAGGTGGAAATTCAGAGGGTGGCATAAAAATTCGAATCCCTTTAGGAAGATGGCGGAAATTAAGATTAAGATCATTTCGATAAGTATTAATAATTAATGGTCCAAATTCGTTTATGTCAGCGGGTTTAAAGTTTAAATCCTTGAAGTTAGGAAGACCTGAAACTTTCTCGGAACAATGATCCATTTCAAGTACGTCCTCATTGAAATTTTGTACATGATATGGATTTGTACGAGGCAAGTGAGAAAGCAATTTCATCATGCAAATAAACTCAACTCTAGCATAACCAGGAAAGGTTATTACATGCCGCATGCACTCGTGCATCCAATCCACCAACTCAGCAAGTGTATACGCATAGGGACCAGTGAATTCGAAAGTCTTGCCATAATGAGGTTTCGGATCTTCGACCAAGCGTTTAATAGCATACGCCACATCACCGGAATATACAGGCAGTTTAATTGTTTTTTCACCACGTTTCCATAATGGCATCTTTCTACCCAAATGTCGGAAAGCTGAACAGTATTTATTAATAAAATAATCCTTCAAACCATATATAGTAGCAGGTTTAACAATTATAGCGTCTGGAAATTCTTTGCGTACTTCCTCTTCCCCATAGGCTTTAGTTATAAGATATCTTGAAGGTTGCTTGTACATAAGGGCTGTAGGATTTTTATTTGAAGAAATATGAGATAAATGTATTAGAGTTTTAACACCAGCTTCTTTTGAAATTCTAGCTATCATTTGAGGAATCTTAATATGAGTTTCTTCAAAACTAAAATTCACAGTTTCAATATAGGATCCAATTAAGTTTATTACTGTATCAGAGTATTTAACTGCTTCATAATAATCTTGCTCATTTTTAGGATTAATAGGTTTGAAAATAACTTGCCCTAAATTTCCACATAATTTTTGATGTTTAACAAATGATGCATCACATCTATGGGCAATTATCAATTGAGTTCCAGTTTTCCCAAGTTTGTTACCAACAAGAGGACCTAATACACCACTGGGTCCAAATATGGTTGCAACCACACCATTAAAAGAAGAATATCCCCCTTTTCCGAGAGGAAAATAATTTTTTTCTACAAGAGTAGAAGACTTACGAATAAATTTTGATATAATAGATTTAATAAAAAGCATCTAACGTCTAATTTTGGAAAAATAGAAAAATAAGCTTCATTTTTAAGACATAATGTAAAATAAATTTAAAAAAATTAATTAAGGAAAAAAATATTAAGACAATAACAGATAATCTTGAAAATAGAAAATTTTTTTAAGTTATGCCCTTAAAAAATCAACAAGTTATCGGAAGAAAAATTTATAAAAATTATTACAAATTGGTTTCATTTGTTTTAATTTTTATTCTTCTACCTTATATTATATTAGCTTATGAGCTATAAATGTACGAGTGTACATTATTTTTCAATTCTCTTAGATTTCAGTATATAGGTCAAACTTGATAAAAGAAATAATAATTATATATTTAGATATTGCATTGAATTTGCTACATTTCCTACTGCTTTCAAGTTAAAAATATTATTCCTATCTTCAAATACAAAAATCCTTTAAAAATTATACTACCAATTAGCATAATTACTACACTTTCAAAAGTATTTGAAAAATTTGTTACTTATCTAAACCAGTTTGAAACTTCTCCTTTCTTACCAATTTAGATTCAGACAGGAGTTTTAGAACTCAATATTTCCATACAATTTTTTCCAGATAAAATACATCACTATTTTTAAAACTATCATGGCGTCCTTGCTTTATACATTGATCTGAATAAAGCGTTTGACACAATTCCCCATAAAAATTTATTGATAGAGTTGAAACACTATGGCTTTATTACTTCTCCTGAAGCTGTTCGAATCTTATTTTTTTTTCAAAAAGAATACCATTTTTGAAATAAACTATTATTTTAAAAAATAAATTATTATTTACAAAAGATTAAATTGGGGTGTTAATATTCACCCAAATATACATATATAAACATAAATACACATATATAAACTTAGAGTATATATAATTAAATCATTTAAAAACGTTTGATGGAGAGCTTATATACAAACTTGTTATAAGAACATGAAGTAAACGAAAAAATTTATTGCATTCTTAAAAATATACTTCCAATCAAACAATAAAAACAAAGTTGTCACACTGAAGAACGTTTGGGTATTATAATATAAATATATAAAAATAACATAAACTTTTTAATTTATTAAGATGGACCTTCGACCTGTAATAAGAAAGCAAATTTATAATAAAAAAACTCTTTGATATGATAAACGAAGATAAGAAATATTAACCACGATAAAATTTTTGATATTAACTATATAAATTTTTGAATATTACTCTCTTCCTTGTCAACTCCTTTCACTCTAAGCTCTACCTCAAAGCCCTAGAAGTTTTAAAGCCTCTGTTAAATCCATTCTTTTTCATTGATTGTATTTATATAAATACTCGTGCACCCTCGATATACCGCCACTATTGGGGCTATCATTAATTGGCGGTATATCGGGGGTATCGAAAGGGTAGCTGTATTATTTGCTTTGAGTAGTATTGTAAAGTACGGCATATAATTAAAGTAAGATATCCAAAAATTTATTTAAATTTATTTATTTTTTGAAGTTAAAATCCAGCATTGCTTTTTGTTTACACTTTGAGTTCAAAACCTCATTTGAGCGTTTTTCTTATAATATAACTTTCTAGATTTAGCCAGAACTATTTTCTTGCGTGAATTTCCTTTATCAACAGTAACTAAAATGCCTAATGCGTACAAAAGTGTCACTAAAACATAAATAGAAAGAAAATTATGGCAAAGACTATTATTTTTGAATAAATAAAAGTAAATATTATTATAGTTAATTTGA
The DNA here is from genome assembly GCA_030549495.1 of Nectonema munidae. NCBI lineage: Eukaryota > Metazoa > Nematomorpha > Nectonematoida > Nectonematidae > Nectonema > Nectonema munidae. Next base: position 1,670,459 of record JAUIRK010001041.1, on the reverse strand, counting down.
CAGCAATATATTATATAAAATCGGGGCTCAATTTGAAGAAAAAAAGCATATCCTTTCTATAAATAAATATGGCGGACGGCAAACAACAGTGGCGTTATATTGGGGGAGTTATAAAAGAGAAATTTTATCTATATAATTTTATGGCAACGCGGAAGGCATTGAAACGGGGTAGCGTTTGTGCTAGGGATCACATGTATGAATGTTATCTATATAATAAACGTCAACTTACCAAAAAACTGATATCAAAATTAAAATTTATTTTTTAAAAAAATCCAAATGCTTTTTTGCTTAAGGTTTGAATTAGCCAGATAGTTTATTCTTTTTTCAAGGTTTACCAACGCTAATAAGTCTTCTTGTTTGCTTTTTTCATTACACTCCAAAAACCTTCTACACACATTCAAAGCACAGACCACATCTTGTATTGTTGGCTTGCAAACATCATTTTCCATTATTTCATTAAAATCATCGTTAAAATCTTCATGACAGGTGTTAAAAACTCAACTATTTCTTTATTAGTTAGTTCAGAGAAAGTTTCTTGAGGTTTTCTATTGTTATATATGCTTCAGAAGACATAGCATTATGTGTATCAATTTTTAAAGTAGAAATTACACTTTGTACCGCTTCATTAAAAGATGAAACTTCAGCTTCATCATTTTTTTAACCATCGAAACATCATTTTTTTTAATGAGTCCTGTGTGATTCCAGCAGTTTCTAATTGTTGAGGTTATCACCCAGTTCCAACTTTTTTAATATATCTGATAGCATCAGCTATTGTAATGTTATGAGAACCAGTTTTTTCAAGTTGTTCAATAACTTGTTTTAATTGAAATCGATGAAAATTTACTTTAAAACTATAAATAATTTCAGCATCAAAATGCTGCAAATGACAAGTTGTAGTTGGAGGTAAAAAATGTATCTTGATATTTGTCAAAGTTTCAGGAACAATATGTGGTGGTGCATTGTCAATTATCAAAAGGGTTTGTCTTTGTTGAAGGCGTATTATTTTGTCAAAATCACACAAGTATTTAGCAAAAACAGTTGATGTCATCCAGGCTTTAGAATTCCAGGTGTAATTAACGTAAAGATTAAAATTAAAGTTTTAAAACACCTCGGTTTTTTTAACACGGCCAAAAACCAAGGGCCTGAGCTTCTCTGTACCATCAGCGTTAAAACCAAGGACTACCGTAATGCCATCTTTGAGTTTTTTTATACTTTTTTCATGTTTGAAGTAGTTAACGATTTATTGGGTAAAAGACGAAAAAATAATGCAGTTTCGTCTATTATAAAAATATCTCTTTTGTTATAGTTTTTTTTATAACTTTTATAGTTTCATTGAGCCCATTTAAAATATTGATGAATCTACACCGGCGCCCTCTCCGCTTAAAGTTTGACATTTGATATTGTAGCGTTGTTTGAACCGATTCAGCCAACCGTTTGAGTATGTAAAGTTGGTAATATTAAATTCAGAACCAAACACTTTAGCTTTCTCTTTCAAAATATTATCAGTAATTATGCCGTTATTGTTACGGATGCTATTAAACCACATAAACAAAACATCTTTTAAATTTTTGTGCAATGCTGACTTTTTATGTTTTACCGAAACATCAAACTTTTGCCTCTTTTCTTTTTCTTTTAAAATATCTCCAACAGTCCTTCTTTTAACTTCAAATCCCTAAACTTTACTGAAATGTTCAGCAATTACCTGTTGACTAGCCATTAGATGACTTTCATGGAACTCAATGATTTCTTTTTTTTGACACGTTTTGATTACGTTTCTTTTACGTTTTCGAGCGTTTTCCATAAGAAGGTGTAGAAAATATTAGAAATTCGACTGCAAATGAAAAATAATTAGTTCTATGTAAAACAACGTGATGCAAAAACAATGATGACGGATATATCATGATATGAAATATGCTCTCCAACAAAACATTATATTTTATCGATTTCTGTTGTACATCATCAACCTTATTCTGTAAGAAACTTAAGCGTGAGTTTCAGATAAACTCACTGCTAAAATTCCATCAACAACGCATGACGTTAAATCGAGGGTTATTTCAATGAACGAAAGTGTGCTTGTTCTATCAATGTTATTGGCGGATGGCGGATAGCGAGGGGCGTTAAAACGGGAGAATTATAATGGAGAGAAATCGGGTCTACATAATTGTAATACGGTATGCGGGGTTGGCGGTAAAGCGAGGGAGCAGTGTAGTTGTATTTTGAACATGTCGCTTTCAAAAGTTTTCCTAGATTTGGTGTTGACACTCCTTATTTTTTTTCTGAAAATTTCTAATTGGTCTAACTTCTATATTAAAGATCTCTAAGCAGCTTCATTATTTATCTGAGTTTTACCGGTCTTTACCCAGTGCATAAATTTAATTTTTTACTTTTACGCTACTTTCAAAGTTATTCTAATTTGTCTGTTTGTAACATAGTCAGCTTGTAAGCCAAACGTCTACTCTCGCATATCCTATTAACATTCCTAGGAGAGGGGCTTATTCATCACCCTCTCCTTTCATATTACAAAATTAATTTCAGGCAAAAGTTTTGAAAAAGTGTACTCGCATAACTCCCTTTTGATCCAAGATTCTGGCTTTTATCGAATTTTATCCCTGGCAAGTTGTCGTGTTATCAAGTCTAATCCTCATTTGCTAAATCAATGGCTCGAACTGTTGCATCATTTGGGCAATGGTTTGCCCACCATCTTTGAAAATGCTTTAGACAAAAGGAAAAAGAATAACACCACAAATGAATTCCATAACTCTCCAGAAGAAACAAATAATAGTCAATCCTCACGTAAGAAATTAATGTCTTTGTTAGCTAATCCTATCAATTCGCTTATTGGCATCTGTAAACAGTGCACTTTTTACAAAAAAAAATCCTAATTCTTAACTTAACTTAAGCAAGCGTGTTAGATAAACAACTCATTATTCACTGCTAAAATTGCATCAACAACGCATGGCGTTAAATCGAGGGTTATTTCAATGAAGTAAAGTGTGCTTGTTCTATCAATGTTATTGGGGGATGGCGGATAGCGAGGGGCGTTAAATCGGTGGAATTATAATGGAGAGAAATCGGGTCTACATAATTGTATGGCGGTATGCGGGGTTGGCGGTAAATCGGTGTGGCGGTAAAGTGAGGGAGTAGTGTATTTTATAAATTTATCATATGCATATATATTAAATCTTAGTATACATCATTAAGTAAAAATTTATTCTGTTCCATGTCTACATAATATTTATTTTTGTTCATTAAAATTTAATTTTTTTTATATCTAGTCTAACCATCAGGATCTAAAGAAATCTCGATGAAGTAATAAAGCTTCTTTTTTCTCTTCCAGTGGTAAACCAAATATTATGAATATATATATATATATAGAATGCCAACTTTTGCAAAATTTTGATTTGTGTAAATAAATAAAATTCTTCTTCAAAATCTAAATCCTTAACAAAGAAATAAAAGGAGCTCATAAACACAAAGAAAATAGTTGTTATAAGCAGTATTTGATACTCTAATTTAGGACAAAGCTAATAGGTAAGCATATATATTAGTGCCCCATTTGGTTTTTTTTTCTAAAATTATTTCTAATTATTGGCATTTCCTTCCACTATTAATCATTAATATGATAAATAAAAGGGCACACTCTGATCCCGAATCTCCCAAATCTATCACCGATAATTTGAATCATCTATTCGATGATTATATAGGTAACACCACACTTAATCTAAACGATCTAATACTATTTAACAACCTAAAATACAACATTGCCATACATCCTATCAGAACTTTCGAAAGACAAAACATTAAATGAAACGCAAATGGTGCTAGTTTAGCCTCTTATTATCCTTACCTAAATCCACCACAAATACGCAAGCTACTCCATCCACTAGAAAACACCTTGAAGATACCCTGACAAAATCACTCCATCTAACAACATTTCAATTAAAAAAGAGAAGGCCATCCATCGCCAAGAAGGCATCAAAAACTTGGATAGCAAAAATAATTCCTTATCGATCATCCCACTCCGGTACCATCTACTTCCAATTCAAAAATATTGATCAAAAAATTACTGCTAGAACCAGTGGCGTAGCCAGAGCGAAGTACAATAATAGTAAAATAATTTCCTCCCGTTATTTATTCGTAATAGTATAAGCCAGCTAGAAGAACAAGGTCCAATAAATCGTGCACATGTCCTGAATCATGTTAAAAAGTTGTATAGTAACTGCATAGATTATTTAGAAGAGTGGACGCCACATTACAATGATATTGAACATTTTCATTGGGTTAAATTGAAACAAGAACTTAAATGAAATGATTTTGTGCAAAAATCATTCGATTATATTACTCAAAATTTCCCATATAGTAATATTTCCGAAAATGATCTTTTTAATGAGGCATCATTATTAAAAAAATATATTGATAATGAAAAGATTAAATTTTGAGCATCAGCGAAAATCACGATAGAGAACATTTTGGAGCAAACCATATTCCATACAATAATGCACTGAAGATAGCGGAATGTGCACTGGATAGTGGGAATGCACTGTGATAGTGGAATGTATCTGACCATCTATGTTTGAACAATAAATATGTTAAGATAAAATGAACAAATTTTTAAAATTTTTAATTTTACTATTGATATATTCTCGGTGTAGTTACAATCTTTTGTCCCGTCGGTTTTCAAACAAATGTACTTCAGGTGAGTTTACTTCCTCGTCAACTTTTGAAACTTAGAAATCTGATGAATAAATAATTCTAATAATTTTTAATAAATTTCTGTATTGTAATTTTTTATTTTATATTAACTGAATAAAAAAAAGATATGATAAAAATATATTAAAAGCTTACTTCTGTAAGTTTATTATCTTTTTTCATTGTATATTCAAATAATCGCAAAAATATCCCATTTGGTGAATCAATTTTATTTGAATCTAAATATTCAACATGCTCCTCATGGCCACACAATGGCAGTTCATTCAAAGTTAAAAATTGGATTATTTCAAATATCGACTTGATGTAATACCTATTTTGTTAAAAATGTACATTTAACAAAAAAAATAGTATATATACTAAAAAATTTAGTTATATATATAAAATACCTATTTTTGGCCAAAAGCGTTTTCATTAAGATGGAAATTCTTTGCCTTCTTTCAATCCATGTTTTGTATGCCTCTTTTATTTTTGACTCCTCGTGTTTTGATAGACCTTTACCCCTTTCAAGAACATGCTTCCAGTTATTATAACCATTGAGGATGAGGATAAAAGCTTTGTCTTGATTAGAATCAGATTCAAATAGTCTGCAGCAGAAACAAAAAAGTGATTTTGTTTCAATAAGGAAAATTCCAGCCATGGCCTACTTTTGAACCACAAATGTTTAAAGTCACGTATTTTATTTCCATATTTTTTAGGGTTATATTATATTATCAAGGAAAAATAGAGTTTTCTAGTTTAGCAATGAACATCGCGAATGATTCATCAGAAAAAACCTTTGAACTGAGATTGGTTGACAAATATTCAGCTGATAATAATATACAAGATACTGATAAAAAAAGTCTAAGATCATCAAGAAGATTCTTTAATCAGAATGCTTTGAGAAATGAAAAAATCTGTTCAAAATATATCCTTATAAAAAATTTTTCGAACACACATTGAAGAATATAAACTACCAAGAAATGATGCATCACTTATACATTTCCAGTGCAGAAGAATAGTGAACCCCTGTACAGTGAAAGCTATATTATACATCATGAACATTATTCCGTCTTGACAAACATAATCGAAAGGCTAATGAGACGCCATGCTACTCTGTGTGTGATGTATAACTTGTCTCCATCATTTAACATTTAATCCCTCACTTCCTTTTCCAAAACTATTTTTTCTCATTAACTTTTTTTCGCGGGTAAATAGTTTAAATTATATATATGACTTTATTATATTATTCTCAAGGGAATCATGCATATATATTTTCTGGACACTTTTTCCAAAATGGTTTTATTATAGTTAGCGATTTTTATGATAAAGACAATTTCATACGCTATAAATACTTAATCGATTCAGGAAGCTTTTTCAGATACAATAAGTTTGTGTCAGTTTTAGCTTCATTCGGGCTTTTAAATCAGTCAGATCCCCGCTTTTTAACAAGATTTCCACTTTTCAACACTAAAACGACAGGAAAAAATAACGTACTAAAATGACAATGCAGTCAATTTGACCGCAGTATGCAAAATAATAGTGTACATGGAAAATATGTAAAGATATTTGTGTTAATTAAAAATTTATTTGAAAAAGTAACATAAAAAAGAATTATATAAAATTTTTATAAAACGTAATTGTTTTAGCTGAGCACTTTCCACATGCTTGGTGTTTGCATTCATCGCAATTTTTTGAAGCTTTGTTACGACATCTATAGCTAAAACAAGTCTTACGTGTAGCTTTATTTGAGCATTCTTCTCTTGTTTCTGATTCTCGTCTATTTATTTTTTTACGCTTTTGAGATTGCAAAGAATTATCAGAAGTATCACCGAGTTCTTCAACTAACTTCAAGATGTATGCCCGACGAGACATTTCAGAACTATTTACTAGTTTGTATAAAATCCAAGAGTTTATCAAAGCAAGGTCTAAAATATTGAAAAATACAGCCAAAGGCCACCTCTTTGTCTTTACTTTAGGCGAGTACATACGACACATTTGATCAATAATATCTACTCCAAATTTTGTAGAATTGTAGTAAGTAACAGTTTCTGGCTTCTTTTTTTACTTCATTTTTAACAGAAACGTAATCATTGTGAAGACTTCTTAACATTAAAACAACTTTCTTACTCTTTGCTTTGTATGCTGTCAAAGACAAGTTCTTCCTTTTACAACACTACTTTTATTCCATTCAGTCCCATCTTTAGCTATAGAACTGTGCAATCATCCTCAGTTCTAATTTCATATGGCGCACTTCTTTGATCAAAGTTAGAGTTTTCATTTTCTTCACCATCGTGAAAAAAACTGTCAGAATCACTTGAATCTTGATTGAAACAAGAGTATGATTCAACTTCAGACTCATAGCATAATAGTTGATCATCACTACCAGAAATATCTCAAACATATCTTTCATATAAATAGAGGGTTTTGGTGCTGCAACACGAGTTGATTTGTCCGTAAGAAAAGCTAAAGTAAACTACAACAAAAAATAAAAACTGTCTAAAATCGTTAGTGAACAGAAAGAAAAGAAAGAAAGAAGGAAAATAATAAATAAAGACAAACTTGACAGCTCTTCTTGTGATCTTTCATTTATTTGGGAAAATAAATGTGTCAAACAAAGTGATTTATGCTTTTTTTTATATCAACGCGCCAAGTGTGTCAACTTTACAACATCATACAATATTTTATAATTATATATTTGGATTCTCTTTTCCAATTATTATTTTCAAGTAGCAAAAATACCTTGTCTAACACATGTTTATCACTACATAAAGTACAGTCAAATTGACGTCAATGTCACTTGAGTTATTTTTTACTTTTTCTTCAAAATGAAGAATTGTAATTTTAACTGTTACGTAACTGTGTTTGGTATATTTTTTATTTTATAGACAAGTTTGTGTTTATTAAGAAATGAAAAAAACAAAAAATTTCAGATTATTTCAAGAGTCAGAAAAGTAATTATGAGGATCCTTTAGAGAAATATCCCAAGTTGACTTCTGAGCCTGATGTTACATTATAAACAGAAACGAAACTTCCTGAAGCAAGTTCCTCATGCTCTTTTTCAACTTTTCAACATGGAATAAACAGTTTTAGTTCTTCTTCCTCCACATTACCTCCAGATATTGGCTCCAAAAATGACGGCCCATCTCAACCAAACTTAGAAAATTAAAAAAAAGGTTGGCACAAGCAAGTACACAAAATCGTTTCAAAAAATGGTATTATATACACAAATGGATTACATATATGGTGTACTTGAAAACAAAGTTTTCTGTTTTGCGTGCATCTTTTTTGGCAAAAAGCAGAGAGAAAAAACATTTACGCAACCTAGCTTCAATAACTGGGCAAAAGCTGTAGGAGATAATAAAAAAGGATTGGACAAACATGCTCTTTCAAAGTGTCACATCGAATCGATGATTAGTTGGGAAAATTTTCAGAAAAATGCTGTTTCAATTTCCACTATGCCCTTATCGCCCTGAACTAGTTAAAAATAACAGGGAATATTTTAAAATTTTGTTCGAATACATAAGATATTTTTGTGTTCAAGAAATTGCATTTAGAAGTGAGAAGAAAAATGCTAATGATTCTTTTAATAGAGGAAATTTTATGGAGTTGATGAAAGTTAACTTGTTAACTTATTAAAATTAACCCAAAATTTAAGGAACTACAAAGTATAGTAAAAAAGCAACATTCTGTTCATGTTGACTATTTGTCAAAAAACAGTTATAAATAATGTTAAATCTTTGTTAGCTGGAAAAGTAAGAAAAAATATATATGCAGAAATGGAAAAAGCTGGATTTTATTCGTTGATGATAGATGAGTGTAGAGATCTAAGTGATCATGAACAACTCAACTTTTGTGTCAAATATGCTAGAAACTCTAGTAATGTTGAACATCTTGTTGGGCTTGTTAAACTTGGAAAAAAAAATCGATTTTTCGTCTATATTTTTGGAAGTTCAGAAGTTCATAGAGTCTTTCAACAAGTGCAAGCTTGTTGCTTTATGCATGAACGGAGCTTCAACAATGTCAGGAATAAAAAACGTGGTTCTGGCGAAAATAAGAAGTATCAGAGTACTTGGATGATTTTTGTATGGTGCTGTGCACATCGTTTGAATCATTCACAGGACTTTTTAAAAAAATAACAAATTTCGATAACATTTGTTGCCTGGTTTTTACTAAATATTTTTTTTGGAATTACAAATTCTCTTTCCTTATCCTTACAAAAGCCAAATTTGAAATGGTGTGAAGCGTGTCAGGAAATATTTTCTGTCAAGAACTGTCTTGAAAAAGGAAAGATAGAAATTTACGAGCAAGCCATTGAAGAGTGTAATTTTATTTTTTCTAATCATCCTTTGTGGGAAAAAAAAGATGACGATGACAAAAGCTACTCCAGAAGAAGGCGATTTTCTGAAGTAATAGAAAATATAATCGGCGAGTTTTCAAGAAGATTTCCAGACAATGAACTTGAAACAATAAAGAGGTTTGCTTGTTTGAACAATGAATCTGAGAGCTTTCTGAACATGGAAAGTTTAAGAAACATATCTCAAAACTTCCAAATTTTTGTTTTTACAAATAGATCCATCATTATATCCTTGTTTTAGCCAAATGCTCAACATTAAACTGGCAATTCCTGTTACAACTTCAATTAACGAGCGTGTTTTCTCTTGTATGAAAAGAATTAAGTCGCAACAAAGAAACAGGCTATCAGATAAAAGAATGAATGATTTGATGTTACTCTCTTTCAAGCAAGAAATTACTAAAAATCTAAACCTTGAAGACACGTTTGACATGCCCAGTCGTGAGTTGAGTAGAAAAATACCTTTAAAAATGTGAAATAATTATTTTTAATAAATTTTGTTCGCTTTAATAAAATTAATTACAATTTAAATATTCTCTAAAATAGAAAAAGTAGTTTCCTTATCATAAAAGGATATTTTTTCAAATTGTAATAAAGGCCGAGCAAACGTTATTCTGCTGCACGATAAATTTTTGATTGAACTTTCAAATTATCTAAAACCCGTAGAGTTGATTTTCTTTTTATCATTTTACCGAAGAAAAAGAAACTTGTTTTTGGTTGGTAAAATGTACATACATTTCAAAAAATAAGCTCATATGAAATGAAATTATAAAAACAATGTAGCAATTAAACAATGTAGTAACTTTGAATTTGAATCTTTATGATAAAGGTTAAAGGTGATTTGATATTTTCATCGAAAAAAGTACTAATTTGCAGTTAACATCGAGCTATGGATAATCTAGTAGAAGCGAGGCTTAAACCCGGAACTTCATATCGATAGCAGCGCTTCTAACCGTTTAACCTCACAGCCACTAAACCACTTATGTTTTGATAAAAACGGAAAAGTTAGTTTAAACTTTTAAATAACAACTTTTCACGATAGAAAATATTAGAAAAAATCGAAAAAGTGGCACAGCCCCCCACTCCTATCTAAATTTTTGACCAATATATGTATAAAAAACTTTTTATAAGAATAAAAATTTTAATTTTGACATGGGTTATCATATTTAAATTATTTTTTGTGAGATTTGATTGATTTTCATAAAAAATAAATATCACCACCTAATTCAGTATACTTGAAAATGGGTATATATGTGTAAAAAACTTTAAATAATTACTTAGATAAAAAGTTACTTTTTGAGATGAGCTGTCATATATAAATAAATTTTTTGACAGGTTTGATTGATTTTCATTAAAAAATGAATATCACCACTGAATTCAGCATACTTGAAAATCGGTTTATATGTGTAAAAACTTTATATAATTATTTCAATAAAAATTTTTTTTTTCAAGATGAGCTGTAAAAAATAAATCAATTTTTTGACAGGTTTGATTGATTTTGATTAAAAAAAATGGACATTACAACTCAATTCATCATAGTTGAAATATGTGTGCAAAGTTAAAAATATTTTTAAAAACTTATTAATGTCTGAGAAAAATAGGAGTGGGGCACTTTACGCCCCTAGCACTTGAGCAGATAAATTTAGTCTAGGAATAATAGGTTTAAGAGGAAACAAAGTAGAAAGAGGAATGCAAAGCAAATTCTTTCCTAGAATACAGTATGAACCGGGTATAACAAATTTCTAAGAATGAAATTTACATTTATTTCATTGTAACCAAAATTCGTTATATCGTCTCTTAGTTTAAATGTTAGAAAAGTCTAGACCAGTGGTTCCCAACCTTTTTTCCCCCCTTTTCAGTCACTTTTTTTTACCTGTGGACCCCTACAACTGAATAGTTTGAGCCAACAAAATTAATCAAAGATTTTTATGCCAAAAATGATTCTAGTCATCTGATTAAATTGTATGCTTATTCATATGAAATCAGAGAAATCGTAAAGCCTGGCATAAAATGTGAATAAAATTTTTTTCCAATTAAAATATAAATTTTCCCATCTATATTGTAACTAATAAAAAGGATATATAAAGATTCAAAATATGAAACTTTAAAAAAGGGAAGAAAATATTTATTTAAAAAAACTCTAAATATATATATTTATATAGATTTGGAAAATAGAAGTATATTAAAGGAGATTCAGCATAAGTTTTTTTTTTGTTTACTCTTTTTCGTTTTTTTTTTTTTTGTGTGACAAGAACCTAATTGGTTTGCTCCCCTTCTTTTTTCATTTTTAAAATAAATAAATAATAGTTTGAAATAGAATTTCTATGGACCCCTAGAAATTCTCCCATGAACCCCCGGTTGGGAACCACTGGTCTAGACTATATAGCTAGAGCACTGGTTCTTAACCTTTTAAAATAACGTACCCCTTCAAAAATTCCTCTTAAATTTTGGACCCCTTATTAAAATGCACATCAAATGTAGGCATTATGTGTACTTTTAGTACAATTAATCAACCAATTTTGCGATTATTTTCTCATAAATGTGAAGTCTGGCCAAGTATAGCAACTATAAAGGACATATTCCCTATATTTTTTCCCTGTTGTTAATTTTGTTCATTTCTTAGCTTTGAATTCCTACGACCTCTTTTTAAGTGTTTTACTCAGTTTAGTTAACTTCAAAATATTTCTATATATGTTGTAGGGTAAAATATATTAGAAAAATTAACAATGATAGTAGTTAAGGATTATTATTATAATGTGAAGGTTGTTCTTTGTGGAATATTGTTGGCAAATGAATCCTCTCCTCATCTTCCACATTTAGTCGATTTAGATTTTTTGTTTTGATAAGTAATAGTACCGAAAATGCTTATTCACAAAGATAAGAAGTAGGAACAAAGGGAATCCGAAGATTAATAGCTTTCTATGCTAAAAGAGGGTATATAGGCTTGTGATGTTATTTTTTACCCTACAAATTGGTAAACAAATTTTACTTATTTAAAATCATTTTTACAATAATTAGAATTTTGTTATAACAGGTGTTTGGAGGAAATTTTCTATGCTTTTGAAGGGATAATTTAAAATCTCGTCTTTATACGGCAGGAATTTTCTTTATAATAAAAAGATATGCTGTAAGGCGATATCTATATACTGTATATAATTTGTATCTGTGCCTGGAAAATGTTATTCAGGTTATTAAAAATTCCTTACAATTGTTTTGATTGGCAAATAATAAGCGGTCCAAGAGCCCAGCGATCTTGTATTCATCCTACGAATACCGTTTCACAAATTCTGTTTCATCGGTTTGAGTTTTTTTTAGGAAAACTGTGCCAGTTTATTTGAGTGAAAAAGTAAACTATTTTTTAGAAAACTTTTTTACGTGTGAATACTTCTTTCTTAAAATTTGGCATATGCTATTTCACGCTTGTAAAAAATGAACCTCCTCCTCTTCTTGTACTGTAATGTTACAAAGGGTCAACAGGATTTGCAGGTTTGGATTTGTTAGGCCTCTTTACGTTGCTCCAGGCTAATTCATTTTTCGGTGTTTGTCGTAGGAAAAGTGAAGAATACAATTTCATCACTAAATACTAAAAATGGTTTCTTTCAATTACTTTTTAGAGTAAATATTTCTTTTAACTCAAATTTTTTTTACAATATTAAGAAATTGTCTACCAACCAACTCCAGTTTTTAAGCACTGTTTCTAGCGATTATATAGTAGATCAAAGTAAAAAATATATTAAGTTTGGCATAAATTCATTTTCTGTGATAGTCAGCATGCATATGCAACAATACAGAGAAACGCTTCTATGCCTTCATAAAAAAGAGAGAAAAATGCATGCTACGTCACGAGTTGGTGTATGTGTAGTTCTTTTTGTGGGAAGCGTACGCCACCATATGTGGATGTGTAAAAAATTATAATATTAGTTTGCGAACCGTTGCTTAAAATTTTTGGTTAAATCAAATTAATTTACTCAAATTTAACGGACTAACCAAAAAGTAAACGAAGGCTAATATATAACATATGCTGATAAACGAAGTTATCAATTTGCCATTAACAAAATAAATTAATGAAGAAAGTCATTTAAACAAAATAATGAACAATACTTTTATGATTGGGCTGTTGCTTTGAATCCATGTTTTCCGCGATTATCGAGAAGGCGACTTTTCTTTGACGTATTTCATAATTTTAAAAGGAGATTTATAAAATATAGCTCGCAATTATTATGACTGTTTCTATTTTAAAAATTTGTCTTTTACTCTGATATATATTTTGCACATTACTTATTTTATAAGGAAATGTAAAGTCTTACATTTTTTCAAACGTATATTTGTGCTGATATTGTCTGAGTAAATCATCTGACAGACCTATTTCATCAAATACCTTTTTCAAGTATAAATAATTTGAAGGGATGTTCAAAACTTTCCTTTTAGTTTTTGTCCAATTTCATTGTGTATGCTGCCTTTTACTCCAATTTGAAAGTGCAAATACAAATATAAATATAAAATTAACTAACTAAATAGCTATACTTAAGCAAATTGTTCATAAGCATTTATAAATGTTGCCTATTTGAAATGACATAAAGTTAATTCAGTTATAATTTTTTTAAAATTAATTTTTAGTTTGCCAATTTGAAATTGAATGGGGTTCTACAAAACCGCAGTTCCACTTTGTTAAGAATATTAAGCAAAATAAGAAATCAACACAATCCAAAAGAAGATATAAAGTGAATTACATTCAATATGCTTTTATCATATTTTTATCTTTCCATAAATATTTTTGTTCAACACCAGAGGTTTCTTACTGGCACCATTATGCCACTGCATACAGTTTGGTAGACACTGAGATATTATTTTAAAAATTAAAAAAAAAAGTACTATTTACAAATTTATATACACATTTTGAGAAAAAGTGGCATGTGATCCACCTGTTGATACTTTTTAAAAATGCAGTGATTTATAAAAAAGAAAATGAGAGTAAAATTTAAAGTTTGAGGAATAAGATAACACAAGGAATGCTCTCATTAAAATCTAGGATCATCATTCCTTCTTGCGGGATTTATCTTTTGGAAGAAAACACTTCCAATGTGTAGTATTTTTAGGCGCAAATAAATAAGTATTTTTTTCACTTCGTTCATTACTTTGATATTGAGAAAGCCAAATATTATAGGAAATGTGAGAGAAGTTATTTGGGAGTAGCTGTACACTATCAAGAAAACTTTCAGGTTTTTAAATGAAGCGATAACGTTGAATATCGCTACTGGCAAATTGAAAATGACATAATTCAAGCATGTCAAGCACACGGTGAGTAGAATCAAGTGCTTTTCCCTTCTCCTAATTGAAGTGACGCGTGAGATGGAACGAACAAACTTTTTGTGATATTTTTGATGCTGGTAAAGGATCATGATTCCGCTTATAGAGACTAAAATTATGATCCCAAAATGATAAGCGTCAACATAAACCGTTTGCATAGAAATGACAATTTTCTGAAAGCAGTCTTCTTTGGAAGTGGGAGAACTTCTCCAATCTCTCTCCTTTATTATGCCGGTCATTGTCAGTGCACTTGCTATTAACAAGTTGAATAACTGGACCAAAGTAACTATTTTCCATGTATTCAGTCGCATGTAATACACTGGCTTCACGTACATGGCGTAAAGTGAAAAGTTCAATGTCAAAATGGTTAAGTCAAGGAAAAAATTGCAAAAATAAATGAGGACAAGAAAGAGTGTGCAGGAACCGTTGGGAAAAGAGAAATCTTGATCAATGCTGCTCGCTAAATTAATATAAGTGCTGAAGGAAGAGGAAAGTATATCACAAATAGTTATCGAAAATATGTAGACGTTTCTCGGCATATGAAGGGATTTGCAAGAACAGAACAGAGCTAGTAGTAGGATGTTTGCGATCAAAGATGCTAAAAATATTGACAAATCATATGAAAGCATTATGGAATGTAAATTTGCCATGTAGTTTTCTTTTTACAAAAGCTTTACTTAGTGTGGTAGAATTTTTGAAGAAGTGCTTTGAGGTATAAAAATAGGCTACCTAAATTCATGTATTGAAAATTCGATTAATTTCTCTACTTAAAAGCCTTCATAAATGATTTATGAGATGTGTGCCGTCAAATTTACCAAGAGGCATAATATTCTTCACTTTTGTAATGAAGCATTTACGTGAAGGATAGATTATTGGATGCTTGCCAAACTGAAATTGCTTTGAACGCTTCATTTTGGCAAGCAAACCTTGACGGACACATCCTATACAATCACTATATGTTGCATTAGAAACTTCAGTTTCCGTTTTTTATTCGTTTATTGCCCGCAATGTTCATAGCTATGCCGCTACGCAGTATCTTTCAAGAGCTTTGCTTGGCGTTACGCAAAAAATAGCATTGAAACGATTTATATTATTTATCTAAATAGGAGGAACCAAACTCTTTCATCTCATTGGACAAAAATTGTGCCTATTTTATGTGGTTTTAACTTAGCAAATTATCGAAGGATTTAATCAACGATAGGTTATAAGTAAGTTTTGACTAGTAAAATGAATGACACAAAATGGATTCATTTTCAACAATTCTCTTATAACTTTTAGTTTCGATACACCCTTTTGCAATTCATTTACACACTTTTGAAACTCAAATAAAAATTTTGTAAGTTTTTTGAAATTCCCTTGCACCCTTTTAAAATTTTTTACCTTACTTTCAAAAATTTAGCTTTTTTTCTTATAATGTTTTCTAAAATTTTTTTCTATTATAATTTTTCTTTTAAAAAATTAAATATTTTTTTTATATTTATTTCCTTTTAAAACATTTTCATTTATTTTAATAAATAAAAGTCGGATAACGAACAACGTTGCCTATTATTATTGTCCACTTTATACAAACATATATTGGTCTGCTTTATTTCGGTGGTTATGTGGTTAATATAATCAAATTCATCAAGAACTAAAATCATCTCCTAATACTATTCATAAACTTGTAGCAAATATTCATAAGCCATCAGTTTATTGAAACCATAACAGATGGAAATAGGATTCGTGAACAGAAACAAAACAAATTTGGATTATAATTCTGCGAAAAGTGCATTGTTCAGTTATAAAACAAGTAAAGCTGAAAACCAAAAATTTAGAGATGTAAAATTTATTGAAGGACTTACTTCAAATGATTCTCAGAAAACTTTGGAAGAAATAACTGAATTTATCAAAGCAAAATAGAACTTGAATATATCGACTGATACTATTAATAGTAGATTAAAATTAACCAAGTCATTCGAGAACTTGATAGAGCCAAAAAGTAAAGAATAAATTCACTGAGAAAAAAATAGTTTGAGCCACTAATAAAATGGTAAACGCTCTTGTCCAAATTTTAACAAATGAATCAGTATGGTTTCCTAATGCTCAAGTGTGACAAACTAATTAAATTGGTAGAAAAATTGATTAGACATACTAACTAAATTTGTAAAGACTCTTGTCCAAAATTCCACTAATGAATGAGCAAACTTTACTAAGTTTGAAAGATGAGTATGGTGAGATGAAATAAATAAATTTTTATTTGCATAAAAACCAAGCCTTTTTCATAAAAATGTTGGACTGACTTTTCAAAATCACTCGTAGTTTGGGCAAGTGAAATTTTCTTCTTTCATAATTTTTCGCTCTTTCTCTGCTTCAAACTTTTGTATAGTAAGAAGAGAAGGAACAGAGCTAGGGAAAAGACAATGATGGCCATTATCGTTAAAACCAACTTTGCCACATTTGTGCCCTCTCTATTGCATTCGAGCAAGTGTTCATCGCTAACGAAGCTATGTTTTGTAGAAGCAGGACAGTTTATGTGGCCGGAACAGATCAACTTTTTTGAGATGCACGTAATCTTGTCTGAGCATAAAAATTCACAATCACGAGTTAGTTTGTAGACGCCATCAACAATCAAATATTTTTTACTGATTTCGCCGTAGTGTATGCTAACTTTGCCGTTGGGATTGGCCGAAACCAGCTCAATGAAGATTTCATTGGAATTGGGGTAATAGCGTGACTCTTGCCAGCCCCTGCTGAACACTTTGTCCACGTATTTTCCCTTGCACAGTGTTTCATGTATGAATGTTTTGTTTTGGTCATCGATGAAAATGATGTTCAGTCTATCCTCCTCACAACTTCCCTCAAAAACCAACTCCTTCATTTGCAAGAAAACAAACTTCTCATCGCCCACTTTGATATGCCACAAACAGTTGATAGGAGATCTAAATTTTTTTGGATACTCTGGAGAATTTATGAAGCCTTCCTTCTCTCTCATGACCTCATTTTCACACTCATAGTCAACAAATTCGTACGACATCAAAAAGTTGAAGTCATCAGGGCCTTGATTGGCATAAATTTTTTGAAGATCAAAAACAATTTTCGCTTTTCGCCCTGAAGTGAAGTAGACTTTTTTATCATTGAAATCATTTTTGCAGAAACAATCCAAAAGTTTGCTTGAAAAATTGGAAAATATTTCGCGTAGAACGATTTTGTTGCGCTTGGCTCTTCTACAATCACAGTGGTTCGTGGTGGATGAAATTAGCTGCACTTTCTTCACATTGAAGAATATTCTCTGCTTTTTGATTCCAGTAAAGGTGTAGACGCAGCGCAGTTTTTTGTTTCCAGAAAGGCCGTAGAACAACGCGTTGGATGGAGATGATACTAGCCCTTTTTTCCTGTAATTTGGATTGAAATCCTCATTGCACACACTCTTTGGAACTGGAATCCCATATGTCCAAGTGTTGATGAATTCAAAGATTATTCTAAACGAAAATTCTCTTCCGGATAGTGAGTTCACGCTGGTATTGAAGAGTAGCATGGCGGAACTACCCGTTGTTAAATAGCCTTTTTGCAACGGCGTGATTGAACCGCATAGGTGACTGATTTTTCTGTCAGTTGAGTTTTCGTCATGAGAATCGAAGATGAAGAGACAACTTTTGCACAAAGTCTGGTCGTGGAATTGCTTAAATCTTAACCAAAGAATTTCTTTACTGCCGCCACTAAAGAGAACTCTATACGATGTATTAGCTTTGTACCAGTGATTCATACTTTTGACAAGACCTCGCTTGTGCTTTAAACTCGTAATTCTGAACTCAAATGCATTTCCACTTTGTGTTCCATTGATGAAAGATTTGCTAAACTTGTTCTTTTGAATCTTTGAGATGAAGTAAAAATTTGATGCTTTTAGAGTGCTTACACTTGAACTCAACAATTGAATGTGTAAGGAATTTGCTGAAGATTTGACCGTAGGAAATTTTCCTGTTCCACAAAACGTAGCTATTGCAGGAGCGAGGGTGTTTACTCCATCGTAAACTGTTAGATAATCTCCACTGCAGTTTTTGTTAGTTTTTCCAAAAGAACTACACACCTCATGTTCCTTGCATCTCTCACTTGGAACATTGAATTCTTTAGCATAGTGCATCAGCTTTATCTTAAAAGAATAAAAAAAGAGAGTAGAAAAATGGGATTTTAAGCTTCATGCAAATTAAAAATATAATAAATGATATTACACTTGTTAAAACATTAAACACGTGAGGTAATAGTGAATATCTTATTATATGATGAAATATATATCAATATGAGATATGTCGTTTGATACTAAATCCTTTCAGGACGATAATTTTCAAGACTAATCGTCTTCTTTCTCTTTCAATAGAATCTTATATGGATTTTCATTTCTTGAATCACTGGTGGTAATCTGGTCGTTAAAGTGTTAATTATATACAAAAAGCAAATCAAATAAGATGTTTTTATCAGAAAAGAGTGTTAACCGATCTCCTTCCAGAAAAAAAGAAACATTGAGAAATAGGATATAAAAGTAGCATCTTTTTATGTCCATAGTACTAGATATAGGATACATGGGATCTTTAATTTTTGCCTACTTATATACAAAATTAATTAATTAATATAGTCTCCTTTATCTCAAAAAAAACCGTTATAGAAATCAATATAGCGTCTGCGTTAGTTGAAATTGACGATACGATCAAATGGGTTAAGGAAAATAGGGTTACTAAATGCAAATGATAGTTAAGTTATTTTTTATTTATTGTAAATGTTTATATATATAAGCTATTGCGCTTCGAGAATTGAGCACAAGACAAATAAACGTAAAATAATTGAGCTTCGGATCTAAAAAAATCTATTATATATATAAAATGATCTTTACGGAATTTTTATAAAAGTTGAGATTAAGGAATAAAGAAATACATTTCTAATAAAAAATTTAATACAAGCATAAAAGTTTCTAAATAAATGAATATCAACAGTGACAGATCCAGCAATTGGTTATAGGCAGTGGGAGGGGGATGGGGGGGGGGGGACATTTCAAAGTAAATATTAGTTCATTACTGTAGAATTGATAGTTCAATGTCAACTTTGTGATTGATTGCGCTTTTTAAAGTTCATTACTGTATAATTCATAAAGATATTTGCATAAAATATATTTAATTATAATATGTGCAATATTCATGCAAAATTTCAATTTATTAAAGAACTAAAAAAGATTCTGATTGGTAAAAGTAGCAGAGTTAAAGATAGTTAGATTTTCCATGTGCATTTTTCTCTGCTGAAGAGCAAACATAATTTAACGATTTTTTCCAAAATCTCTGAGCAGTCAACATCAGATGAATGTAGGCTAGTGCAAGCCCATTGAGACGATCTTCTATAGAGGAGCGAAGATATGACTCTGAAAATGTACCCTCAGCAGTAGCTGAAGAGACTGGCAAAGTGGCAAAGATAGTTAAAAGTACATGGATGTTAGGATAAAACGATACATCAAGCTGAGATGTAGTAATGTGGAAAATCAGGAGTTGATTTGCAAAAAGTCCTCCACGTTTCCATTTCCAGTTCTATTTCATCCAAGCAGCCATTTATCATTTCACAATACTACATGATACCTTGTTTAACAGCATTAAAATTCAATTTTCTGGGAAATTGCGGTAGTAACCACAAAAGAGAGAAACAGTAGCATGGTGGTTTCCGAAACGGTCATCCATTTGAGAAATTATGCCATTAAAGAAAACAGATAAATGGAACGGCGATAATACTCCAATGAAGAGGCTGCTGGAATATTATTGCGCTTCGTCTGGCGCCCAACTATTTTAGAAATGCGCAAAGGTTCTTCGCCATATAAATCTTGGGCTTTCCCAAAGATCTTCTGGAACTGTGCTTCATTGTTTCTCCCTGAAGCAGTTCCTTGATAGTGCACACATGGCTTATAGCTGAAAATAGAGCATTTGATCCTCACTGTAAAGCAATAGCCAGCTTCTTGTTAACAACAGTCATCACATTGTTCATTATAGTCAACGCTATAACAAACTCTGATTTAGCCAAAGAGGCAAGCAAGCTGCTTGCATCTATAGATGACAAAGATTCCTCTTGGCTCATGACTTACAGCACCTGAACACAACAGAATACAGGATATATGCTGTGTGAAGAGCTTCATGCTTTTCCACCCAAAGTGTTTGGCATGGGACTTTGAGTCAATATTTAATGCGATATCGTTCACTGCATTGATAGCTTCCTTCAATGTTTTTGTTCTTACAGCATTCAAGCTGAAGAACTTGTCTAAGCTGCCGAAAACTCCAAATGCATTTCCAATCTCTAGTATTTCAGAAGCTATCACTAGAGTTGATTTACACAACGTTGCTTGATTTCTGCGTTTTCCCCATAAGCAAGTTGGATCTAGACCAGCACAAAATATTTCTGTTGCAAGTCTCTCTCCCCCCCCCCCCCCCCTCCCCCACTCAATGAATCTGGATTCAGAAATTCTAAGAAGCGTTCTATGATTACATTATCCTTCAAGTAACTTACACTGACAGAAAGTTGAGTTTTGTGCGACAGATCAGTTGTTTCATCAGCGATGACAGATAAAATTTCAGAAATTATACACGGAATCATAATCGCCATACATGATACAAGTTCGTTCTGCGCATTTTTGATGCAGCTGCTTTTGATAGAGTCTAGGGATACAGCTGAATCATTGAACCGAAACAAACACCCTCGTCTGTGACAATTTTATTAATTGATACTGGAAGATCTAAATGCCTGTTATCTCGATGTCCCTGCAACGGCAGTCCCATCCTACCACACAAAAGAATCACTTCGGTGATGCTCTTTATTATCACTCGATTGTCTTCTCTCTTTTTTTGACAGGGCAGAACTCAACAGACTGTCCACTGCACGTGCTGGTTCAGAGGTGCGGAGCCGAAAATCCAAGCAGCAAGTTTTGCAGATGTATGAAAGTTGGCTTTGTTATGATGATACAGATATCCCTTCTGGTCAGTCAATCTCCCAAAACGTCTACATGGCACTGTCACTAGTTGCCTAGCTGATATCGTTGACATGACGACATTTTCTGGTGGAAAAAAACATAAAAATGACAAAACAACTTATCCAAATGCGTTGAATATGTCAGCCACGAATATGTTTCAAAACAAAATGGTGTTATTCGCCTTGTCTTTCCACTTCTATTCATCTCACGAGGCCAGGATGATGTTGCACATGTTGTACAAACAACTTGTTAAAATAAATAAAGTTTATCACCATCTGGCATTTTACTTGGTCCACCAGGGTAGAATAAAGCACTAGCAATGTCATTTTCTTCCAACACTGACTGTTCCTTAGTGTTTATTGAAAGCGTAATGTTTAATGGTCCATTAGATGTTGACGAAGATTGAGCAATATCCTTTCTTGTAAACAAAATCCAATATTTTCTTCCATTTAGATGACGGATTGTCAAAATTCCTATTTTCTGAGGTTTGCCACAAAACCCAAAAGTAACTAATAAGAGTAAAAAAACTTTTATTGAGTTTCAATTAGAGGAAAGAAATTTTTGACTGAACGAGTCATTTTTTTTCCCCCTTTTTCCGGTTCTTCGCCATAATCTTGCTTTCCCAAGATCTCTGGACTGCCTTTTTCTCCCTACGTTCCTTGAGCCCTCTCCGATACTTTACCTCTACTTTTTTAGTCAGGCCAACACGAGACCAATTATAAACAAGAGAAGATTGAAAAATTCTATAAAAAACGTTTTAAAAAGTCCGTTTATTTAGAGTAAGACAATAATTTAGTAAAATCCACAGAAAGGCAAATGGATGTTATTCTTTGAAAAAAAAATAGAAGAAAATACACTTAGTAGAGTGGAAAGAATCGCAAAGAAAAAGATTTTTTTTTCATCATTATCATCATCAATCAATGATTTTTAAACGTTGTTTCTAAGAAGTCATTTGATTTAAAAAAATCAAACAAGTCTTCGTTTTGAATTTTCAATAAAAAAAGAAATCAAGAGATTTATTTGAGAGTTTTGAAAAAACAGTGTTTCTTTAAAAAACATTTAATCGGTATTTCCTTTTTGTGAAAATATTTCGATGTCATGTTCGATAATATGAATTTTTTATGAATGAAAGCACAAACCTACACGTATTAAAATCTTGAAAGTATTCAACATCAACACATGTTAATAAAATCAAAATTGCTGAAAACTATATAGATTTTATATATATTCATTCATACAAATTATATTTATATTTAAAAGCCTATATATTTTGGCTCTATATGTGAATCGCTGATATAATAATTATTAGTTGTAATTACAATTTCTTCCTGACAAACCTGCGTCCTTGGTAGGGGGCCAAGGCCGCGGGGGCCTCCCCCTTCTATCCGCCACTGAATATCTTACTGAAAATTCTTAAAATTGATATTTATATTTCATATAGAGAGGCAAAAGTTAAGGTAGAAGTTATTGAAGAAATTCTGATAACTCATATGAGGAAACAGGCATTTTTGATTATGCTAAAATGTTCATTATTATTAGAACTAATTTTTAGAAATATTATTACATAATATTTAAGTTTCTTTTTTACAATAGTAAATTTCTTTCCACAAGTACCTCTCCTCCTACCAAAAACTTTGACAATAGAGTATGTTTTTCAACCCAATAAGGCACTATTATGTTCTTACAAAATAAACTCAAAACATCAGACTTTTTTTTCAACTTTTTTCCTAGAAAATTTAGCAGATTTGAGTCCAAGTTTTTTTAAGTCAAACTCACGATAACTCAAAGTGTTTGGCCAAGACCGTTGAGCTTCGAGTAAACGAGAGTATACTATATACTTTTTTGATCGAAACAAAATTGATTAAGATGTATAGTATAAACATTTCTTAAATGATACTGATTTCTTATAGATGATGTAAGTAAGTATAAAGAAAGGAAGTATTAAAAAACCGGAGAAAACTATTCTTTAATTAGTGTAACTTTAATGATAAAAATCAAATACATAAAATATAAATTTTTGTTTTTAAAAAATAAAATTAAAAATTGATAAATCCAGAGAAACAAATATATTTGCTAGAGTAAAAATAGTCAAAAATTAATGCGCAATCCTAGGATCTCTGTAAAGCTGAAAAGAAACACTAATTGAAAGACTGTTTTATACACACACACACAAACAATGGCTTTTCGAAAAATAAGATAAATTGATTAACACTTTGTACACAAAACTTTATGTAATTAAAAAAAAAAAATAAATTAAATTTTTCAAAATAAAAAATCTAAAAAGAATAAAAAAAAATAAATTTTTCGAAAAAATAAACTAAAGAATATAAAATTTACTTCTATAATTATGAAGTATACAAAAGTTCCAAAAACTTAAATTTTCCATTCCACGAATTTACCCTCGAGGGATTTGATGCGATGAATTTTACGGGGGCCTAAAAATCCAGATCTTATTTTGATTGAAGAGAAATTTTGGTTAAAAAAGCTCAATCTGAAAGGAAGAAAGTTAAATTTGGAGTTATTACATAACGCGTTGAAAGATGGGAGCACGATCATTACCTGATGATGAGAAATGGAAGATGTGATGGTGTATGAGCAGTTGAGATTTGGCAAATAAAAGCCAGGATAACCCGGAGACTGTATTTTACAGGTCGGCCATTCACAATCTTGTATCACTGTATTACAATATGTTCCATTTATTTTTGACATATGTGTTTGAATCGTTTTGGAATCGTCGCTGTATCTAATGTCCAAGTCACTTCTCTTTATTGCAGAATATCTAAATTTCATTGCATGGAAAAACTTATGTAAGAAAGATGGGAGAAAAATTAATCTACCTGATGCTGAATTGATTGATGAAGTTTTTGGAACTTTTGATGTAGATGAGCGTGACTTCGTTGAATTCTGAATAGAAAGTCATTGGATAAGCTTGCTTTCCACAAATCTTGCCAGCAGGAGTACTGTGATGAACGCCATCAATTATCTGGAAGAATCCATTCTTGCACTCGATTCCCTCAAGCTTCCCGATCTCAAAAGAGGAAAAATGAATGACAATGACGTCATCAACATTGTTTTTCGTCTTTATCGTGTATTGGCAGGTTGAGTTTGCTACCTCACTCGCATCGAATTTAGGACTGAACAAGACTTCTGACATTTGATACGCCAAGAGCGTTTTATTGCACTCTAAAAATAAAGACACAGTTGGCCCGATTCATCCCAAAACAACAGAAAACATTAAATAATTTCATATAAAAAAAATTAAACCAATCAATTAAAAGATGAAAGCTTTAATGTAAATTTCGTAAATTAAGATAAATTAAAGTTTTACGCTGATGTTTCACACGATTTCTATAGAACCGATAAGATAGCGCTTAAAAAAAGTAATAACTCTGGATATAGAGATTTGTGATACTTTTAAAACATTAAAATATTATAAGTATTTATTTTTTCAAAGTAAAAATAGTTAATGAAAATAGTAGAAAGTCTTTATTCAAAATTTTCCAAAAGATAAGTTTTCCACCACTATGCTCACTAACATATCTTAACTACCAAAGGGAAGAGAAGTGTGATGATTTGCTAGGTTAATTTAGGATTTCTAGAATTGCTGGGATTGGGTTCTATTGATCACTATAGTGCTCGAAATTTATCTATTAAGAAATTTTTAATAGAGACTTTTTACTAATTCTATTAATTTTTTTATAATTTACACTTAATTATGATTCTCCCTCCACTTGATCTATTTTTTAAAGTAAAATAAAATTTTGTATATATTTTATAGCAATTGAAATTGTATTATTTTTAACTTTAATGTTGTGGTCGTATCCAATCCAAAAGTTTTTAAAGTTGACTTTTCTTGTGTTAAGGGACAGATTTTTGGAAACTATATCTGCAGGCTAATTTTGAATGATTGTTTGTATAACTTAGCGAACACGATTTTTATTATATGGGACCACCGGATCCCATTCGGACTGAAAGTGTTTACGCATTTGATACCAGAAAATTGAGAAAAAATTACGTAATTTCATATAAAAGTACTTTGCAACATATGATTCATCCCAGAAAAATCAGACAATATTAAATAATTTAATATAAAGAGCCTTTAACTCAAGCAATGATCCGCATATCTTAAACTTGAATGCGAATAAGTTCCAAAAAAAGTAGACGACCTTTGGATGCTGAATCTGGTTATTTAAAGGTACTAAATACTACATATTATGTTATTCCATCGTTTCTAACAGTTTTCAAAAGATATTATTTTAATTTCTTTTAGAAAAATAAATTTCATTTTTTAGTTTTGAATAATTTTGGATTTTTCATTCAAGTTAAATTTTTTAAAAATTCCTCCACTTTTGAGGGAAAGGAAGAAAAGAAGCTTTGGTTTAATCCAAAACTGCTTTACATAAATAACCAAATAAGTAGAAAAATGTCATTTGAAGAGAAAACAACTGGAACAAAGAAGTATGAAATTCAATTACAAATTAAAATCACAAAATGAAGAGATAGATAGAATTTTATCGAATTTTTTGATATCAAATAAACATAAAGTTGAGCAACCACTAAAGAAGATGAAAATGTGAGCAAACAAATAGGGGTTATGCTATAAAGATTTCTTGCAAACATCTGTTTGCGAAATTTTTCGGAATTTTCCTACACTTAAATCACTGCTTTTATGAATAATATTTATATAAAGAAAATGTTGCTGAGAAGTCATGGATAAAAGTTGAAAGAGATAAATAAGTATAGAAAACTATAACACTTGTATTCCAATAAATTCTTTGAGCAATGAATTTTTCATCTTCTGCTCCTCTTTCCGCTTCCCGCAACGGCAGATTTCATCTGAACAAGAAGAAGAAGAAGACGAAGAATTTATTTCATACAAACCCACACCACAGAGATATAACAGAGTCAAAAATGAATTAAATAAGGAAATAAAATTATGAAAGATAGAATTTGTGAGATTTGTAAGAAAAGGAAAGTATGTATAGGATGGCTGAAAGAGGCTCATAAGAACCCGTGGTATCCTGCCCCTGGACAATTACCCGATTAAAGTAAAAATTGAAGAAAAATAGGATAAATATGTGATGCGAAATTGAAAAGAATGAAGGAACAAAATATCTCACAAATAAATATGATTATTCCATAGTTTACAAATTCTAAACTTTAAAGAAGTAATTGATTTATTGAGTCTGTACATTGGAAGAGAAAAAGAAGTTGAGTTACGTAGGGAATAGTTCTGGATGAAATCGTTTGTAATAAACCATAACAATTGAAAAATTTTACAAACAAAAAGGGCCAAACGAAGTTCATAGAGATGTTCAAATTTGAGAAAATGTGTGAAAAGTCCGGAGGTGGAAAAAAGACGACGCTTGTTAAAAATGAGACGAATTGTTTTTTTCTGTGTTGAAATAATATTGTTACAGTTTGAGTAACCCCAGTTTTCAACGCTGTAGGTAAGGTGGGGAACAAAAAGTGACATATAAATCATGATTTTTATTTTTAAAGGCAGTAAATTTTTGAAAGACTTTAATTTTCCAATAACAGAATTTCATTTAGCTAATACATGAAATCTATAAGTTCTCCATGAAATCTATGAGTTCTCCAGTTAAGTTTTGTATCAATAACAAGGCCTAAAATGTTAAAGGACTCAACAATCTGAAAATCGAGTTGAGGAGTTAAACTTTTTGAATTTGAAAAAATAAAAATAAAAAGTTCCAAAAAAGACAAAGTGGACTGAAATTTAATGTTCAATGAATTAATTGAAATTAAAGTATCAATTTTATAACGGAGAAAAATTATGTTATATTTGATAACACATTCTCTAACTATGTGAGAAAATTCAACTAATATTTCATTAATATCGCTGAATAAAAATATAATCATATTTAAAATAGGTCAATATTTTTCAATTAAAAGTCCATTTTTTCAACGTTTTAAGTACAAATGTGTTAGCCATTTACTAAATAAATATATTTAATTTTTTTTTAATTCATATTACTGATTCGAAAATTTGAAACTATGTGTCTAGTGGTCCATGAAGTTGACAAGGAGGGGGAACCCGGAGTTAGTATAACAAATACCTTTTCAATAGTGTAAATTAGTTTTTTGTTTGTTTGTTTGTTAGTTCCTGATATAGACAGTTAGTCAGGTGTTTGCTCAGTTAGTCCTTTGGTAATCACTATGATTTGTTTTTAATTTATTTTAGGTCGTCGCTATCGCATCCATCGAAAAAGCATTCTTCCCTAACTGGACAGATGACAGAGAAAGCGGGACGACTGTATCAAAAGAGCAAGTTTCAATCACCAGGACATCTACCAATTTATAATATAATTTGTTTAACTTAAAATAATTTATAATTTGATTATATAAATAAACAATTAATTTTCGTTTTTCATTTATTTTGTTTCAAGGAGCTTTAAAATTTTTTAAGTGATCTTAAACTATAGAAATTTTTTGAAAGATTACATTACAAAAAATGAACATTGTGCGTATGAAGCCGTTTCACGTGTTCACATATGAAAAATTTGTTATCCTCTTCGTATATTTTTTGAAAGCGGAAATATCTCATAGCAACCAAACTATCCTGGCATGAATACAGTGCTTACTGATTTCATCGTTTACGATTCATATTTCCTTGTGTACTTATTTAAAACGCATTGCTCTCACGATTTGTTTATTTTTCATTGGGTCTAGAAGATATTTTCAAGCATTTCTACGGGGGCGTGAGTAAGGTTGGTTAGATACTGGGTTTCGATAACTCATAGTCTTGGGTTCGATCCTGCATCAAGCCTACTTTCTTCATAGTTCGATACAAGCGGCGCAATTGTGCCTTCTCGATGAAAACACCCCACGGTACCTTTACCGTTACCTTACATTTAACCTAATTTCAAAAAATTTCAATCAACACATTCTATATTATATATTTAAAGAGTAAAATTCCTTAATCTGATTGGATACAATTTTTGAATGAATAATAATTCAGCCATTTATATTGGAAGACTTTTGAATTAGTTGCAATTATTCAAATAAACTGTCGAAAATCTTGGATCTGATTGGCTAAGAGTCGCTCATTTTCCACTATTCTCATTGATACAATACATTTAATATATGTATGAGCAACGTGAGCTAACGAGTATAGCTCTAGTAAATAAAGAAATGGCCACTTTATTTTTTCTATTTTCAAATTTTTAAGCATTAAAAATATTAAATATTTGTAAAAATGAACATTTTATGATAGGAAATTGAATTATAGGAGGGAGAAATTCATTAACTTACATAACCATACTCCGCGTACATATTGCGATAGAAAGAAGGAATATTACTCATTTAAAAAACTGTTGCACAAAGACTAAACTTGACGAAAGCGTGGGAGGGAGGGTGCTTTGCAATGAACTAACTATAGCTAACTAATTCATGCTAGTTAAAATATTGTATAAATATTTCATTTTCATGCAAAGCATATTTGGGGGAAAGACGTAAAAAGGAGAGTGCCAAAAATTATAATCATACTGCTGCAGCTAATTTCATCGCTGTTATCCCCACAAGAGTCCAAGCCATCACAGTAATACTTTTGACTGATACATCTTCCATTGCTGCACAAAAACTTCCAATACTCACTACAAAATTGGTACTCGTCATCGTGCGTGGATGAGGACGAAGAAATTGATGCATTCACTGGGAAACCAACAGACACATCATCCCCTTTACTCAGTAGAGAAACGAAAAAGTTTTCTTCCTTTTGCGTACAAAAAATGAAAAGAAGCATCATCATCATCATTATAAATGTTTTTTTTCTCCCTCCCAACGCCAACAACATGTCTAGTGTGAAGAATAGCGTGGATCAAAGTGTCGTCAGTAAGAGTGGAATCAAGTGTGGGAGTTAGAACAAGGTTGATGGCTTTAGACCGGTTTGCATTTAGTACACACCGCGGAGGATTCAAATGATCATGGCATGAATGATGATGGCATTGGATGTGAAAAATAAGTATGATTTGACGCGCATAGCCGGGAGTACAAAACAGTATTCATTGGAGTACATATATGAATTATTGAATTTAATGGGAAATGTGCGCTATTAAGACTTGCCGACTAAGCTCTACTGTACAATAATGTGTGTAGTAGTAGTATTAGTGATTCTTTGTTTGATACATTTCTCTGTGAGAAGTAATATTGATTTTGCAGCTTGAATATGCACACACTCATATCCTATATATTTTAAATGTTTCTGAATTGTGATGCAGCATATTTTAAAAAGTTAAGAGCTAACTAGACAAGACAAAGAGGAACTGCTTTATTCTTTTTTAAGGGAGAAAGACTGGAGTGAATGAAGATTGATGTGAGCACGCAAACAAATTGTCCTGATTTTTGGCTATTTTGTTCAACTTTTATGAATTTTAATGAAGAACGCTGTTTGATTTAGTTATCGAATAAATGATTTCTTTTGACAAACATACACACACACACACTTACACACATAACTAACGTTCTCTGACAAAATCTAATACGGGATGCATCCAAAAAATACTTCTACTTATATTAATGTTTTAAAAATTTAATTTTTTTTTCCAAAATGGATTTTTTTGGAAAATGAATATCTATCTAGAGCAGGATTTTCAACAGTTTTCCTGGGAGTTTGTAGATGCTAAAATGTTAACGAAACACCTTGCCTCAATTTTAAGGTGGGGAAAGTAACTAAAATTATAAATATTAAAATATTTTAAAACTGAGAATATAAAAAATATTTATCATTATTCATCAAAATTTTATGACATAACGCATAAAATAGAATAAAGCTGTAAAATATTGGTCATACGCAATTAACATGTCAATCAATGTTTTAGCATTCCAAGTTTTCTCCTGCAGTACAACTTTGTGTAAGAAATTCGAACTAAAATGGATTGTAATAAACATTGATACCCTCAGAAGTTATGAAAGTTGAGGGAGGGGTCCCTCGCCCCATCTCACTTCTAAATGCACATGTGATTTAAGTGAACACTGGTTCTATTTTTAGATAAATTATCCAGATAAGTTTCAAAGAGAGTTTTTATTCTTATAAATTTCAACTAAATTTTGATGTACACAACGCAACCACTATTTTTGAAACAAGTTCTGCTAAATCTTATAATGATTTCATTGAAGGACTCAAAAAGAATCATATTTTTAACAGAGAAAAATCATTTTTGTTGTAAGTGAGCATTACAGCCTAAAAATATTCTGCTGCGCTATTTTTGCGGTCAAAACTTTGATGGCTGTTTTTACCATATTTTAGTATGATAAACTTAAATTTAATTATAATTTTTGTCCATCACCTCGTATTTTTTTCAAACGCAGGTTGAAATATTTTTTTAATATCAAAATTTTGAGCAAAATGTTTTTCATTTGTTTTTATTTTTTCAATGTATAAATTTCTTGTTTTAATATTTTTATAAATTGAAATGAATAGAAAGTGTAAAAACGATTCTAATAAGTTTTGTTACATTTGTGGACAAGTAATGCTGACTGGACAAAGTTTACGAATTACAAATTTATTAAATCTACATACTATGTCTATTTTGGCATGAAATTGGGCGATCAAGATAAAAGTTTTGCCCCTCATTATTGTTGCAAGTCTTGTGTTGAGAATTTGAGATACTGGAGAAAGGGTAAAAAGAGATCTCTTCTTTTTGGTATCCCAATGCAATGGCGTGAAGGTAAGGATCATACATCTGACGGTTATTTCTGCTTCACCAATTTAAATGGAATAAATAGAAAAAACAAGCACTGCATTGTTTATCCTGATCTTCCTTCTGCAAAAAGACCCATTCCACATGGTGCAGATTTACCTGTTCCAAGAGTTCGGGAAAGTGACACCTTTAGTGACACTGGTTCAGAAGAAGAAGAAGAAAAAAGAAACTTCAATTTGTTTGAGCCTTCTACATCCAAACGAAGTGCTCCTACTCCCTTAAAACAACATCAGCTCAATGATTTAGTGAGAGACTTGGGTTTATCAAAAGTGTCTGCTCAGCTTTTAGGTTCAAGACTTTCAGAAAATCATTTATTGGCTTCAAATACAACGTATTATTGGTACAGAAACAGAGAAGAAGAATTTAGAAAATTTTTTACAGTCAGTCATAACAATGCCCTAGTCCATTGCGTGAATGTAAGGGGTTTAATAGAATCTTTAGGCTCAGTGTATATATCAGAAGAATGGAGACATTTTATTGATGCATCTATTAAAAGTTTGAAGGCTGTATTGCTGCACATAAAAAACAAGCTTGGTTCAGTTCCTGTAGCCCATTCTGTTCAATTAAAAGAGAGCTATGAAACAATGAAAGACTTGCTTGAAGCCATAAATTACAAAGATCATAATTGGAAAATTTGTGGCGACTTAAAAGTTTTGTCAATAATTTTAGGAATGAAAAATGGGTATATTAAATATCCATGCTTTTTGTGTTAATGGGACAGCAGAGCTGATGCACTACATTTTAATAAAAAAGAATGGCCAAAAAGAGAAAACTTCACGATTGGAACTTTCAATGTTATAAATCAAAATTTAGTTGATCCTCAAAAAGTTCTTTTTCCTCCGCTGCACATTAAATTGGGATTGATGAGAAGCTTTGTGAGAGCATTGAATAAAGAAAGCCAGGTTTTTTTTATTTAGCAAAAAAGTTTCCAAAAGTTAGCGATGCTAAAATCAATGCTGGAATTTTTGATGGTTGTCAAATAAGGATGTTAATGAAAGATGATATCCTTTTATTAATCATGACAGAAAATGAAAAAAATGCATGGAAGCTTTCAAATCTCTTACACTTAATTTTTAGGGAATCATAAAAGTATTGATTATGAAAATATAGTAGAAACGCTCATTATAAACTTTCAAATTTTGCGAGTCAGGATGTCAATAAAACTACATTTTTTGCGATCGCACCTGGACTATTTCCCAGATAATTGTGGAGATTATAGCGAAGAGCAAGGGGAAAGATTTCATCAAGATTTGAAGTGCATGGAAGAGAGATATCAAGGTAGATGGGACATCAATATGCTAGATGATTATTGTTGGTGTTTGAAAAGAGACTTTCCATCAGAAAATTATAAAAGAAAGTCTATAAAATCTTCTTTTTTACCAAAATATATTATTTTCTTATTTAAAATAAATATATAATAAAATATTAAATTAATTTGAATAATTTTTTGTAAGACTACTTTATTTTTCTTTTTGTTTTTTGCAACTTTACAGAAGGTCAGCATTGTTATTTCAAGTATATAAAAACATCTTTTGTTCAAAATCTAGAGGGGATTGTTAAAAATGAATATTATTTTTGAAATATACACATCAAAGTACATATGAATTAGTAATAAAACTTATGACCGCTGAAAAAAAAATTCTAAACGCAGGCCTGTGTTATATTTTAACATATGTGTTTCTATACGACCATTAGAAAATTGTTACACATACACTTGTTCCAAATTTTGTTTTGCATATTGAACTCAATCTTAAATTTTCTTAATCGTTGAAGTAACAAATAATAAACATGGTAAATTTTTGAACGGATAACATTTAGAAAGTTAAAATATAGTCGAATTATATGGTAAGAAGGAGTTCTGAGCAATACTTTTTGAGATTGCTTAGATTTCGTAAGGTGACTGGGACAGATGAAGAATGTTTGCTCGCGTAGTGAAAACTCAATATAACAAATAAAATGAATGGAAATAGTGTTAACGTTGACTCTTCAAAAAGTTTATTAGGAATTGAATGAAAAAGGTTGAGAGTCAGTGCTCTAGACTCCAAAACAGTATTTCGTAGTACTCTTACTATATGGAGCAATCTTACGGATTTTTTCGAAAATCCCTTGAAATTTCATCACAAAATCATTGTCAATGCTTTTTTAATACAAAAATGATGAGTTATTTTTATCAAAGTAATTTCAACACAACAAACACAAATATAAATATAAAAATGTTAAACACGGCAAAAAAAGAGAGAATTCTTTTTTAATACAAAACAGTTTTAAAATACAGTCAATATTCGATATAAGGACTTACACCGGACCAGCTGAATATGTGCTTATATCGAGTATGTGCTTACATCGAAAACTATTAAATTATAGTTGATTCATAATTAAGTCAATAAGTAGAAAACATGCTGAGTTTTAAAAAATTAAAACAAAGTTATATTTATTACTTAAAATAATATTCATCAATTCAAGAATGCCCCAATTTTCTGCTCCCAATTACGCGGTTTTGAAGTGACTTTTGAGCTTTTTTCAAATCAATAGTTGTAACTCCACATCGTTCGTAGACTTTTTTTATTTCATCCATCATTTGTAAGTCTTCCATAGGAGATACTTTAGGTTCTCCTCATCTTCTTTTCCACTTTCATTATCAGAATCCACATTCAGAAGTAGTTCATTCGTTGTTTCGAAGCACTCCAAATCTTCATCGCAATCAATATATTCAGAAGTTAAAAAACGTTCTTCCACGACATTATCTGTTCTTTCAGGGTGTTCAATTAACGCCATGCCCTGTAAATTTGAACCAAAAGACTTTCGAAAACAATTTTTAATTACCTCAGTAGAAACCCTGTTCCAGGACTTTTGTAAAATGTGAAGTATCGTGACAGACTTTACAGCCTTCTCCATGTTTTCATCTTGTCCACAATTCAAGCGATCTCTATGACGTCTTTCATCAAGTTCTTTCTGTAATGCGCTTTCCGTATTATACCTGGCATCCATAGGCTGTATAATTGAAGTTGTAGTGGGAGGTAAAAAATACATTTCAATATTCGAGGTTTGAGATCTTTTGGATGTGCAGGGCATCGATAAATTATGCAATTTTCGTTTTTCTCTTTTCATTTTATTATCTAAATTTAAAAGCTAATCACAAAAATATCTTTAGTCATCCTAATAAGAAGCTTTATTGTGCGTATATTCAACAGGTAAATTATTTTTTTTGTTTTTTAAAGCATCTTGGACTTTAAAATTTGCCTATCACATGCCAGAATAATTTCTCGGAGCCAGACATGTTTGCTCCTTATAATAAAGAGAGTCTGTTCATTGCTTTTTTAATTCCACTGACGACTTCATTTTTTCTAGCAAGAGTACCATTTGGCGTGGCTCTATAATATATGCCAGTTTCATCTGCATTGAATGTACAACTTTCAGAGTACTTCTTCAAAATTTCATCAATAAAAAACGTTTTCCACTCTTCCGCACCGTTTACATCTGCACTTTCTTTTTCTCTATGTTGACGTTTATAAACAATATTGAAACTTTTCTGGAATCTTTGCAGACAGCTAGTTGAAAAATTAATGGAATTTGCTCAGAAGTTTGAGCTAATTCTTTATGAAGTAATTTAGCCTTTTCAATCAAAAGAGGACCTGAAATTTGCACATTTTTCTCTCTCATTGAACAAAACCATTCATATAAAGAATTTTCTAATTCAGACAACACTCCTGCTCTTTTTCTTTTGAAATCTTTATTTTCTATTTTAATTCTAGAAAGATCTTCTTTATTTATAATCCATCTACTGATTAAAGTGTGGCTTATTTGATACTTCTTAGCTATGTCACTAATTTTTTGTCCATCAACAACTTGAAGTTTAAATTCAAAGCTAAAGTTCTTACGCTTATTGGACATTCTAAGTTTACAAGAAAGCAAATGAAATAAAAAAAAACGGATGTAACAACAAAGACAAACTTGTGCTAAAGCAAAGTAAAATCGATATTGAATGAAAGTGACTGCAAAAAGATCTATAAACAATCATGTAAAACACATCTACTAACTAAGCGATATTATCAATCACACAAGATAGCTTTTTAGTGAATGCTTGAAGCAATATGAATGATTTAATGTTTTTACATGTGTTTTAAATAAATTTTGCTGACTAATTCAAACAGACGCGCATAAATGCATAAGATATTTAGAAAAGTCAAAAAATCAAAAATGCGCTATGTATTTTTGAGAAGTCAAAAAATCTGTCACTATAAACAGTCATATTCGATGAAAATCCAATAGAATAGTTGTGAAACTTGTTTACTTTAAACACTACGTGCTTATAGCGATCAGTGCTTATATCGATCAATTTCTATGTAAGATACCCTAAAAATAAATCGGATTTCAGATATGTGTGCTTATATGGGTGAGTGCTTATAATGAATGTTTACAATGGTTGAATATAAAGACTTACTTTTCCTTTTGGCTATCCATCTTTCTTCAATTTACTAATTAGCTTGTCATTTGTCATATTACACGCAAAACATTTTTTGTGCACTTTAATTATTCTACTATTGTTATACTTATATTTGAACTTGTAAATAAATTTTTTTATTTTTTTTTAATAAAGATAGAGTTGATAAATTCTAAAAAAATTTGCGAAAGAAGATTTCTTAAAAATGCAAGATTTCTTACACATAGAAGAAAGTGAGTTATAAGGGAATTGCTTGAGAGGACGTTGAAACGTGAGATTAAAAACACTCAGATTGTCGTCATATAAAGGAGGGTGATTTTGGTATAATTATTATTGTATTATTATTATATACAAATATTAGGAGTTGAAAGAGGGTAGGAAAAACATAACGTGCAATCTCTTTTCAAAGATATTGGAAATACGCATCTTTACACATTTGAACCTATTTTGTGATACAAATGTGATATATTTGAGGCTGTATAATTTTTTTCTTTATTTTTATCTGTAGCTGGCTAGTTTAATAAGAAATTAGTAAAAAAAAGAAAATACGGCCATAAGTCCATTTTTTAAATTTTTTATATACAAAACATGGAACTTTCATTTTAAGGATATCTGGAAACTTAAGTAAATTGGTATTTACAAATTTTGGTTCGAAGTGGGAATATCATTAAAAGGTTTAAAAACACATTAATAATTGCTTACTCAAAAATAATAATTTTATTGGCCTAGTAGATGGTCTCAGCTTTGTTTTTTGCGTCTTGTATAACGTTTTCTTTGAATTGCAATAAACGGAAAAACCTGAAAATATTTAAGATTACGTATGAAAGATGTAGTTCATAAAATCCATTAGAGTGAATATGTACGGAAAAATAGATCGTTTTTTGGTTTAAAAAAACATTTAAGTTATGATGATGACAGCTTCGAAGTTGTATACAAAAATGGTCTGGAAAAACAGAAAGCGTTCTTTGTTATGGTTCATTCATTAGGATTGCAAAAATGATCGTAAGAGAAAGAAGAAAGATATCTGATTGTGTGTGTAGATGTAAGCAATGTGGATATAGATATCGCAATGTATATTTGTATTTAAAAATTCAATTGTATACTATTTATGTTTTTAAAAAAAGTGATGAAGAATTTTATCAAATTCACAAATATTTACATACTTCAAAAACTTTAATAGATTCACATCAACCTGCACAAAATCTTTTGCTCTCGACCTAATGATGAAAGAAATGACAATGGTAAGGAATCTTGAAGATGATACTAATAAAAGTAGGGCTGGCAAATCAGAATCAAAAGTTTGTTCAATTTCTTAAGCTTTGGAATTTCTGGAAAGCTAAAATTTTTTTTGAGTTTTACCATTGATTGGCTTTTTATTTGAGTAAGGTAAAATCATTATGGTCTAATGATTGATTATTTTATATCAGTAAAAAATTTTGCAAACTTTTTTTTATTTCATTCGCATTTTTTATACTTATTTTGGGCAAAATATTTAAAAATAAATATCAACAAAATTTTAATTAAAAAGATCAATACTCTTTATCGATG
Organism: Nectonema munidae; assembly: GCA_030549495.1. NCBI lineage: Eukaryota > Metazoa > Nematomorpha > Nectonematoida > Nectonematidae > Nectonema > Nectonema munidae. The sequence goes on along the minus strand of JAUIRK010001041.1, from coordinate 1,633,437 downwards.
TCTCGTTAAGTGAGCGCCTAAGTCCTTTCAGGTTGTCGCGCTTAAAACAGGTCGTGTGTTATTATTATTAATGTTAGTTAAATCCAAAAGCTTAATTCATATAAAATGCTGAAGCCAAAGAGGTTTCACAAAACGAGAAAGAATGACTACTACATTTGCATGGCAATTAAGTTTCACAATTTTGCTATGCAATGAATAGCTAATTGCTTTAGTTAGATTAAAAGCATTTACTTGTGATTTGATGATTGATCTAAATTGTTTATACTGAATCCTTGTAATAAATAGCGCTTTCAATTTAAGTGACAGGAGTTCCCTCTTATTTACGTGATTGGATTTTGAGAAGAATTATGCTAACTTTGATTTCATGCCTTAAAAAAGGTATTACTTATTAAACAAAGGTGAAAATGATTTTTTATTCAATTTAAATTGAAAGTGTGATATTTGAGCCTTTATATTCTTCAATTAAAAATATCTTTTCTCATTGTTCCAGCATAAGCTGATACAAAAATGGGAGATTTTGAAGAAAAGGCATTCTCTTTGATTTGTGCTACAAAAATATTTAAAGTGATAAATATTTCTTCTATAAGAAATAGATTTATGTATTAAACTAATCAATTCAGTGCTTCAGAAATTATATTTGGCCCACTTTTTGAAGAGTTTTTTTGGCCCACAAAAATATCTCAATGAGAAACAAGGTTTTCCTTAAAGATTTCCTTGTCATTTTTCCATGGTAACTATATTATGCCTTTTATAAAACACTTTTAATATTTCGACGGCTAAGACACGAAACATAGAATTATGCACACACACACAGATACGTACAGGCCTAAAAATAAAGAAAAAAAAATTTTAACACCCATTTTTTTCTAGTTGCGGTTAATATATTTAAACATTTGAAGCTGAAATTAAATTTTCTAAACATTATAGTTTTTACTTATTTTTGTAAGTAGCAGTAAAGGTACCATAGGGTTGTTTTCATCGAGAAGGCACACTTACGTTGCTTGTATCGAACTATGAAGAAAGGAAGTTTGTTGCGGGATCGAACACACGATCTAGTGTTATCGCAACCCAGCAAGCATCTAACCAAAGTTACTTACTTATGTATAATTGAAAAAAAAGGATTAGTTTCAAGTAAAAATTGACTTTAAACATTTATATTATTTTGAATAAACAAAATAAGACAAACATTTTGAATATACAAAATGAGAGAGAAATAAATTCAAAAAAAATCCAAATTCAATAAAATTTGCATCAATCACATATTCTACATCTTACGGTATTTGGAACGACAGAACGATGAGTGTAAAAAAATTATTTACTTTCTTTATTTTTGAGACACCTAATAACCTTGCAATAAGATTATCGTTATAATATGGTATTGGTAAAACTTATTGATTCAGTTTATCAAGGCCAACTTAAATTTTAAAGGCTTTTCCAATTTTTAGATATTTCTCTAATATTTTTCTATATACTGACTTAAAGCTTCAATTTCTCAATTGCTCAAATATTTTACATGTAGATATAAATATTATAATTTTGCTATAAGCCAGCTTTAATATTTTACCACGCACTTTAACGATGTGGGCTTAGCTTGGAAAACCCTAATCCAAACAAACTAGCATTCTAATTAATGATCTAACCAATAAACTGGCTGTTTTATCGTAATATCTTATTAAATAAAATAGATTTTGAATAAAATATCCCAAATATAAAAAAACTTATAATAGTAAGGATTTTTTTTATAAACAGTGCATATTTTTTAATGTCTGAATTCATTATTGTGAAAGGACACCCTAAGAAAATATAATAACCCAGATTGTTGCTTAACGTTTTTTGTTATGGATGACGTTAAACTCGCACACGAGTTATCAACATTGTTTTGTCTTTTGTTCATTCAAATTCCATTGTCAATATTCCACTTATTTATTGTATATTCAAATTTCAATGTTCTGACCTATTTGAATATTGCTGCACATGTTTTAATTAGGCTAATTTGAATACGCTTAAAACTCCATATAAATATGTGTGCATTTTCTGTATGATATCCACATTTTCCTATTGCAACCTTCCTGCAGCCTTTTTCTTATCAAATCTTATTTTTACTATCCTCAGTGCCTGCTTACCTACACCTAGCGGAAGAATATAACAGCATTATATAGAGGTGTGAAGAAAAAATATTTCATATGTTAGTGAAAAGCAGTAGATGACAACAAATGGTTAAAATCAAAATTCGTATGGACTAAAAATTCTCATTTTTTGGGTATAGCTCTCTACCTATTTATATCTTGAACAAGTAAATTTTTTTTATTTATTTTAGCCAATCAAAATATCGACCTCTAACATTTTCCTATTCAACCCGTCAACTGCTTCCATTATTCGCGGGTTTTTGTATAAGTTTTATTGTTTGAATTTTAAAGAAGAAATTATTGATGATAATAGTATACGTGTAAAATCTATTTTTTATTACAACTTCAATGAATGAAATATAGATAAAAATAAAAAATAATATTCATTTGATTCACATCTAAGCTCAGTAGAACAACGACCTTCTTCATTATGATTTGTGCAAATTAAAGTAAATTGTTTGCGTAAAATTGTTAAAATTCTTGTTTTATTAATGTTCAATTTTGAACATCAGAAAGGCCTTCATTTCACTTCAACAAACAGATATGATGTAATTAAACGAGATGACCTAATTATAAATAAGTAAAGGATAGGTTATTGAAAAACAAAAGAATTAATAATGATATATTAGTGAGTTTATTTACATTAAAAATTATTATCATTAGGAAGACACTCAGAAAGAGGTAAATTACAAGAGGAATAATATTTACAAGAACAAATGCATATGTCAATTGTACAAGTCAAAGTCAATCCGTTTAGAGGAGTAAAAGTTTGCGTCGTGTTGAAAATTTGATGCATCTGATGCTAGACTTTTTGCGACAAAAATTTCTTCTCCTTCTTTCCACGCCACAATTTCCTTCATTTCTTTCGTTGTGTGAGGACCAATAAATTCTTCGTCGTCTACTTTCAATTTATACACCCAAACAAAATTTTTTTCTTCCCTATTTTCTTAAAAAAATCAAAATTAAACAAAATTCAAAAATTAGCCTAACATGATAGCGCTCATCAAATTAGTGTTTTTTGCATCTTTTCCGAGATCTCGCACTGATTTATGATACTTTTTTCTCTCAGTAATATATTTGATTCCTAGAATTTATCAATATTTCATTTGATTTTTTAAGAAGTAAAATTAATAAAAAAAAAAAAAAAAGAAAGGTTTATTTTTAAAAATGAAAGTTTTTAACATTTTTAAATTCTTTCTTTCAATATATACTTACATCATCGATAAGAAATCTGTATCGTTAAGAAAACTTTCATAGTATTTATCGTACAAAGTATACAGATCAATTTTACGATCTTTCATATTGATTTCATTTATTTAGATATTTTGTGATCGTAATAAATTTTTTATTGGAAATTTACTTTTTTATTCCTTAATCATTTTTTTCGCAGTCTTGAGGTAAGGTTAAAAAATAAATCATTATCAATAATTCTTCCAGGAAAACAAAAAGAAAAATTTAGCAACATTACTTTAAAAACAAATTTTTAAATCAAATAATTCAGTTAGAAGTTATTCAGTTATTTCTACCATTTATACAAATATATTCTCTATAAATTTTATACTTTATGACTACTTGAAAAACTAAATTTTTAATTATATAATTAAGTTTTTCAAAAAGTAATTTTTTTATTATCTTTTCATTTTATTTTTATCCAAAATTAAAATGATTTTCATTATTTTCACTTTTTAAAATTACATAGAATGTTGTGTATAAATGAATTAAGATATATTTCCCATTTTTTAATAAATTTTATTGTGAAAGTATGAAGAATATCTTTCATAACTGAAATTTCTTTAAAAATGGAGGAAATAGATGTATAGATTGTTAATTGGAAATAAACAAAAAGTTATGCAAAAATATATTTTTTGTACTATTTTTAAGTTGCTATACACGAAATTGATCGGAAATTTAATTTTAAGGTGTGAAATACCGCTCGGCGAAGTGTTATGCTGGAAAATATCGCTCAAAGAGCTTTCTCAGTATGCGTTTTACGTACGCATAATAAGTCCTTATTGTCAGCAAGAATTTTATTTCCCAAAAAGAACAATTAAATACCCCTATTTGGGCTAGTTGTCAAGAAATATTTTTAAATACATAAAATGTATGAAGTATCGTCGTATTTCATCCACAAGAAGCCTGTCTTCTTTGAATAAAGATAGAGATTTATCAAAATAACTCCAAAAAGATGGAGAAGTTCAAAAAATGCAAACTAGTCTCAATAGAATGCGACAAATGTGGTATCAATTCAAAGCAGTTCTTCAGATTTTTTATTCTTCTTTTAGGTTTCATTATAAAAAAGATTGAAAAATCGTATTTGGCGTGAGCATTTAATTTTTTTTGAAAACTGTAATCAATTGATGAAAATTTATCTATTTCATTAAAAGTTTGGAAAAGATGATGCTCCAAGATGAATTACCTTGTTAACAAATGATTCAGCTACAAGAGATGATATAAAATAGTGTGGACAAGAATTTAAAATACATTTAAAGATAAATGACTTGTCGCTAATAATACTTTGAAGATTTTTTAGATACACGTAAGTTATAAATTTATCAAAAATATAACTAAAAAAAATAACACTTGGCATTCACGCCTATTCAAATTCTACTAACATGGGTTCGACACGTGATAGCTCCTGATCAAGGGTGTATGCATATTGAGAAGCAAAACCAGGGTGTATTCAAAGAAAATTTATGACTGTTAACGAATTGAGGGCACGCGTAACCTCAGTGCTCAAAGAAATGAAAATCAGTATATAATATTGCATTGAAAAACAAGGCCGACAAAACTAAAATCTAAGCATTCCTTAAAACTTTAAACAGAGTATACTAAGATGTCAAATAGTAACTCGTCAACTTTTGAGTTTATAGGAAAAATTTTATAGCAAGCAGCCAATGCATGCCACTTATCTATCATATCGTGCTGTTATGTGAAAATAGAATGAAAGTACAAAAGTTTTGAAATAAAGGAATATAATAAATTGCATATTCAAATTAATATCATTATGATATTTATTAAAACGACAGAAATTCTATTCCGGTTACATCGGGAATCGAACCCGAGATCTTGGGAATGAAATCTCTGGGGTTTAAACACCATGCCACCAAGGCCCGACACTATGTGAGATAAATATAAAATACTTAAACTTTCTGAAAAATTCATACAATATATATATAATATATAAATCAATTTTTCTTATTTATTGACTTTTGAAAGCAATTATCTCTTTTGTCAGCGTTGTAGAGCATAATGGCATATTTTCTCAACACAAGCGAGCAGTTGTAAAAATATCTTGGCGTTCTTTACAACAAAAATGAATTTTATGTCTCATTAGGACAATTATTAAATTAGAGAAGTGTCTGAAATTATAAGGCTTTTATTTATAATGAGAAACTTATTGAATGCACAACAATAATAATAATAACATATAATCCGCTATTTCTCTCAAAACTTAAGCGTTGGCATCTTATTTGGCGCTGAAACTAATCTAACTAAAAATGCAATTCGCAAAAGACAAAGGAGGCATAAAAGCACAAAATTTAAGAATGAATTTAGTGAATAATAATGTCCAAGAGAGTGAATTTTTTGCAATACGCCTAGAATCTAGCTGATTAAATGATCTAATTCAGAGTGAAAGTTTTTCAATCAACTTTATAATATCAATTTTTCGTTTGATTGTTTAAAAGATAAAATAATTCACTTTGATTTGATTTTTATCGTTAAAAATACATCCATAATGCTATTTAGAACCTTCTTACTCTATACTTAAAGCATTTCGTATCACTACAAAAACGTTCATAGTATTTAGCCTATTTCCCCATAAAAGCTATAAAAATTCCTTTCATAATCTCGTTATCTTTTATTCATATATATTATAAGGAACACTTTTGAAATCCTTCCGATTAACATTCATTTATTTGAATACATTGTGCTCGCAATAAATTTTTTATTGGAAATGTACCTTTTTATTTCTTAATCCCATATTTTGACTTGCCAACATTTTTGAAGCAAGATTAAAAAATAATTGATTCCTGGGAACTAATAATTTTCGCGTAAATTCCAAGGAACACAAAAAAGACTAAAATTCAAGAACACTAGTTAGAAGGGTGTGTTCATCACTGTTTACAATTTCTCAAGAATTTTGCAAGCGAATATTTTATTTTTCTCAATGTGTCTAAAATTTGTTGCTATACTAACTATACACATACCTAACCAAAAAATTTAAAAATTTTTATATTTTTTTTTCATAAATTTTTTTATTCATTTTAATCACCAAAATGTTAATTTATATTCAGTCTGCGCACCACTCAAATAATATGAACGTATAAAACTTCATATTAGATACGTTTAAGTAATGCTTAGTTTAACCCGATTCAACCTGAAAAAGATTTTTCAACTTAAAATTTCAATTTTTATTATGTGATCATTTTAAGAATATATTCATGAAATAAATAGATTATGATGTTCATTTGTTCTCTAAGAATGGATATCCAGACATACAGTAGTAAAGAAGCCTCTTCAAAAAAAAAAGTTACAAAAAATATTTATAAAAAAAGTCGAATATTTAACATTCAACCTATAAGGGAACTTTAAATGTAGTGCAAAACTACTTTCAACCCCTAAAAAAATAAACAAAACAAAATAAAAAATTGAACTATTTTTTGACTTATACTATTGTTATAAATGTATTTGTCTAACTCTAATTGATTTAAAAAATTATACATTTTTTCCAATATAAATAATTTTGGAAATATTTTAAGATTGTAGATAAAAAATTTTGATAAAAGAAAAATCTTAGAATACAGAAGTCAAAAAATCAAATCACTGGAAATCCCGATGTCAAATATTATTAAAAAAAACTGAGGAATGGATAAGATGCATATAATCACAATTAAAGTCATCAAAAAGTGAATAAATTATTTGAAAAGTATTTAAAATCTAAACTTTTCTCTTCCGATTTCAAGAAACTTGAAATCTCTTCTCCTTAGCAACTTCATCGAAATCACGAATCAAATTCGTAGCAGAAAAAAGTGGCAAAATATCATTCATTTGATCATCTTGTTCTGTGCTTTGACTTATTGATAGTGATCTTTCAAAAAATTTGCTAGCAAACACACACACAATTTTTGAAGAGAATGAAGTTATCTTATAATATTTAAAAACAAGATATGGATGATAAAAGCCAATCAATTTAGTTGTAGAAAAGTTGTTTTTCATCGCAGCCACATTGCAAGTCGGTGATTTTCCGTTGAAAATCTGATAAAAATTCTGATCGCTGAAACGCTTAAAATCACGATTCTGGTTAGAAATCAGATTTGATACTTAAATCTTGATCCAACAATCGTTATTTTGTGAAACGTAACATTTTTTCGACAAGATGCAAAAATACTCGGTGAGGCGCAACATTGTAACTCTTAGAGATTTTTGGATTCGGCTCGTGAGCCGTATGTTTGACGCCTCTATTTTAATTAAATAAAAATCACACTAACCCCAATTTTATAAATAGAAAAGTTGTATTCCAGACATTTTTATAAAAGCTAAGTTTTTGGTACCACCCGCAATATTCGGTTAAGTAAGAAATTTTAAAATTCGGCAATTACACGATGCGCACTTCTTAGAAGTAAAAAATATGAGCGTCAAAATACCGGCTCCATTGGAAACTGCATCTTCAGAAAAAATATCCACAGCATCTTGACATTGAGAAATGGTAGTATCATCAATATTATGATTATTTTTGGAAATAGCATCCTCTTCTAAAAAACAATTTAGGTTAAAGTATGCACGTGAAGTTATGGCAGTAGTTATATGCACGAGGGTCTGCCCCCTTTCCTCAAGTTCTATCTTGTATCCATCACACATTCCTTCAGGTAGCCTTTTTTCACGAGAAAGACATATTATGATTTATTCGGATTAAATATCAGTGCAAACTATCATCGAGCTTAGAATTCATTATACTTCCATTATTTATATATACTGATAGTAGATATTTTATATTTTAAAAAATTGTGTGTCCAAAGGCTTGTAAAATTTTGTTTACACTTGCCCGCATCCTTTTTTGTTTTTTTGCACCAACCCAGCATCTAAAAAAAGATAGCCTTTAAATTAGAGCCAGTGTTTTAGTTAAATGTAGTACGAAGTATAGGTTTAATTTGTTGTTGATTCTTAGATATGCGATCTATATGATTGATCTATCAATCAAGATCTCACGCTTTCACCACTAGGACATCTGCAGAAGTTTCTAAACTTATTATTACATAGATCCCCTTTCATAGCAGAAACTTAATCATAACACTAAAAGTAAACTTACTACATTCAACTTCATAATAAAAAAAGCATAGTTACTTTAATAACCCATTTAAGGCCAAGTAAAGCAGACGATATCTAAAAAAACGCAGACGATTTATATTCAAAGTCATTGAAAAAAGCAGACGAAGGTGAAATTACTTATGTTCCAAAATAGGAACATTGGGCGTAAATGGGTTAATTTGAAAAAAAACTGAATTTCCAAAATATTTATTATTGGAATTAATAACAATCAATAATATTTTTGGACTCATCTTATTAAAGCCTTTTACTATAAATCATATTGTAGACCAATATTTTGCATTGTTAAATTAGTATGTAGATTGGCTGATAAAAATGGTTCTAAATCAACTGTCGGGGGCACAAGTTCCTGACAGAAAATTGCCTGAAAATTATAATTTTTAAAATTCTGAAAAGAAGATACACGATTTAAATTTTATAAATTTGGTTAAATGCGTAAAAAATTAGCATTTTTTTAAATGAAAAAATCCTTTTATTGTCGTATAAGACTGACTGTTTTATTTGGTATAAAGAGAGAAGTGATCATTCTGATAGAAGCTTAGAGAAACACATTTTCCTACATTTTTTACTTATTTTTCTCAGAAAGTATCAGTGGCGGATCCAGAAATTTCTTATAGGGGGGGGGGGTGGTCGAAATCTATTTAAATTTTTTTCAATTTTGCTAAAAGTCTTCAGAGAATACGACAGCTGTATTATGTCTTTTAGAATCACTAATTATTACCTATGTTTTCATATTTTTAACATTATTTTGCCATGAATAAATTGGAAAAATTTATTTTTTATACATGTAAGGGTAATTTTCGAAGCCATTTTTCATAGGGGGGGGGGCTAGGCCCATGAGCCCCCCCCCCCCTGGATCCGCCACTGGAAAGTATGTAAAATTTTAGGATGTTTTTCATACATATTATTTTAGATAGTATTTTAATACCGATAAAAAGTGTGAAAAATAAGAATAAATCAAAAAGAAAATAAAAAAAACAAAATTCTTATTTCATAATTTTTTGTTGACGCTTTTGGAACTAAAAATTTTTATGAACACTTTGAAGTTGTTCAAGTGCCAATAAATTAATTTTAAATCGTCACTCAAACCTTTTAATAGTTCAAAAGATCACACGAGGTCTGTAGGGATGGATGTTTTTGGAAAATGAATGCCAAAAATTCCGGTTTTTCGAGACAGAAAATAGCTAGGTTTTTGGAAAATCCATTCAAAATTACTTTCGTCATTAGGATTTTGATTTCCACAAGAAACGTGTTTCAACTAACACTGACAATAATTGAAAAATCAAGTTCTTTCTCTAAAGAAGAATTAAAGAAACGAGTATATTTCAACCTAGATGATGAAAAATTATACTTAGAATTCAGATCACAATGGTTTATGATTATATTTATTAATTTTGAAGCGAATTTTTTTGAAATTTTGTTTAAGAACTGTTTAATCAACTTAGAAGAAAAAATCCAAGACTTAATCCAACTAGTATTATGATTGATTTTGAAGTCGCTGCAAAAAATGCACTTTCTGAAATTTTTCCAAACACATTTATTAAAGGGTGTTTTTTTCATCTGTGTCAATCAATTTATAGAAAAGTACAATCAACAGGTCTTCAGTCAAAATACTCAAATGATGCTGAGTTTTCCTTAACCATTCGTACCATACCAGCTTTGGCTTTTGTTCCTGAAGACAAGGTTGTTTCAGCATTTGAAGAACTACAGGAAAATATGCGCGAAGATGCAGACCCCATAATTGTCTACTTTGAAGATATCTATATTGGTAGGATACGACAACGAAGTAGAAGCAGCCCATTTTTCCTATTGCTATGTGGAATATGCATGATCGCCTATGTAATGACTTACCACGCACAATAAACTCCTTGGAAGGATGGCATAATCACTTAGAGGCAAATATTACATCAAGCCATCCAAATATCTGGCGTTTTCTTCAAGTTTTAAACGACACAATGGTTAACAGATTGCTTGCAGGGCATGAGCCTTCACCAAAAAAAAAGTATCAAGATAACTAAAAGAATCGCCAACATTGTTCTAGATTATGAAAATCGAGAAATAAAGAATTTTTTAAAAGCAATAGCTTACAATATAAAATTTTAGTTTTTGCCATTTTATAATAAAAAAATTTTAGTTAAAATTTTTTTATTTTAACAAATTTGAATTGAACTTAATTTATATTTTTTCATCTTAAAATTTCATTATTTCTTTGTTCTTAAATATCACAAAAACAATAAAATTTCTGACATATCGGGCAATTGTCCATCGGGCATTTGTCCTAATCGGGCACTTGTCTGTCGGGCATTTGTCTGTTGGACACTTGTCAGTCGGGCAATTGCCCTAGAACCATCTTTCAGAGTCAAATTATATTCACGCAAAAAATTCAGCAGACTCTATCTACTTTGTATATAGGATTTTTCTAGACAGTCATCACGTTTTCACCAGGATCTTTGAAGTAAAGAATTTTGAATAAGATAGAGAAGTGTGATATATGTTGCATTTTGAAAATTCATCAAATCAAAATCCGACCATACCCGTATTTTGCCTCATTTTTTCAACTTATACACGCTCATGAATATAGGCCCTAACAGTATCTAGTATCTAGTATTTATATTTAATAAATCTTGTGTATATTTTCTAGCTTTAAATAATTTTCCAAATTATTGCAAGTAAAGTTTAAGCTTTGATTAACATACTTTTAATCACAAAAAATGGACTACATCTTTGGCAAAGTCATACTATGGGTGTAATGTATTTCTTATGACAAAAATATATTAATTATATATCAAGGGAAAAGAATCTAAGATGAGAAAAATGAGTTTAATATAAATACAAATAAAGATAATGATACTTTAATGCTTCAAAAACTGATGACAATCAAAATAACAAAAAATAAATAAAGATTAGCTACAGTAGGTCCAAATTAAAATATTACTTTTCATAGAGTATTTAGTATGCGCCATTTATATACTATATAATTACTGTGCTGAGACACTATAATGTGCTTCTATCACATTTAGCACTAAATTCTCTTATTAAACTATCAGCTTAATAAATTTTTGCTCATTATACCAGAAGAAGTATGCGATAGATGTCGATGTGCAAAAAACAGCTTCCCTTTGGCTAGACATGCGTATGTGAAAGTCCTTTCAGTAAAATGGCATACATTAAGACAAAATTTCGTAGTTGGTTAACTGATTTACATGTTAATCAACTGTTATAATGTTCATTGTTTTTCAAAATAATTCAAAATTACTATTTTTTTTAAATATTTTTCCAATTATTATTATTACAAAAATAAAAAATTTGTTTTTTCAAATACTTTCAAAAATTTTAGTCTTGAAGTTTTATTTAGAAAATGGGCAATGAAAAAACTGACTGTAATTTTTTGACATTCTTAAATAAAATTTCTAGAACTGATTTAGTTAAGTATTGTCATCTATTTTTCCCTTTTCTAATTTATAAGTAAAGCTCAAGTAACGAGTAAAACTTCTGACAGTCATAATTTTAAAATTTATATAACAAATACAGTAGTACCTTTATCAGTGTCGAGAGAAGATAATGACATGTTATTTCTATCAATTTTGCAAGAATCACCACAAATAGTTTGGTCATTTTCTTGTGAGGCTTTAACTAAAAAGAAAAACAGTTAAGAGAGAATTTCATAGCAGCAGGTAAAACAATAAGTGTAAACTATTGATTGAGGTAGTGATGCTTCAAATAAGAAGCAATTTTTTAATAATGATTTTTTACATTAACTGTAAAATGGGGATATCTTTTTAAAAAGTTTTGACTCAATTATTTCGGTTGAGTAAATAAATATTAGATTTAAATTCGAATTTAGATAAAATTATTTTATAACAATATAAGGGATTGTTCACAAATGATGTCAACAAAAACTAGGAGGGGTGAGAAGTTGACAATATCTAATATTTAATAAGGGAAGATGTACAAAAAAGGTTGACATCATTTGTGAACGCTCCATAATGAAAAATGAAAAACTATCCCTAGTTAATAATCTTGGTGTTTACATTCTTTATTCAAAGTTAGCTCAGTCTAAATATAGTGAGTGCGGTGTATTTCAAGAATACCTTGTATCATTATTTCAAGAAACTACAAATATTTTGTACTTTTACGTGAGGCTTGCTTGTTTAAAACAAAATCTCAAAAACTAGCACTTTTTAAACTGAACGTTTGAATAATATGGAAAATAATGTTGCGACCGTTTTATCAAAAATTGGGAAAAGTTGAGACAAAACCTTTTGTTATAGGTACCCAAGCTAAAGTAAAGATAAATTAACCTACTCTGAAGCTGTTAAAAAGAAACCAGATTTCAATATTAATAATAATTGAAAAATCAACTTTAAAAAAGTTTGAAAAAGATTGTATTTGATCTGGTGTGAAAATTAAGCAGACTGTAGGAAGAAAAAGGTTAATTAGTGGGATTATTTTAAAAATGAAAAAGCTCCTTTCTGATCTTAAAGATAGAAGCATTCCTTCGGAGTTAAGTGTAACCTTTTTAGTTATTACCAGACAAAAACTTTCAAGAATTTTTTCTTAACATATGAAAGTGCAATAGAAGAAATGATCAGATGTAATGTTATTCTCTCTGCACTTCATAGTCAAATGAAAGACTCCAGACCTATCTCTAATTTGGAAATATCAAGTAAGTAGACAGAACGCCTTATGTTAAAATGGTTAGATGTTCATCTCATGTAAAATAGTATATACCAATTTGCTTATAAGAATCATCGAAGTACAGAGTGGCTTCTTCTTTCTCGGCTGAGTGGTATAAAAATGAATTTTTCTAGAAATCATCACACAGTTCTTTTAACCTTGAATCCCCAATCAGCATTTGTTACGATTGATAGATTATTATATACAAGATTTTAGAAGACAAATATCGTATAAAAAATAAAGCTTTAAAATTGATTAATTGATACTTTTTTAAAGATACCAATGTACCACTATTCATGATTTTATCTCTGAAGGAATTTAAACCTCAGGACTCTGTGTTGGGTCCCATATTTTTCAATATTTATATTTATACGATTTTAGATTTTGTTAAAAGCTCACGTATTTTTTTTTATTTTTTATAAATTTTTATTGACTATTGATGAATCTAAAAGTATTGATCATATGCATTGATTTTAATTTGATAAGTTTTTTTAGGACACAATTGAATTTTTATCACTCAAATCATATAATCGCTAAAAATGTTTTTGAAAATATGGAGGACTATTTTAGAAATAAAAGTGGAGATTAATTTTAAAAATAAACATTATTAAAAAGAAAAAAATAGCGAAATTGAATTATTTTCTTCTCCTTTTCACTGGTCATCGATAAAAGTAAGTTCAAAAACATACCTTTATATAAAAGACATTCCCTCGTATACTGATATATATCTTCAACGCCAATTTGACTCAATTTAATCGCGGATTCAGACAATTTCGTTAAATTTTCTTGAGCCCTCTTGCTCTCATCACTGATATCTAAAAAAAATACCGATCAAAATTGATGGCAATAAAAATTATGATAGATAATGGATGAATGTTAAGAAATGATGGTGTATCAACGAAAATTTAAACTAATGGATGCTTCAAACATATGGCTACTTTGACTTGATAAAAGATTATGTGTTTGGTAATTCTCTTAAAAAGTGTGTTTAACCCTTCAAATAATCTTTCCAGAATTTTTTAACAATAAAAAAGACAAACAGCTGAGAGTTTCCCAATTTATGGCGACATACCCAAATATTTTTTACAAAAAATATTAGCTGGAGCATAGAAAGATTATAATTTTAGTGGCTTAGATGTGCTACAGAAAAGTTGAAACATTGAGACAGGGTATAGAAGCGAATTTACAATAAATAAAAAGCATTACAAAAACATCTAAAGATAAAAAAAATATATAAAGATAAAAACAGATATAAAAGGAAATTCGCTCCTAATAAAATCAACTATGAGGCACGTTCATTAGAAGTATATTTCTATACCCTTATCATATATCATAATTAAGGAAACTTTGTTTCTTATTCTGAAATATTTTCGAGGAAAGGAAAAAAAAGTTTTCTAAATGTGGGCGAATAAGTAATATCGGTTGGCATATCCTCGTCTAACTAACAAATACAATGTCTATTATTTGAAATATTCAAATAAAATTAAACTTTCTGTCACTCCAATTGTGTAATACCTGACATTGTAGAAAGTCCGCGTTTCTTTTCTTCTCTCATCTTTTTCTTCCATTTTAGGCGCTCGCTAGCAGATGAAAAGTGGGAAGTAAGCTTGCCAAATCTTTGCAACGCCTGACTCACAGTTTCTTTGGGCTTTATTAGTTCTAAAATCTTGCGTAAGAAGTAAAAATATCACATTAAGGCAGCTAAAACTCCTTTTATAGTATACCAACGAGTACAAAACTTGTTCATCAACATTTTCTGAAACGTCATCGTATTCGTTCTGGTCAGTAATTTTGATTTCTCTCCCTTTAACCATAGACCAATCAATTTCATCCATCCAGTTGTCTCTATTGAAGAAAATAGATTAAAATTTTTTGTATTTTGAACAAAATAATTACATATGAATTTAATCAGTAAGAAAATTAGCATCAAAAACTAACACACATTCAAATTTTACACGGTCCATAAACCATTTAAATATGTGGACATATATCAACAGTAACACATCACTTTACTGTTTTAGCTTCTTTCCACTGTGTGCCTTTATCACTTATTATTTTTATCTTAATAAAGAAACTTAGTTTCGAAAGTGCTTGAAAAATAAAGTTTTCAGAAAAGCTTAATGTTAAATTCTTAATAAAAATTCTGCAAATGGGTAATCTTGAATAGACAAAGCTCCGTTAGGAAAATGCCCATAAATGAAATACCAAACACGCACCCACAATATGGCGAAGATGCACTGTTTAATGTGGAGAAAGATAATATAAAGTAGGAGAGATTGAAATTGCGTCAGTTTTAACTAAGGAAGTAAATATTTTAAAGTATTATTATTTCAAATGACTTAAACTCGCTTTTGTAAAAATATACTTTTGTATTTGACATCCCATTTCAAATCAAGTATTAATACAAAATAATTTCCGCCAAATTTCGTATTATAGCGCAGCTTTTCAACTAATCACAACATACTGACATATACTCTTGTATGACTGGAAAATTATTATTAGAAGAGGGTATTGGGTATAGCTTGGTATCTACTACCAAATGTGCTAAAATTTTCACGTTTTAAGCATGTTTACGGTATTTAAATGGCCGATTTTATAATTTCACACGACTTAATGATATTTGTCTTATTCGAATCAGTATTTTCTTTTTTCATAACATGTATAGTTATCTGACAAACTTTTTTACTATAGGCTGTCTATTAAATCTTAATAAATAGACAAGTCAACCCTCTCTAAAACATATCATTAAAGCCACCTATTTCCACATAAACTAAATCCCAAACTAAGCCCTGCACTAAAATCGAGTGCGACAACGTTGAAGCACATGAGCATCACGTCATAGCGCTTCTGATACGAATGCGTGTGAACAATGAGTGAAAAAGAAAAGAAAGTAGAATTCAACCGAATTTCGTCCTTATTCTGCTTGAAGATAAAACAGCCATCTTTGTTGAAATAGCCTTCTTCAGATTCGTCGTCCTCAAGGTTGAAGGGAGTAATTTTTATACTTCCATCCTCTTCAATCGTTTTATCCTCAGTTCCTTTAAAGAGACAAAAGAAAAACAATAAGAAAAAATTTCGCGGCTGCAAAAATCTAAAAGCTAAATAGAGTTAATACTTCTTTTTAAAAAAAACACTAATCAGTATAAATGACACCGTGTCAAAGTGTCATCTTATAAAATGTAAAAAAGAAGGCACTAAACAGAGAATATGGATTTCTACCTAAATATGAGGAGAGTATACTAAAGAGTTACTGTATAAAAGAATGAGTAACATAGCACTTAATTGCCAGCTAATAAAATCTTATTAAACATAGTATAGCAAAATCCCAACTAGTGATCATCCCAAAAGAGTAATACCTCTTTATAGTAGCCAGCAACCGCTATACAATGAATACTTTTGTCAAGTCCCAAGGATGTTAAATGAAGAAAGTTTCGACTGAATCAACAAAAATAAAGTGAGGTTTTGATTTGCATGCCATCTTTTTAAATGATTAAAAATATTATATTTGTAATTGAATTTTTTTGAGGTATCAAAAACAAAGTTAAAATTGTGTTAGAATATGTTATGAAAATTGCGCTAGGCAATACTCAATTCTCCCTCCATTTCGAATAAGGGCGTAAGTGACATTCATTTCGATTGATAGAGACATGTTGGTTGTTTAAATACCATTAGTACCAATTAGTACCAATGTTTCCAAAGGAAAAGCACATGAACTCTTGTTTTAAACATTAATCTCATCTTTAAAGTTATTTTAGGAATTATTTTTGCCTTCAACTTATATGAAAATCAATAGAAAAAAATTTGACTGCTAAAATCATTAGCAAAAAATTCGCGACCCCCGTCTTCCCCGCCAAAATTTCAAGAACCCAATAAAATGTGTTCGTATTAAAATTTTACTTTGTGTCATTAAAACACCCCAAATCACACTATACTTTTAACCAGGGCTAAGGATTCTGAACTATTACTGTGGAGTAGAGTTGGAGTCGATTCTGATCATAATCACAATCGCATAAATTCCTAGAATCGTAATCAGAATCATAATCATTTAAAAAAAAACCCTAAATCAGATCTAGAGAACCACACAAATTTAGATTCTCCCAGTAATTGTAGGGTTGGAAGCTATAATAGCATATACATCAGGAGAATAAGTAAAGTTTCTTGAATCACGGGTAGAGCTTGGACTTTTTTCATTCTCACATCTAGAAGAATTGTACACCTGACCATTTAGTGCAGTGGTTCCCAACCTTTTTTATCCCGTTCCCCCTTTTCCAGTCACTTTTTAACTTGTGGACCCCTACAACTGGATAGTTTGAGCCAACAAAATTAATCAAAGATTTTTATGCAAGAAATGATTCTAGTCATCTGATTAAATCGTATGCTTATTCATATGAAATCAGAGAAAGCGTAAAGCCTGACATAAAATGTGAATAAAATTTTTTTCCAATTAAAATATAAATTTTTCAAAAATATTGTAACTAATAAAAAGGATATATAAAGATTCAAAATATGAAACTTTAAAAAAGGGAAGAAAATATTTATTTAAAAAAGCTCTAAATATATATATTTATATTGATTTGGAAAATAGAAGTATATTAAAGGAGATTCAGCATAAGTAGTTTGAAGTAGAATTTCCATGGACTAACTAATCAGAGTTAGAATCTTATTTTAAGAATCTGAATTTTAGGAATAAAAAAATAAGAATCAGAATCAAAGTTGTAATTAAAAAAGCATATTGTGGAAATCAAAAGACAAAGTGCGATCCAAAATAATTTTGTTGCTCAAACTCAGTCTAATAATAAAATTAATTTATCGCAATTTTTATAATACCGTGTATTGAACTATATAAAAAAAAATTAGTTTTTGATGTATCATTTTTTTAAAGTGCAATGGAGGAGAAATGAGTTATTAAAAATCAGAACAAGAGCAGTTTTTAACTTTTTACATAAATAATAGTTTTCAAAAAAAATATAAAAGCATTGTTCTCTCCTAAACCATGGAGATATTTACGCAATAACATTAAAAAAATCTCAAAACCGAATACTATTTGCAGACCAAGCTCGAAAATGTGGCGCTTGCGAATTCAATGCCCCGAAAAAGCCAACGAAATCCGAGTACTATTTTCACATCACCGCTATAATTCAAAATAATTTTTTATTTAAAAAAATTCTCAAAAATTAAATTCTTACATCATTAGGGAAACATGCAAGAATGACAAGTATAACTTTCGCTGCATTAGAGTCACTCAAAAATTTAGTAATAAAATGCACCCAATTCATCAAAATTAGTCGTTTATGCGCATCCTTCTATTTTTCTGGAACACTCGTATCCCGATGTGCTTGAAAGAGTAAAACAGAACAACAAAAATATATAATGAAAAAAATTCGTTAAAAGAATAATCTCAGAATTAGCGTGAGAAGATATGAAAGATATACCTTCAAAGAAGTTGGGATCTAAAAGAGTGGGTTCATCGTTGTCTTCATCATCTTCATCACTGTCCAACGTATGTTTTTTGTCTCGGCAACGAGCCTGCAAATCGGGAACGTGATCAGCAGCAAAAGCATAACCAATTCCACTTCTTTCTCTTTTGTCGGATAAAAATTCTCGAGTTTCCACTTTTTCAGAAAATGCTACACGTCTTCTTTTCTTTCCATCATCTTCGTCAACATCTATCGTGTTCTAAAAGCAAACAACGAATAAGCTAATTATATGGCGGAAGTAGAAGTTGACCGATCAAAAGAAAACATTCTTAGCATTTGGGGACGAGAATTGTGAAGACTATCGGGCTGCTTTTTTAGCGGAATTTTATAAATTTAAAGCCGATGATTTCCATTTCTTTGGATATCGGTGTTACAACGATCCTTAAGGAGTTAAATAATAGAACCGCCTAGAGCAGATGTTTTTAATAGGGGATCTAAGAACCGCGTACATCTTCAAAATTAGGAGAGGGATACTTTTCAAAATTTATTATAAGACAATTTTGGTCAAATGAACACACACCGCTCATTTCCGGATATTACGTTTGCACTTTCAGTTCTCTCACCATGACTGCGGTTACTGCATGGATTTTATGAAGTAGAATTACCTTGTTTTAAATTGTAATCGGATGACTAGGATTGAATACGATCCTGATTCTTAAATTTCGTCTCAAATGACCTGAATAACGCTTTGGGCAAGATCAAATTCTTTACATGATCTTGAAGACAAATAAGTGGGAGATTTATAGCTTTTCATAAACTCAAAATGCATTTCTCTGAAAGTAGGATTTAGGACTTATAGCTATCATGAGTTTGATAAACTTAAATTTACCACAGATCGATGAATCACAGTTTCATTATGCCAACGATAGGACATTTCAAATTCAGTAAATATTCAAATAGTTACCGTTTTTAAAGAAAACAGACTGCCAGACTGGATTAAAAATTGAATTAATAAAACAGGTTACGCAGGTTTTTTTTGTTTGAGACTTTCCCATTAATACATAGAGAGTATGTGTGTATCACTACTCATCGCATGTTGTAATTAGCCTTTATCCCTCATTATTTTTCTTCATCACTTATTGAAACCGATAGTCGCAAATGCCCTTTCAGATTCGGATGTTCTATTACTGAAACAACTGCATGTGTAAGAAAAAGGCTTATCGCTAGATATGATATATTCTAACCAAGTGAACATTTTATATCGTCACCAGGACGAAGAAAATTGACCCGAAAAATTCGAAAAAATTGACCTTTACTCAGAGAAAAAATTGATTTTATTGACTTTTTAAAGTTTCATTGAATTGAACAACTATGAACACTTTAGAGAAAGTAATGAAAATTATTTCAAAGAATCCATGACTTTGTAATACAACAACACAACATAAAATTAATGACATTGATTTCATTTTATTTGAATCTATTTTCAAGATAACTTTTAACGCCACATTCGTCTTAAATGAAATAATATGGAAACAAGTAAAGGCATCTTCGAATGAAAAAGTTTCTATGTTGACTTTTTACGACTAAATCAATGAATCATGAATATTCTCTAATTATTATTGTTAGCATGTTTTGACACAGATTTTCTTTTTTTTTAAAACAATTTCTTGATATTTGGCAATAAAATTCCATCATTAATTTCTTCAATGCTAGATTTTAATCAAAATATTTTGCTACTTGCAACCAATTTGTCAATTTCGTTACAATTGGAACTGAAGTGTTGCCGATAGGTTTGAAAAGAGAACGTCTTTTTCTATTACTAATTTTGAATCTACAATTTTGCAGGATAACCTAACTTTTAAGATAAACTTGTGTAAAAGATGTGAAAAACATGCAATAGTAAAAAAATTTGGGAATAAAATTCAATAACTTCTGCAACGGATATATTGTAAGTAACAGCGTTTGTCAACAAAAAAATTTGACTTACAAAAAACTTCTTCATGTTTAACCTGTCAGGCAAACTTTACAGTAAAACCTTTTATTAGATGAAAAAAAGCCCAACTATTGTGGAAGTGTTGATATAAATTAGAAATCTCGTATGTATCGCTTATAACAATTTTAGGTACATTGAATCAAAAAGTGTTATATATAAAAATTGACTTTATTGACCTAAACTCAAAAAATTGACTTTGATTGACTTAAAAATTAGAAATTGGTTCAAAAATTTTTAGACTAAACAAGTAGATCTTCTTCAAAGAGTTTTTGGAAAACGGAAATAAAAGTTGACTTTATTGACTTATAAGGTTAGAAAGGATATGGTTCAGCCAATTTTGTATAACTTTTCAATTGACAAAGAGTGAGGGCTTTTTACGCCCCTCCCACAGAAATGACAAAAGAATCTACTAATCGGCAACTTGCATGCGTAAACAAGAACACATATCCTAATCGGTTTTGAGAACTTGTCTAGTGATGTTTTCTTGAAAAATGTCTTCTAAGAAAGCATTAAATAGGAAATGTTTGGGGGAAACTTATATATTAATCTTCATGCATTCACAAATTAATATAATATAATTTTATACAATTAAATATTTTAGTTGAGAATGTTAATTTCTAGATAAAATAAACATAAATATTATACAGATAATATAAAAATACACCATAAATTAGTTCTTTAAAATAACATTTAAGTTTAAGAATAAGGAGTTTAATATTCAATACTCTTTTAATTGCTGCAGATGAATTAAAGCTATTCTCCATATTTGAATGGAACAAATAAAACATAAATTAAATAATAATGAAACCACATTTAGTTTCTGAAAAAATTACGGATCTTCCAAGATTGTCCGATTATAGAAGCAAAAATTTCTGCCATAAGGTTCTCAAAAAGACCTGACGGATATTGAAGTTGTAGGTTAATCGAAGGATAGATATTTGGAGATTATATAATTCATATAAATTAGTTTATAAGATTTGATATAGAACATATATGAATATAATATATGATGTAGTAGTGCAAGTGTAGGGTCTCATTCCAGTTGGTCTGGACTCGATTTCGTAACGTAACTATCCCTACCATCTGACAAGCTATAAAGATTAATCTTTGCAGTGTTCTAACAATGCCACATATCGGGCCTAACAGGTTCAGGAGCGTACGTAGTGGGGAAGAGGCATTTAACTGCTTTTCGAGTTTTATTCCTCTTTTTAGACATTATTGATAGACACTGAAGGAATAAAAAATTATCCTTGTATGAGTGAGTATCATATTTTTATTACAGAATGACTTTGATGGCCAAGTCTGAATTAATCATTCTATTCAAACATTTGTTTTAGATGTCTATATGAGTTTCTGATTGTGAGCAATAACTTTAAATAAGAATAGTCTTTTCTTATTTTATTACCGATTGACAAGGTGAGTTTATTTATTAGAGTTCTAACATTTGCAGTAAGACACTATGGAAAATACGTTTCTAAACAAACTTTTTAATCAATGTTTCTGTAAGAACTCTTTTTTTAATATATTGTATTATTTATCTTTAAAAGCTTCAATGTAGAATGCAAGAAAAAGAAATCGTATAACTCTTTCCTACTTGAAAAATACACAACAAATATCGATGTTGATGAAGTGTTAAAATGTTTTTCAAAAAAGTCAAGAAGGATTCAACTTTACTAGTAGTTGACAACAGATAATAAGATTGATAAATAGTTACTAATTTTTTATTCGTTATTCTTGAATAACAAAACATTAGTATTAAACTTTTGATACCTTTAAACTTTTTATAAGCTCTCAATATCAAATTTTTCTTGCTCCTCTCTTTCTTTTAGTTTGAAATATATCTTTCCTTATAGAATTTTTAGAAACACAACACTAGATATAGTTTCAAAATACGAGAAACTTAAGCAAGCAACTGAAAATAAATAATAGATTGAAAGGATCAAGAATTTCCATTTTGAACAAAACTAATGAATTTTATATATATAACATTAAGCTCTTTGATAATGTTTCTGAATCGTTGCTCTCATATAAAAAAATACAAAAAATATCTACTAAGTACGTACAAAATATAACTTTCAACAGTGAAATCTCGGTGTTGTGTCGAAGTAAATTGCAAATGAGTACAATTTAATTAATAAATTAAGTTTAAGAGCATTAGAATACTTTATTAATTTTTGTTGGAGTTACTGCTTAAGTTATAATAAGTAAAATATTTAAAATATTTGTATTTTATATTTTAAAAATTTGTCGGATATTTCTTTTGTCTCAGTTTTGGGGGCAATAACCTTTTTTCATCTTCGATGTTTTGAATGACCTTGTATCTCTTGTATGTTATTACTTTATACTGTCTGGTTTCTTAAGTAATAAAATGGTACATTTTGTTACAACACTTAATTAAATCTTAATTTTTATATATCATTTAAATTACCGTTCTCTCATTTCCTTTATGTAATGTTTAACTCATATTTCTTTTATATTTTCAGTTTTGTTTTAATATTATCTAATATAATTTGAGAATTAGTATGTAATATGTTTAATTTCCATTTTGTATTAACTAATTTAAAATTGAAACCTTATTTCAAAATGTTGTCCAATTATTTTAAGTTTTTTAAGCAAATATTTTATCTCATGCTAAACGTTTTCCTCATATCTTTTAATCCTTCCAAATCTATATCTCAGTCGATTTTCATAGATCTTTAATCACTTTGATTTTTTTTCTTCTCTTCTATTTATAAATAAAATTGCAAACTGCTTTTACTAAATATTTAGATCATGATTGACTTTTCTTTGCCACAGAACATTCTTATATTAGAAAATAAGAAAGTCACTTAGTTTTTTTAATAACTTTAAATCTATCCTTTTCATTATTGTTATGATTTGTATAATTTTTTTGCTATACTTTTTATTACCAGTATAATTCTAGAGCTAATTTTCTATTATTTTTCTTGCATTTATAACAACATTTCAATTCAGAAACGTGAATTAAGTGGTAATATCTCATTATGAATAATATTTAAATTAAACATGCTTCGCGTTGCTAATTATAGAGTACTGGAGGGGTTCCTCTTATTAGTTTCTTTTTGTCTTTTAACATTTTCTTGCATTTTAATGAAAACGAAAAATATGGTTTTCTCTCATGTAATATCCACCAACAGTGTAAATTTTAGATTTATTATGATTCTAATTTGTATATATATACTTCGGGAGTTGGAGAATTTAAAGGGATGGGAGTCAAAGTCGGTATCTAATAAAATTTAGGATTCTGAATCGGTTTTTAAGCATTTTAAATAAAGAAAAAAATATAAATAAAACTATTTCCTTCCTAGTTTTTTTTAAAAGAAAAAAATAGTTTCATTTTTGTAAGCATCTTTGAATTTATTGAGTAGTCGAATTTTTATAAGTGTTTGGAGTCGGAATTGGTGTCGACTAATTTTGCTCCGACTTTCATCTCTGCTTAAAAGAGTATTTGATATATAAAATATTACTTGTATGGCTGTATTCAACTCGGTCAAGATTTTTGATTTTTGTTATTAATCTCTAATTCTTTATATATTTTTCCTCTGAATCTCCAGTCGTGCTTAGTCACATTTGGATAAAAATTTTTTGTCCATATTCATCCATACAATTTTTTATGCCCTATGATTTAAATTCCTTGCTAAATCACTGGACGTATTTATTCGTAATTCTAATAGATCAGAATATTTGTGTCTTTATCGTTTGTCATTTATTTCACTTGATTCTTTTATTTTAACAACCCTTTGACCACTTTGATTTTTAAGACTAATCGATTGTTTTCTTTTTAAAGGCAATTTTATATGTTTGAAACAAACAAATTTCATTTCATCCGACACGGGTGTCAAACTGGTGCTCACAGTGTTGATGTATGTATGTTTCAATATAAGTCTTCAAAATGAAAATACCTTTTAATATTTTTATTCTTGTTCAAGAAGATCTCTCGTAATGTTTAAAAGATTAATAAATTATATACCTTTTTACAGTATTTTTATATTGAATTAAAGGAAACGGGGTTTAAGTATGCAACTATTCTACGTGAATATAAAACCAATAAAGCATTTAAGCGCAGATACGATCAATCTTAACTAACCGATGATTACGTTTGTCATGGATTGTGAGATAACAGCTACTATAGGTAAGTAAAATATACAATTCCTTGTCTGTCTTTCTTGAAGCGCTTCTTCGCTTTAACGTGAACTAGTCTCAGTTTGAGTATGAAACACCTTAATCTCTGATCTCAAAATCAATATTACTTGATAATAATTATTCCACCAATTATCATCATCAATTTTTTATTAGTGTGGTCGGTTCTATCAGATAATCTAACTATAATTATAAACTGAATCTTCTCATTGTCCCAGATTTTTCATCTTTGTTGTATCCTTTTAAGACGCTTTCAAAAGACGTTAGGCCGATGTCTTTGATTTTATTATCCAAAACGCCGTTGCAGTCGCCTCCATCATCTTCAAGCACGAATTCATCATCATCGCCCCCTTCCTTACCGCTGCTTGGAAATAGCATTTCCTCTTGTTTGGATAGAAACTATCCCATCTCATTATGCATCTCGAAGTATGAGTGCGTTATTTGCTCTGATCAAGCTAGTGGAAAGCACTATGGCGTATACAGGTATCAACATTTTTTTTAACATTTGTGCATACCATTTTCAGTTTTTCTTCTATCACAAAATTTCAAGGAGTTCATCTCAGTGATTCTTAACCTACTTCCAACTCGATCTCATTTCATTGTAATCACATTTTTTGTGACCAAATAAGGAAACAAGACTTATTATTTACTAATCTAAGTTTTTTCCATTTTATATGGTGCATCTGCTTTTGATTTATACCTATTTAGGGAATCTTTTGCATTATTACACTGGTTTCAGATACCCAAATTTTTTGCGGGGATTCTTTAATGAGAAGAGATGCAGAATCTAATACGTTGTAATTGTTTTCTCAAAATTTTTTAAGAGGTGGCACATATTTTATTTAATTAAATTAGAATTCATCTCATTATTTACTTGATAAGTGTGATATTTTTAAGTAGTTTTGATCATGAAATTGACCGTTTTTTATACTACTGATTGTTAAAAGTTGCAAATTTAGCTTTGCGAAATAAAATCATAAAACACAAATATCCAACGTGTTTTATAGGTATTGAGCAACCTGTAGTTCTATAATAGGTTTTATACAATTTTCAAAATAATGTTTAATATATTGAATTGATCCTTGATAAGCCAAGATATCAATAGTTTCTTCAAATTTAAAATGTCTTCTATCCCAATTCTTGCAAAAAATGCAGACTCTTACTAACGAAAAAGGTATGGAGTTTGACGATGGGGTGAGTTGGAGTCTTGGTGAATTTTATAAGATAAAGTTCATCAATTTTTTTAAAGAGGAGCTGGATCTGGTCCCGGAAATAATGGCAGATTAGATTTTTAACTTTCTCAGCAAATATACGAATCCTAAGAATGATAGCTGCTATTTCTGTGAAAAGAATGAGATATTTCTTATTAAGTCAATGGGCAACTTTAGATGGGTGACAGAATGTTTCAACCATGGAAGTTTCAATCACCAGTGGACATATTATTTGTTGACTAGTTAGTTAAACAATTAGTTAATAGTTATTCATGTATTTAGTTTGACAGTTAGTGAGTTAGTTCTTTTTGAGTTAAAAATTTTATTTAGAGGCAATTTAATCCTAGAATAAGTTATACTTAGATACAGAACGTCTTTTAAAGGGTTGAAAACACCTTTTGAGTGAAGGACGAAAGAAATATTCTTTTATCAATTTCAAAGGTCTTATGGGCGAATTGTTCTTTAGAGGGATTTTTTAGTCGCCGGTATACCATCTAAGGGAAAAATATTCTTTGAAGACTGGATAAATATGACAAAGACTTCAGGAATTGAAGCTCGTAATAGAGTGTCCACCGCGGGATTCCTTGTTCCAGATTTCCCAGGGAATTTAATAAGTTTGCTCTTCATTTATCTGTTTATGATTCCTTATATGTTAAACTTGTAATAGAGAGAGTTAACCGAAAGTAAAGAGTGAAGAAGAGAACGAAGAAGGAAAAATCACAAATTTGCATCCTTCAATATTTAGCGTTAAACAAGTTAGGAAAGTGATAAAAATTTTCAGACTGAAAAATGATACTTTGCAAGTTGATATTAGATGTTAAATCAAGATGGAACACTTTGTACCTGATACTTGAAAGATTTTTGAAAATAAAAAATGAATTGTATCGTCTTCAAGAAAGCTATGTAATGATACGCGCCTAGATTTTAATGATAATGAAATGACATTAATTTCTGAAATTTTCCAATCTTTAGAGCCTATAAAAGTTGTGTGTGAATGTTTATGCAGAAAAGAAGCGAATATTATACTATTGGATAAAGTTATAAAGTTCACAAAATCTAAATTTGAATCACCAGTTTGGAAAAACGAATTTAAACTCTTTCAGTGTGAGAACAAAAGAAACAATTATAAAAAAGTTGTCGATTTTGCGCATTTTTTAGATTGCCCTTAATTTCTCCATAAAAAGTACGATGTCTATGCTGAAAAGATAAATAAAAAAGAAATAATTGAAACAGCTTTTAGCTTTTATTCTCTTATTTTCAGATGCAGAGTTTGAAAATGTAGCCAGAAACTCAATTTTAACTGATGTTACATCAACGCTAGAAGAAAGAAAAATTATAAAAGAATAGCTCAATCATTTTTTTAAGAAAAGTATGGAAATATAAGAAGAATATGAACAGGATCACACGTGTAATGAAAAAATATTTTTAGTTGTGCGTAGAAATGTTGGAAAAGTTGTTTATTAATCTTAATTTTTTTAATTGTATGATGAAGCATTAAATGCTCTTGTGTTTCTTCCTTTTTATTTTCGTTCAAGTTTGTAGATAAAAAGTAAAAAAAATGAATCCCCCAAGAATTACCGAGAAAAAACTAAAAAAAATTTCGAGGTTCTCGTTACCCGGTGAAGTGGAAAATCTTTTTAATTGACTAAATATTATTTCAAAAAAGCACATGTGATTACTTGCAAAAAAACAAAATAGAATTGCGAAAGGACAAAATTAAATTGTAAGAAGACAAAATAGAACTAAAATTGGTATATAAAAAGCCAATAAAAAAAAAGACGAAAACAAATCGACTGCTTTCTCTCTCAATGGAATTTTATATATTTAAAGCAGAAGATTTCCATTTCTTTGGTTTAAATGTTTTTTCTATTTACTCCACACGCACACGTTGGGCAACTCCATTTTCTATTGACCCTTTAACACATCTCAACTAGGTATCAGCCCTAATTCTTCCTCATCCACTGCAGTATCTTATAACCCCCTACCGCCAGGTGAAATCTTCCATATTTTGGACCAAAATGCTCATGTTGATGCACTCTGCATAAACACTTTATACCTACTATTCATTCTTTTTTCAGTATTTCTTATTCTTCTAATAGCATACATGCAAACTCTTCTCAATTGATCCCTGATTTCATGCTCTTTCTTCTGACTAGATTTGCTCTCTGCTTTTATATTGTAAAGTTTATTGATCATATAGATACATTAATCATTGCTAGCACTTCTTGCAATAAACAAAATGGAACAAAATGTGCATTGGTTTTCATTTTAAAGGGTATATGTTTTTTTTAGTAATTTTTTTAACTTCTCAAAGCCTGATTCTCGAGTTATACGAAGAGTGTGATTATTATTTGTACTCCCTAAATTAGGTACATCTAATTTACTAACTCTTTTATTCGTATGTAATAAGCTTTTGTCACGCTTATGAGATGATGCATGAGAAATGTGTTCATCATTGAAGAATAATTATACAAATTCTGCATTATCTTTTTTTGACAAGAAGAATCTTGACTTGATTTTTCGTTTTTATGCATCATGATGCAACATTGTTGGTGTTCGCTTTCAACTTCACTAATTTACTTTGCTCCTCACCTTCTTGATTGAAGTAATCATTGAGTGATTTTAAGATTTCACTAAGGGTTTTAAATACAAGATTAAGATTTTTGTGATTGAAGAGATATTATTATTTTTTGATAATGGAAATTATAAAAGCGTTAACGTGAGGATATAACTTTTGTCTTTAATTTGCTTGATGATAAACCATCTTTTAAAATTAGTTGTGAAGGATGCAAAGGCTTTTTCAAAAGGACGGTGCGAAAGGAGTTGCTTTATACGTGTCGGCTGAACCAAGCGTGTGTGATTGACAGGCGGCAAAGAAATAGATGTCAGTACTGCCGTTTCAAAAAGTGTATGCTAATGGGAATGCAAAAGGAAGGTAAGCTTTTGTGTTTTGTAATTCTTTGGCTTAGTCTATCCTTCTACCTCTTCATTGTTGGTCTTTGCATGCCAGGGTGATATAATACTTAATTTATAATTTTAATTTACCAGGTGTTCAAGATGAAAAGAAGAAGTTGACGAAACGCTTAAACGATTTTAAGATGTTAAGGCATGAAAGCTTCGGTGATTTTTGTGATAGTGACGAAAAGTTCTCGATATTCGTTTTCATTGACGAAAAAATGTTTGATGAAGATGTCAAATTTCAATGCGTAAGCTTTTTACACATTTACTCACTTCATTAATTTACTATCATCTTTGAACTTTTTTTTATGAAGAATTCAACAGAGTATTATCAGTTGGCCGTCATGGAAATCGAGAATATTATTAAGTGGGCATCTCGTTTACCGCATTTTAGTCAACTGCACACAAATGATAAAAGAACTTTGATAAAAGAAAGTAAAACTTTACACATTTATAAAATAATTTTGTGATCACAACAACTGAGTCCTTATTTACTCCAAATCTATTATTCCTTGTATTGTTTTGTCTTTTCTTTAAAATTGGACTTTGTCTTTTTGCAATTCTATTTTATCTTTTTACGATTCTATTTTGTCTATTTCTATTTTTTTTCTTTTTCTTTTTTAATTATATTTTGTCTTTCCAAAGTTCTACCTTGTTTAATTAACTTTTGTTCATTAAAATAAAAAGCTTTAGTTATATTTGAGTTGCGGTCAGGGTCCAAGTTTTGCCTGGAAGGCTTATAAACTGTCCTCAAAGGCGTCCACTAAATCCTAGAATCTATTAAAATAATTCAAATAGTAAATGCGTAAGTAAGTAAGCTTAAATATACATTATTGTTCTTATTTTTGCAATTCTATTTAGTCTTTCTAAAATACAAAATAGGGATTTTTAAAAAAGGCATAACAGAATTGGAAAAAGACAAAATGAAATTGCAAAAAGAAGAAACAGAAGTAGAAATGGTATATATAAAATATTTATTAAATAAAATCCTAATCTAAAAAAATAATATGCATGCTAATATGCAGTGAAATCTGTTTATAACGAAGTCAGTTATAACGAAATTCCGTATTGCTTGCCTCGTCAAAATCTCCTCTCTATTATGTTTAACCGGTTATCGACCACAGTCGACATATGTCGACTTTACAAAAATGTGAATCATCTGCGTTTATTAATGCTTTTTAATACAAATCTTCTGCCTTATACTAGATATCGTCTGATTATTTTGGTCGTTAATGGGTTAACTTAAATCGCCTATAACGAGGTCGGCTATAGCCTGATATAATGTTGCTCCCCCTCCCCCAACCATGAAAGTTTACTGACCTATTGGAATGCTTCGCATGTTAAAAGACTGAGTTTTGATGAACTGAATCGTATTGCGGAGTTTACACATGATTTTTGTTATGGACGAGCGCTACAGTGTTGTAAAACAAGAGAAGATCACAGACATTGTTAAAGACTCGTAATAATTTTATTTTGTGTTTATGACTTAGATTTGCATGTGTGTAATTTACCCTTTTTTCACTAAAAAATATGATATAAAGTGTTTGTATTTAAAATATAAGATGTTTTATTCACAAATTTTTGTCTTTTTCATGTCCTTCCAGATTTAACGAAATTCGGTAACCCGCTTTTGCTGTATATAAAAAGTGTATTAAATATTTATATTTAATAAAATTAAAAAATATCACGAAATTTCGCCTTCCGCCATCCCAGGAAATGAAGGGCATTATTTAGCTAACTGCACGTGTGTTTGTTTAGATTGGATTGAAGTTTTTTTATTCTCGCTTGTATCATCCAAATGCCTTGGTAGCTCTTCCTTCATCGATATTTTCAGTCAAATTTCCGGTAAAATTAAATCCGGCATCCACGCATCTGAATACAACGTCCTGTATGAAATGTGGCATCGTATCAGTGTTGAACTCGTGAAGAGATTCTCTGATTTGTGCATCGACTTCATTGAAGTTGGCATCATGAAAATGTTCATTTTGCTTGACATTGGTATGCCCTTTTTTGTGTTGCTTTTTAACCATATGGATGACGTTTAATGCAAATGCACATCTGGCACACTTATTCAAATGTGTTAAGACTCTTTTAAAACTTTTTTTCATGAATTTTCCTTAATTTTAATATATTTTTATCTATAAATTCTATATAACTCTTTGTATATACCATTTTTAGTTTTGTCGCACCCTTTTGGAAATCCGCGTGCCTTTTTCAATTAAAAATACCATTTAAAAATTTTTTTAGTTCCTTATTTTTTAAAAAAAGAATCCATTAATTTTCATTTTGTATGGATGTGATGTATTTTCGCTTCTGATCTTTTATCACTTTATCTTTCGCTATTTCGATGAGGTGTGTGTGTTTTTCTTAAAATTATTTTTGAAACTATTTTTCCACTTTTCGATTATCACATAAGCATCTGAATGTAAGAGTGTCAAATTAGGGTATTAGAGTGAAGAAAAAAGTAAAGTTCAAATGAATTTTCAAAAAAATGGACAAGTCATAGTTAAAAATTAAAAAAACTTAACATTTTTTTTATAATTACGATTATTGAAAATAAAAAAATTCAAACAAATTCATGAACAATCAATCTTTTTTCAATATTTCTCGCCATATGAGCAAAACAGTTTTATCAATCGTTAGCATTGCTTGTCCTAACTGCTACTTCAATTATCTCTGTCTCCATCTGTTTTGCTTACTAAAGTTTAGATTGTATATTATTTTATATATTTTTTTTTAAAATTTGATTATTTAATTTTTTGTGTATAAATATTTTTTTCATGATGAGATTTAAATATAGAAAAAATTTTATATAAAAATTTCATTCAAAACACTAAAATTGTTTGATCTCAATCAAATAGTATAAAAGTAGTTTTAAAAAAAAACACACACACACACACAAATAAAATTAAAAAACTAACGGAATGTTTAAATTGCAGAAAGAAAGGGAGTAATGGAATTGCAAAAAGTTTAGCGGAATAGCAAAAGGGTGCGACAGAACTAAAAATGGTATATCATAATTTCATGAAGTTGAAATTGTTATTGAACCTCGCATCTATCTATCTATCTATGTATCTATGTATCTATCTATCTATCTATCTATCTATCTATCTATCTATCTATCTATTCGAGGCCATTTTAATCAAAATTAAATTTAGGTTTTTTTTTGTATAATCTGCTCTTATTGAAATGCTTTTATGATACCTGAAACAAAGTCACAGCAAAAAAGGAGAAATGAAATAGTTTTTTTTCAAAAAGGTTTCTATATTATCATATTTCTGCACTTTATATTAAAAAATATTTAGTCAGAGATTTTTTTCTGCTGGTTAAAATTGCCAACCATGATTGTAGGGAAAAATATAAGAGAATGTTTCTTAAAATAATGTCGTATCTAGGGGCCGTATCTGGAAGAAAATTTACCCTGACGAGTTTCTAACTTTTTTTTACTAGAAATTCACTACACAAAAGCATTGAGAATGAAGGCCTATCTAGTAGGTCTGTGGAGTCTAATTTGAGAGTCGGTCGAATTGGAGATTTAAATCCGGAAGGGGTGGAAGTTGGAGTCGGTATCTAATAAAATTTTTGAGTCCAAGTAAATGCAGATTACATTTTATAAGCATATGAAGTGGGCCTTCCTTAATCAAAGACCTGAGTAAGAAGTGTGCCCTAATTTTCTCAAATTTTTCAGTATTTGGAGATTTTTGTAAGGCCTTTCAGATTGATTCGAAGTTAGACATTTTTCCTCCGAATCCGGAAACATAACTCATAACATCTTTTCAGATTTCAACGTTGGGAGAGGGGGTATCGGCCCATCGCTCGTCTCTCTGATTCCGCTACAACGCTGAGGGACGTTGTTTAGAAAAAGAGAAAGTCTGGCTTAGAGATCATGACATCTTTGATTTTGTTCGATTAACAATCATGATGATCGCTTAATTTGTTTAATTTCCTATTCACGGTAGGGTATATTCTAGATGGAGTATCTGTCGATCTTGCGTATTATGCAACTCATGAAGTTTTCATCGCAAAACACGATTTTACTACACATCTCATGTATCATGTGAATTTCTTTATTCGAAGAAATGGTAGAGAAGATTTCCGAGAATTCAATCAGGATGTTTTTGGAATGAAAGCGACTTTCATGAAATTTTATCTTAATAATTTTAATTTCATAGAAAAAAGTTTTGCCCTATATGCCTTCTAGACTTTATTAGGTACAAGAATAAAGGTGTGAAAAACAGGTCATTTTGTTAAAAATTTTAAACATCAAAATTTGTATCTAGTTTATGAGATACATAAAATTAGGTTATAAAAATTTATCTTTAAATGTCGCCTTGCAAATCTTTTACACTCCATCAAATGTGTCTTTTTTTTATTTCATTTATTTTTTTTCTCTTTGTATTTCATTCAACGGAAGAAGAATAATCTTGAGTGAAAAGATGTCACAACGAGGAATCGAAGAGAGTCTTTTCAAGGACATAAACCTTTTTTTATCGGAAACATTGGTGATGTGTAAAGTAAAGTAATTTATTGAAAGCCATATGCTAAAAAATCAAATAAAAAAATAAATTTTTTACAAAACATTTGTAGAGATGAGCAAAGAGTAGTTTGAATGCCACTATTGAGATGATCTAAAATGCGATATGTCAAAACGTTTTTTTTTTGTTGATAAAACAACGCAAAATTTCTTTAGTTGAAATCAAATGATTTTTTGGGTCGTCGGTTTCTTATTCAAGAAATTCTTCCATAACCGTATGGATGATAGCGATGTCACGATCGGGATTCGAACTGGGCACGATCGTGTCAAGACCTACGTTTCAACCACTATGCCATCTGTTGCCATTCACACCGCCTACCCTTTTTCATCGGAGGGAAATATACGTAATGTGTGTATAGAAATTTAATTTTTTTCAAGTTAAAAATTATCATGTTTATTTTGCCACACTTGTACGATATGATAACTCACTGGTTTCCAACCTTTTTTTACAATTCCGAACTTTTGTTGAATTTTGCAACTTTTTTTGCGGCAGCCATTGGCATAGTAGTTAGACTAACCTTTTTGACCAAATTTTGACAAAATTTAATATTAATTAAATAAATTTATATTAATTAAATTAAAAAAAAATTTCTTATCTTGTTATATCATAATTGTACGTGATGATTACTATAAAAATAGTAAAAAATTTATATACAAAAAAAGTAGCAAGGTGGAAGTTTTTAAG
Organism: Nectonema munidae; assembly: GCA_030549495.1. Classification (NCBI taxonomy): domain Eukaryota; kingdom Metazoa; phylum Nematomorpha; class Nectonematoida; family Nectonematidae; genus Nectonema; species Nectonema munidae. Next base: position 1,599,354 of record JAUIRK010001041.1, on the reverse strand, counting down.
GCAGAAAAATACTTTAACTATTTTTGGCGGTAACCTTCAACCGATCTTACGACACCTGTATGTGTTGCGGCACACTGTTTGTGAAGCACTGTGATAAATTAAACGAAATGGAATAGTACAAATAAATTGCTATCTATTCACGCGATGTTTTTTCTAGCTTACATATGTAGATTTATCATCCTCGTGGAATTAAACTTTGAGTACATACAAAATCTTCATCGTTGAATAATTTTGCGAAAGATTGCTTCATGGACAATTTACTGTAGATTTTTTCCAATAAAATAAAATATGGACAAATTAAAATTGTATTAATGTTTTAGCTAGGTAATTTATACATGAGTTTTTTACTTAATTTAAAATAATAATATTGATTTGCTTTTTTGAAAAATTTATTTTTAAATATTTTTGTGCAAAGTGTCATTTTGGCGTATTGTTCATTCGTAGAATTGTCGTGTAAGCCAAAATTGAATCGGATGATTTAGCAGCCTCTATTATCACACACTACAATCTAAGCATTTTGTTGTCTATTTTTCAAATTCCCAATGCGTGGCATAACAAGAAAATTGAAAATTGTGAAAGGCTCTTAAAAAACTTTGAAGTTTTATTTGTGTTACATATTTTTAGTTGGCAAAAAACTCGTTGAACCAGAAGAAATCGAGAAGTTAAGAGATGAAGTTTTGCAACTTTTGGACATGTACATTGAGAAGACGTATCCTCACAATACTTTCAAGCTGTACAACTTTGTGATACGATTGGCTTCACTGCGCTCCATTAGTCTGTGCTGTCTAAAATCCTCCTTCTTCACGATACTGGTAAGTGTAATTTGATCAATTGGATATCACTATTTTGGATATTTAAGTTGTCTAATGTCAATATGTATGTAGTATGAGTTTGTTTATATGTATATCATCTCCAACCTGTATATTACGATAATTCATCTTCAACCTGTATACTACGATTGTTTTTATTCCATGTACAAATGACTTGGGAGACAATGTTCAACTTTCTGTTCATATTTTGCTAGATGTAAGATTTGATATACCTCATTCGGGGAGACGATGTTACATAAGTTATTACCTATATTATTTCCTAGATACTACGTTGGTTCATCTCCAACCTGTATACTGCGATGGTTAATCTCCAACCTGTCAGTTCATATTTTGCTAGATGTAAGATTTGATATACTTCATACGATGTTACAAAAGTCATTACCTATATTTTTGCAATTTGCATGATAAATAATATATTTGTCAAATAATAATAATCAATAAAAAATCCTATAATGAAAGAAACAAATAATGTTCAAATCAAAAAATATTTATTCTTTTCAAATATATCGTTGTCTCCCGTTACTTTTAGTTTCGTATGTGCATGATTTGATAAAAATGATTAGAGAGACTACGTTTATCTTTCTATTCTAAAAGTAACGGGAGCCAAAACGTTTTTATTCAAAATATAAAATTCCTTTTTTTAAGAAAAGATTTTGAAAGCAATTTCTTTGAGCATTTGACTTGATATTATTATAATTTTATATCAAAAATGAAAGAACTAATGCAAGCAAATTTTTCATAAAATATTCGACTTCTGAAGGAATGAAATGAGACATAAATTCAGAATGTGTCAAATGATCTAACTGGTCATTTTAGTGTCAATAAATTTACTGCGAATTTTTCAGGAAACTGTTTTTTCACTTATCCATTGCTTTCATCCGCCTATCATATTCTATTTCAGCTTGATGTAGACTGTCAAAGCATTGTGAACGATCTTGTTGAAGAATTCGATTTTGGCTAACCCACAATCTCTTCATCAATTTCTACTTCTTTCTAGTCACTGAAAATGATTTTTAAAAACAAAGCAACAATAGCAACCATATCAATGCATCATTATTACAATTTTCTACTTTTCAATTTTATTTTTAAAATTTGTTTATATTATTTATCTGATTTATCATGATTGAACTTATCCTTGTTAAAAAGTCCATCTTTTCTATGCTCTTCCTTAAAACGTGGTGATTTTATCCTTTCCAGCAGCATGCTTCATTATGTCCTTGAACCGCGAATTCTCCATGCCTTTCGCGTCAATACCGAAACTCTTCTTCATGTAGGTAGAGTGTTTATTTTGCGTTCTTACTTACCAAATTTTTATTATGTTACTTAGAACAATGCACTTTGACACATTTATTTTAGATTTTAACACGCCTTTTATCTCCTTATTTTGAGGGCATTTTGGTGTTATTTACGAATTTATTTACAATAATCTGTATGTGAGACAGGTATTGATTGATTTTTATTTATAATACTTCAATTGCTTTTTATTGACTATAATATATTTTGTTTAATTTCCTTGTTAAATTTAGTCAAAATTTCTAGTTCAATTTTAAGTTTTTGTGATATCTTTAATCTATATCTTAATGCATTTACGTTGTTTTTTGCTTCAAATTATTATTTATTGAAAGTAAATAAATCATTATTACTACAGATATTTCTCCATCTTTTGCTTAATCCAATCAACTTGCTCCCTTTTTCTAAACTGCTTCTATTCAAATGTTTTGAGACTTTGAAAAAAATTCAACCTGAACAAATTCGACTAAGTTAATTCTTTATTCCAAAAAAATTATAACAGTGTAAAAGCATACTATAGTGTAATTGCTTGATTACTAAAAGGGTTAGAATCGGATCGCCAGCGCACTACCTAAGCGTTTAAAAACCTTTGAATTTTTCGGAGAAAGAAAACCAGGATTAAAACCGGTACCACGGAATGTAGCTTGTTCCTAAATAAAAGAAATATGCTACAAAAATAGAAGATTTAGGAGGCATGCAATACTTTATATGTTATTAATAAATAATATTTGATAAAATAACATGTAAATTTAAAGAATTTAAAGAACTTTCAGATTAATTTATTTTTTTTACATTTTTGAGTAAACTAATGAAATTTTGGAGCCAATATGTGGGTTGACCCGTGAAACAAAATTTTGATTAAAATTTTTTCTTCCTCTTTTTCCCTCAAAATTTTACCAACAAGCTCTTCCTTGGTAATTTAGACACACATTAAATATTTATGTAATTATATAATGATAAAATGTTACGCAAAAACAAAAAATTAAAATTAACGCCATCTATAAACTTTTATTTTTAAAAAGTCAATTTGAACAGAACAAATATTTGACAGAAATTACATAAACAGTGTACAAAAAACAAAAAATTGTTCTACATATCAGAGTCACAAGTAGGACATAACAGAAAAGAATGTTTTTTGCAGATAAATTTTTTACAGAAAAAATACTTTCGTGTACCTCTAGTTCTCGGTTTACACTCCGGTATCGAACAATATTCCCTGCCAGTGGAGCTACTTTTGACGTTTTCTCCTTGTGAAAAAAAACCATATGATAAAATATTTTTGATGTGCCTAGAAATTTGCGAAACCTTAGAGCGAATGAGCATTGATTGCTCGCAAAGTTTGAGAGATAAATACTTCAAAAAAAATGTCCCCCCTTCTCTAGTTGAACAATTTTTATTACAATTGAAATTGTAAATCACCCCAGAGTTGAAAGCTGCAATATCCAAGTAATTAGTGGAAATGGCCATGGTCCATCTTCTACTAGGTTTATAAGAAGTGAAATCTCTTGACATTCTATTGAAATTATCTACACCAACTTTATACTTATTTTGAGATGATAAAACATAAACGGCTTTGAAATTTGGCCTAGCATGCTTCATCGCTTTGTAAATAGAAATAGATGCGCATTCAGAATAAACAATTTTACTCTCGGTTTCTTGTAAACTCAAATTGCGTATGTACTTTGGTTTGAGGACGTTAGGTAAATAACGGCAATTAGAATGTATAGTACCACAAATAGGCAAATCCTTGCCGACCGCCCACTTTGCTATCTCGTGAAATCGGTCCAGAAAAACTCCACAACCTTGCGGCAAGTTACATCCCGTAATCAAACGTTTACAAATTTCTACCAGTCAATCCAGAAATGTAAATATCTGTCTTCATAACAAAAAGTGTTAGCATCGTTTAAATGGTCTATATTTTGACCAGGCATCCTCCTCTAAACTTCACTAGTTGTTCATCAAAAGTGATGGCATCTAGTCAGTGGGGTCCAGTATCTGTAACAGTTTTCAAAAAAGTTATCATGAATCACTCTGACAGCAGAAGATTTATCATTTTGATTTCTATGTTCAAAACTATCAAAACGAATAAAAATATTTATAAAAGTAAACATTCGTTTTCCCATTGCTACTCGTAAAAACGGATCGCCATTCATAGAGAAAAGATGTCGTGTTGCTATTCTGTGGTCCTTAGCTTGCCCGATGTGAATAAGACATCCAAAATACGCTAATAGGTCACTAATTTTAAACCTTTCGTAGCAAAAGCTCTTAACTCTTCCCATTTTGGAGTTCATTTACTAAAACAAAAAACTGTCACAACTCTACATTTACATGAAGTTATAAAAAAATTATAAAAATTTCTTTACATTTTCAAAATATGATTGATCTATCAAAAAATAGATTGAAGATTTTCATTACATCTTCCTAACTTTTTGCTTCATTTGTGGGACCATAAGGACGTAAGGACAAGTTGCGACAATTCCGAGCTTGGACACGACCCCTAATTGTATTTTGAGGTTCCCAAAAGAATTTAGTTCCATCGGGAGCTAACAAGTTTTCGTCTGTTTCATCTTCTAGGATTTCTCCTCCTTCTTCAAATTCTTCTGGAAAGTGTTCCCTTGAAGTCGAAACTTCGCCATATATATCTGAGACTGAATCGTCTGAGCAGAACGAATACTGAACAGACTAAGCAGGGGAAGAAGTTGAATCATTTGATGAGAACTCCATGGATGTAGCAAGAGAGAAACAAGTAGAGTGACAACAAATTGTAATGAAGAAGCAAAAATCTTTTGACGATGAGTAATTTATACCAAACTTCTTACGGTGTGTTTCTACCACCAATCACAACGTCTAAATTCCTTTCTTTCGCAAAACAAGCAAGTAAACAGTTGTCACTTTCGAAAATTGTTACAAACCTTGAATATGATTGTATAACGTATTTGTATAATAGAGCTGCAAAATCTATTCCTCTGGCGAACCTAAAAAGTAAACAAATGCCGTTTCTAAAAACTATTACAATTATTGAATTACGACTGAACAACGTGTTTTGACATCACAACGTCAAAATTATTTTCTTTCTCAAACCAAGCAAGTAAACAATGGTTCTGAAATTGTTACAAACCTTGAATATGATTGTATAACGTATTTGTACAATAGAGCTGCAAAATCTATTCCTCTGGCTAACCTAAAACGTAAACAAATGCCGTTTCTAAAAACTATTACAATTATTGAATTACGACTGAACGACGTGTTCTGACATCACAAAGTCAGAATTATTTTCTTTCCCAAACCAAGCAAGTAAACAATGGTCACTTTCGAAAATTGTTACAAACCTTGAATATGATTGTATGACGTATTTGTACAATAGAGCTGCAAAATCTATTCCTCTGGCGAACCAAATAAGTAAACAAATGCCGTTTCTAAAAACTATTACAATTATTGAATTACGACTGAACAACGTGTTCTGACATCACAACGTCAAAATTATTTTCTTTCCCAAACCAAGCAAGTAAACAATGGTCACTTTCGGAAATTGTAACAAACCTTGAATATGATTGTATGACGTATTTGTACAATAGAGCTGCAAAATCTATTCCTCTGGTGAACCAAAAAAGTAAACAAATGCCGCTTTCAAAAACTATTACAATTATTGAATATGACTGACTGAACAACGTGTTCTGACATCACAACGTCAAAATTATTTTCTTTCCCAAACCAAGCAAGTAAACAATGGTCACTTTCGAAAATTGTTACAAACCTTGAATATGATTGTATGACGTATTTGTACAATAGAGCTGCAAAATCTATTCCTCTGGCGAACCAAAAAAGTAAACAAATGCCGCTTTCAAAAACTATTACAATTATTGAATATGACTGACTGAACAACGTGTTCTGACATCACAACGTCAAAATCTTCGTATCTTGCAAACCAAGCATGTGAACAAATGTTGTTTTCGAAAATTTTTTGCCAACCTTCATTGTTTTGAGCCGTATGAATATACTTTGTATATTCTCTTATTTTCTTCCTTCACCATGGTTTGACGTCATTATAAACGAGCTGTAAATATTTTTACTTGGTGAAAAAAGCATGGGGTTTTTTTGATTGATATAATGCAGGAGTGCCCATTGCGTCTATCGCGATCGAGCGGTTGATCACAAAGGCATTGTGAGTGAGTAGATCGCAGAGCATTGAGAAAGTAAACGTAAACCTCGTCCGCTTTCACCATAAAATTTATCATGAAACAAATATGTACAGTTTTTTTTTATAAGTTCATGCAGTAATAAAAAGTGCCTGGTAAAAGGTAACACCAACAAACATTGAGCATATCTTTTGTATTTTTATGGTAGATAGATCATTTTGACTAGGTCATTTTAAAAATAGCTCGCATGCTAAAAAGTGTGAGCACGCCTGAATGTAAAAAACAGAGCGTATCCACAAATAGCAAAGGATTAGGACGCAATAACTTTTTTTGAAAAAGGTTTCAATCATTCTTTACTGCATTCTACTATTTTTCGAATATTTCCGAATTTATTACAATACTTCTTCGCAACCATATTTTTTACAAACGCAAAATGTTCATTATGTCGTGTTTTTCATTTTTATGTTATCCTCTACATTTCTATATTTATGTATATTTTTAAACATGTATCATTTATTGTTTATTTACACTAAAGTTTAAAACTTCGAACACGTAAAACGACTAAATACTGAAACTCAAACTTTTGTGTTTTTCAAATTGTACTAAAACATAAGATTTGTGTTATAGATGGCGTTAAGTAAAAATAAGAAAAAGGAGAAAAATGGTTTATTTCGGATAATATCATTCGAAGTTGTGAAAATTTTTGATTCAAAAACATAAAAATGACAAAAATAGTTGAAAATTCAACTCATTTGTTCGAAAAATCAACCAAATCTACATATTCTAAATGGGAATTTTTTTAGAGCAAACATGGGCTTTGTACTCCCTTATGGTGGTATCCGTGTACAGTTACACTGCCTATTCATTGTGGCATGCGAAGGCAACGAACTGATGAGATTAAATGTACGGAGTAGAAAGGGAGAAGAAGCCAAAATCGTGGGATGAGTGAGTTTTCTAAAAAATGTAAATTATAAATTTATTATACATTAAACACTTTAATTCATTCTTTGGCGAAAACAATGACCTACTTATTTCTGTAATTGTATTGTTCAAAATTTTGATTTAGAAAAATACTCTGCACAAATTGTTGACGATACATTTTTCTTGGCAAAAGTTTAGTTCTAGAAGTAAGGACGGAGGAATTTCTTCCATTACAAATGGAACAGCAAAAATAACTTTAAAAGTCAAGGTCATGTAGGGCATTAAATGGAAAAGTATATATTTCTATTAAAGACTTGAAAGAAATTTGTGGCGTGTAAAAGAAAACTTTGTAAAAAAATATCATCTTGATAGAACAGTTTCCTTCCAGTGCAATAAATATATTCAATCATGATGTTATGGAAGAGTTTCGTGATCTTTGGAGGCAAAGGTAGAAGCAAGTTTCGATTAAGCAATTTTAAAAAAAAAACAAAAAGTTCTGTTTAATATAAAATTTTCTCGCTTCGATAAATTTTTTTAAGTTTTTTTTATCATATTTCAATAAAATAGTTTTCTTATTTTCCATTTTGTCGTTGAATTCAGACCTAAGTTTTTCAAATTTTTAACAAAATGACCTGTTTTTCACATTTAAAAAAAGTAAGCCAAGGATTTATTTTGTTACGCTAACTTAATGGCTGCACAAAACAAACTACATGTATCCTCAAGTGCGATTATGTTTAAAAGAGCTTGCAAAAAAACTGCATTGTGTTCTAAAACATCAGTACGCTCTTCTTTTTGTCAATAGAGCGCGCCTTGTTTCCGTTTGCGAGTTTTTCACTTTACGCGCCCAAAATTGGAACGAATTAAACTCGTAAAACGAGGCGGCCCTAGTGTAATCTCGGCATCTTTAAACAAATGAACTTAGCTGCTATCGTTGTTTTATGATGACAAAAAATCGCGTAATAATCTTTTCATACTCTTATTCTCTCTATCCTGTGTAAACATCATCTCTCACTGCCGATGAATGTAATGATGCCAAATTTCATTCTTTTTTTATTTGCTTTCTATATAGTACGTGTTTTATTAAGCAAACATTGTCCAGTTTTCTTCATTTGCTAATAAAAAATTTCACAACTCTCATTCCTTCAGCATGAATGTCTTGATTTGGAGTGTTGTTTCTGCTTTTTTTTTCTGCCTAGTTTTCATCTCAATTTTTGTCTTCATTTTGAAAAGTTGGAAAAATCTTTCTCCTTGGAATGAAACTGCCGTATCCCAATCTCTTATTGAAAGCAACGTAACACTGATTTCTATTCATCAACTTGATAACAATACTTTTGGTCTAAGCCTTTTTATAGTCAAACTTGGTAATTTTTAACGCCCTTTCCACTGGCCTAAATTATCGAGCACTATAAATGAATTTATATAAACGAAAAAAAAAGTGTAAAAATGAAAAGATTAAAATACAAAATAAAACAAAATGTCCTGTTTTCCGATTTTTTGTCCGTGATTTTAACAAACATTAAAATAAGAAATGAAAAAAAATATGGATCAAAAATGTTTTATTTAAATATTTTTATGAATACTTTAGAGTTGTTGACGCTCACAACTTCAAAAAAAGTTGTGTAACTCTGCTATGTAGACTGTAGACAGGACTGTGGCCAGAAAGTTTTCTAGGTGTCTTTCAAATAGTCTTCCTTTAAGTAAAAATTACTCCGAGATTTTGATACCACCCAACTTTAGTTTACAACCAAAACAAGACTTTAACCACAACGATACATTTTCTTGAAATCTTGTTTAGAGTATTACATTTTTAACTTGAATCACTCATGTCTTTTAAAATCTTGTTTTTAAACTCCATAAATTCTGTTTTAATGAATATTTTTATTTTCAATAAACCGGTTTTAAATATCTAAAGTTTTTTTTCGTTGCCAATAAAATTTAATTTTTCTTTCATTTTTTTATCGCATCCAAACTTTTTTTAAACACCTAGAATTAATATGCTTATGGATCCACATATGTTTGATCTCATGGAAATTTCCACCTACAACTTCATATCCCGTTTGTTTAAACAATTCAAAATATTTATGAAAATTATGTTTCTCATCGAACTGTCACCCTTTGCTGCATAGAATTATATTTTGTATTATTAAAGTATATGAACTTCAAAACGAATTTTATAAATAATTATTTCTTTATTCTTTTTTCAAAAAAAATTATATAAATTTTATTTTAAAATACATATAAAAATTTGTTAGTAAGTTTCTTAGTTAGCGAGCTAGTCAGTTGCTCAAATAAAATTACTCAAATGGTCTAATTCGGCTATATTTCCCTCAAATCAAATCCAAATATGGTTTGTGATACATCAAAATGTTGCAAATTTTATATAGGGAATTTGAATATGCAATCCATTTTTTGATAAATATTAGTTTTTACAAAATAGTTATTCTAAGTCTCATTTAAGTACAAATTTTGATATTGAATATATTGATTAAAACTATATTTCATATAAAATTAAAATTAAAGTTTGGCACTTCTAATTTATAAAAAAAGATATATTTATTCAAAATATAAATATAATACAAAAAATCATTCTGATAATTTTTAGTTTTGCAGTTGTCAACAGAAGCACAAGATTTCTTCGACAATTCGTTAACAAGCAGAAGAAAAAAAAGATTTGGTTAAGAGTCCAGGGGTGATTGAAAATACAAATTTAATACGCCCAAAATATTGAAAATTTTAAGCTTTATATTTGTCGACATAATGTCGTGGACTCATTCAAAATCCTACCTCTTCTTTTATTTTTTTTGTGAAGCTAATCAAAGAAATTAGAACACTAATTCGTCGAGAACTTATTTTTCAAAAATATCAAAGAAAAACGTATGTCGTTTATCCTCGCATACAACCCTGATGTCTCTCATCTACTTATTCTGGAGCCAAAGTTGCAGGAAATTTAACAAGTACACCTGAAGGAACATGATTACACTTGGCTAATAGTTATTTCATAATCATGGCGATATATCTTTTTCACCAGTAACTCTACCTGCACAACAGAGTTTGCCTTTAGTAGTTTGAAAAATTTGGAATCAAGAAATGCGATCTTTTAAGCATCTCCTCATTCATTAACTTTCATTTAAATATATTTAAAAAGTTTATTTAAACAATTTTATAAGACTTCTATAGGATCTTTTCGTCGAGATTTTTAATTTGTTCTTAGCTCCTTATACCTGCATCCAATCACTCCTTTCTCATTTGGGTTCCCTGAAATATACTGATCAATATTCTCAAATATCTTCACAATCTTTAACATATCTATGTAACATTTTTTATGTAGAAAAGACATACAGAATACATCTCTACACGTAGGCAAGTTTCAAGTGATTCTGAAGAAGAAGATGAAGATCCTTCAAAAAGAGTTATTTTGCCAGCTGAAAAAACGGACGAAGAACATGTTCTAGGTATTATTTTACAATAGAGGAATTCTTATACAGCTGGCAAATATGAGGGTAGTTGTATTAAAAGTTTTTCGTTTATCTCCCTACCAAAAACTATATGTTTGCAAGTCTGCTATTACGAAAAGTAGATTTACGAAAGTTTACAATTTAATCTCTAGTACCAACTGTGCAAATTTCTTATACTTAAAATTAATATGTGAATATAACATCAGTATCAGGCTTCATGGTGGAAAAGCTTTGTATTGATCTCATCGTTTAGGTTTCCATTCAACCTTATAATTCAAAAAAAGTTTTTTTCAAACGAAGTAAATCAAACTTTTTGATCATTCAATGCTTTTTATGACATTTTAATTTGTATACTTCTTTTACTTCTAACAAAGTTATTCATTTTTCCAGTTCACATGTGGGAAATATTTAATGGATTTCCATGTTTTTGCGATGAAAAGACACTAAACTATATTTATCTATAGACAGCCAAATTAGTACCTCTACAAATTATGTAAATATTTTTTTCTGAAACCGTGGCAACGTTAAACACAGGAAGACAAATTATGTTTTTTTAAATCACATACTATTTAAAGTGACGGTAAATTTATTTTAATTAATGACTTTTACTGAAGTGATATCGTAACTAATAATGGTTATTAGTATTAATATTTAAAGACGAGTTTCATGCGGTTAAGCCATCTCAAAATATCCTAATAATTCGGGGAGACATTGATTTCCATAAAATTAAGGGGAAATCGATCAAGTTTTGATATTAATTATTAATTAGCTTATTAATTATCCTTGATCAAAAGAAGTGAAGTACTTTAAAAAGTAAAAGTAAGTTCAAAGCATTCTAAAATGTAAACTTATTTAATTAGTTCAAAATAATCAAATTTTTTTCTCTTCCCATATATGGCTCATCTCCAAAAAATTTGTGATTAATAATTTACAATAAAGAGCGATCTGTGGCAAGACAAAAAATTAGATTATTTTGAACTAATTAAATAATTTTAAAATTTAGAATAATTTGAGCTTACTCTTGGGTTGAAAGTATTCCACTTAAGTATAATTTTTTAGACCAAGTCATTAATGATAATAATTAATAAGTAGTTTCAAATTAAAATTTATGTTAACACGCTAAACATTATAACTCGCTAAAAAGGGGCATATGAACACAATCCCTCATCTTTTTCACGGAGGGTAGATTTAGGGGTGAGCCAGTTATGGGATGCATGTAAACACGGCGTGATAAAAGATGCATCCATACACGCAACGATAAATAGGGATGTTAAATAAGCATGAAGAATCAGTGCTCAGTTGAGAAAAGCTATCGATTATTATTAATATTATTTGTAACTTGGTAAAAGAAAGCCTTCATTCATCTTCGTGTATTCTAAATTTTGTGAAATTTCAATAACCTAACGTTAACTAAACTTGATTAAAAATCTTACAATAAAATGCGTAGTAGTATCTTTGCAAAGCTCATAGAAATATATGATGCCTCTATAACTTTGTCAAGCTCTACAACGAACTGATTTCAAACTTTTGGCATATCAAAAATATTTAGTTAAATTTTATGAAAGTTCACGACTGAATTCAAAATCATTTTCTCTAGAGGTCTATTCGAAATTTCATTTCAATCGAACAATTTAAAGTTGGTAAATTATGATAGCCCATAATCACGCATTTATATGTAGTTTTTCAAGCTTTTTAAAGCGTTTTTGTCTCCACGCTGGTATTGCCAGACCATTAATGTCATTTCTTTGCAAAGTTTTATAGTACTTCATTTTCTCCTAACGCAGTCATCACCCAGAATTAATCTAAAAAAAGTTCATTTTTTGACCTATATTTGAATAATTTGACGGTATTGGGGTTGTCTTTATTGAGGCTTATACTATGTGTAGAAATGAATTTTTCGATAACAAACTGTGTAGAGTTTATAAATTCTATAAAAATCAATTTTCTTTGTATGAAAATTTACTAATAAATCTTTATTTGCCAAAACTCTCTGGTTCAATTCTCAAGCAAGGAGTAGTGGAGTCATCAGGCATAGTAATTCATTCTTTAAATTTATTTGGGCTTTCAAATACTTTAGGGCTTTATCCCTGGCTAAAAGATGCAATAATAATAAATAAAAAAATAACTATATAAAAAAATTAGTTATCATATGTATTCCTTATATATATTTAATTTTATTAAGAAGAAGAACAGCAATTTTTTCGCAAGTCTGAGAGACTTGAAATGAAAAACTAAAAATTAAAAAATAAATGACAGGTATTTGCCGGAGATTTGCAAAAAGGAAAATTCAAAAAGGCAGTAATAAAAGAAAAAATACGTCTCATATAGTTAAATTAAAACTGGTTACCATCAAAGATATATTCTGTAACAAACTGGTTATTTATTAGAGGTTTAAAATAAATCATTTTATTTGAGCCCTTTTTTCATTGAACCAAAGTCTCAATCCCAAAATAAGAAGCTGGATTTTTTTTAAAAACTTTTTTTTATAAAGAACCAAATTCCTAAATTGACTGTTTGCTAACTTTTTGATATAACGGTGATTTTTTTTCCCTGTGGTATTTTATTCTACTGGTCGTTATGTCCTGCGGGATTTTGTGGCATAGATGATTTTATTTTTGAGAAATTTTTTCTTAGTACCCAATCCGTTGATTAGTTAATCTCGCAAAACATCAAGATTGCTTTGTGTATATTTACATAAAAATTTTTCAAAGAAACATTAAAGATGGAAAGAAAACATCACTTCAAAGAAAAGATATTGCATGTTTGGAATTTGAAAAAGAGTCAAAAGGCTCAAAACATCCTCACAAATTCTCCAGTGATCCACTTGAACTGTTCCTACGACTTCTACAAATCAGACTTCATCATTAACTTAGTTGAAGGTAATCTCTTATGCACATCATCATCATCGTCGCATAGAAAACAAAATTCAAGATACCCAAAATTCGTATATTTGTAAAAACGATTTGTTCAATGCCAGTCTTTGATAACTTCTTTCTTGAAAATACCTCTTTTAATTTTTTTTCTCTTCTCTTTTGGAACAAAATTATTCTCGGTAACTTGATTTCAAATTGGCGCTTGTTCCAAATACAAAATGAATAAAGTAAGTTCTAGAAAATCAAGAGGCTACTCCCTTAAATCTAAATTTTTGATCTTTCTTATTTCTTCAAAAATTGACCCAATAACATCAAAAAGTTTAAAAAAATTGTACATAAAAATTATTCTATAATTACTTTTGTTAATTATTATTAATTATTGTAAGATAACATGTAATATTTTTAAGTCTTCTCATTTAAAAAGGCGCAATTTTTGGACAAAAGCTTTTCATCAATGGAATTTATCTTTCTCTTGTCTGTTGCGTGTGCTAGAGAAGGGATGATATATTATTTTTTTCATATGTTCTTTATTTATGCATTATCTTCAAATTTGATATAATTCTAAAATTCTAGATTACCTGCTCTTTGTTTTTTAACGTGTTAAATTTTCACAAAATCCAGATTATTTACACAAAAATGGACTATTAAAAAAGTTGATCTATTAATAAAAAGTTGACTTTTGTTGACCTAATAATTTGGGCTTCTTTTACACAAACTTTAGGGAATTAGACAACTTACGTGTGTTTTAGAATAAGTGCTATTAGAATGCAAATGGTGACTTTATTGTCTTTTAACTGACCTAATTATAACTATTCTAAACTTCATAATTTTTCCTAACTAAAATATAAACAACGTAACTAATTTGTTAACTTAAGTAAAAATGAAATATAAAGGTAATTTTTTATTAAAAAAAAGATCAAAAAAATTGATGCTATATACTCAATCAATCAAAAATGTAATTTAAAGCGGAGAAATATGATCCAGCGAAGTGTCTTAAAATTCCATATGTATAATACTTATATTTATGTATATTTAAAACATAAATCTCAAAGCATCACTGAAGTTTTGAAGTTCCTACACCTTTCAATAATGGCCTTTTTCAAAAACACAAACTTAATTTTATAACCGACTAATATTATTCTTATGTATTTAAACAAATTGTAGAGTTTTTATTATTCCAAGGCATAAGTCCATTTTTATGGTATTTCATTAAATCTAATCTCCGCCCCATTGAGACGTAATCTAAATGGAGGCTTTACTTATCCAATCGTGGCTAAGAATTTAAAAACGTCGCATTGGGGCCTATTTTGTTCCAATTAAATGCCATAACAAGGCCTTTCACTTTTGTATTCGGGTAACAATGAAATATCTCATTTAAAGCAATTATTTCAGGTAAAAACATTTGCTATCCAGAAAATTTGAACTGCTATCTTTCGAAAAAAACGTTAAAAACGTGCATTAAACTCCTCATCACTCCAGAAATCGACAAAAAGAGAAGAGTTTCCTTTTTTGCGATGCAGAAGAAGGATTATTCCTTTAACAAAGTTTTCAAAATTCCCATATCCTCAGAGAGTGTTTTTTCGGCGACCTTCAAATTTGAAATTTTGTGGATCATCAACGATTCCAAGATAATACCGATGGGGGAAGTGAACTTCAAGCCCCTTGGTGGATATGAATGTGACGTGTGGAAAAAGGTTCAATTGACAAATGAAGTACTTTTAGTCATTATTTTCTTCCATTTTGTTTGGGGATGAATATCAACGTTAACACAGTTTCCCATCTCCAATTTTGCCAAAATTCAAAATCAACTGTCTACCTACAATCATCCCTCTCAAATCTGACCAGTTGTTTTTGATTACAATATTGTTCAGATTGACAATTTTGGAAGTAAAAACTTATAAAATTTAAATAAAAAATATTTTTTTTATAAAATAAATTTCACGTGATAAAAGTTGGCTGTTTGCAAAATTTCCATTTTGAACTTTTTTGGCACCAATTTGAATTTTATACAAAACTAGAGACACTTTTCTTTGAAAAAAAGTGTGAAAAAGCCGTGTAAAATTTATTCATTTTTATGTAATAAAAATAGATTAGGTATAAATTATAAAATTTATACTTTTTCTTTGGATTTTTTTTTCAATAATTTTTCATCTTTATCATTTGATGTCAAATAAATTTAGAAATCATTTTTGAAATACATTTGATAAAAAATTTTTATCAGTTAAAATCATAAAAAAGTATTTTACAAACTCCTAAAAATTTTAGTTTAGTGTCACTCTAATTAAACTTTAAAGAGTTTTAAATGTACCATGGTTTTTATCCAATTACACAAAAGTAAATGCCCTTATTTAAATTCATAATTACTTATGAATGGCGTAAATTCTTCCAATCAAATATTGAATGCACTTTGAGTTGGAAAAAATACCATTTTGGGAGACAAATTAAATTATACAAAAACTTTTTAAAAGATAAGCAAAAAATATAAATAATTGAAAACTTTTATGATATCGTAAATTCTTATTGGATTAAACAAAAAATCTCATTTAACATTATTAAAAGTAAAAGTTAAATTACCCTGGGCCATTTTTACCCAAAAGTTTGGAATGAGCAAAAAAGTGCAAATGTGTGATTCGAACTGGATAACTTGTGTCCTGTGGTCAGTAGGCTTTTTCGCATCTTAAAATTTTCAAAAATATTTCTGCATTTGCTTCATTATGATCGGTTAGTGTATTGACGATTCAGTAAACGAAATATACCATCTTAGTTCTATTTCTTATTTTCTGCAATTTTCTTTCGTATTTTGGAAAGTCAGAATAAAATTTCACCAAATACGAAATAAAACTGCAAAAAAATGAACTATATAGATGATTATTATGCAAGCTTTTAATATCATTATATATAAAGTATATTTTTAATATATCTCTTTGACGTTTCTGTAAATTCTTTGAGATAGAACTCAATTTGATCCCATAAATTTGCTTAGAGAGTGGAAAAATTAAGTCTCCCACCCGCAGTGATGTATTCAAAGGGAGAGGCCGAGGAGGGAGGGGCGACCCTTTTTTTTTTTAAAAGTCCAACTTTAGTTATATGATTATTTTTAAAAGATATACCATCCCCTAAAATAATTCGACGTCACTGCCCATTCGTCATTGCTTCCATTGTTCTGGACAAATTGTATTCCCCAAAAATTTAAGGGTTGCTTTAGAGCCTAATTTGCTCAACCGATATATAACATTTTTAATTCTAATTGTCTTTTTTTTAGTTTGAAATTGTCTTAATTGTCTTTTTTCAATGTTATTTTGTATTTTAGAAAGAGCATTTAGAATTTAAAAAATACATTTTAGAACTTAAAAAAGACAAATTTGAATTGAAAAAAGACAGTTTTAAGCATAAATTATATATATATATATATACACATTTCTTTGTCTGACTTTTATAAATTTAAATTTTTTTATCTTTTAGTTAATCAATCCATATGGTTCACTCCAATTTTCCATTATGTTTCTGAAAGGAGCGAAAAAGCTGAATCTAAAATTGCTGCAAGGCAGGAATATATGCAGGAGTAGTGTATTTTCAGAAGATAAAGAACAGAACTCCTTCTCATGTGAGTCCATAGATTTTTAGCGAATGAGAAAATCTTTCCAGAAATATGACATTGATTGACAGCACCTTTTTTAAGCTTTGTTATGTGAATATATACTTATTCGCTTTTATAGGTTTATTCGAGGTAAATACAATTCCCATAATGATTATGAAGACTTGGCTGCTTCAAAAATAATATTTTTTCCTTTCTATATGACTACTATTATATTTATTTTAATATATATTCATATTGAAAATTCTAATTTTAATTACAAAGATTTCTAATTAACAAACTTCTAGATACACTTTTTAATTAGCAGCCCCATTATTTTCATAAGACATTTTGTTTCATGGACAATTCTCCCCGTTATTTTCATAAGACATTTTGTCTCATGGACAATTCTAAAAATTCTAAAAAATTAATAGATAAAATGATTAATTTGAAATAATTTAATAGAAATAAAATAAACAAGAATATAAAATTTTTTAATAATTTTACACATATAATAAGCAAAGATGGATGAAACAAATAGCCTATGAACAATTTGTCCAGGGGGGCAAATTGTCTATGGGCCGAAATGTCTGTCGAACGTTAGTTTAAATAATTTTTTAATTATAAGGGTTAGCTAGGCTGGCTTTTGTTGCTTATAAAAACTTAAAAATATCAAATAAACGTTAATTCTTTATGCCTTCTATTATTTTGAAATTATTCTGAAAACAGACGGTTCCATTTTAAAATAGTGAAAATTGCTTTATTAGTTTATTTTGTTTCCTTTCTCTCTTATGTTAATTATGTAGCAAATTTTCCAATTTTGAGTAAAAGGTAATATGCAGCGGGTGTATTTTCATTGACAAAGCACTGATGTGTCAAACTATGAACAAATTGGTATCGATGAGGATTCGAATCCAGAGGCTTGCCTGCTGAATCCTCCATCTCAACCAACCTGCCCTAACTCCTTCTTATTAGCGGATTACTGTATATATATTCTTTTAGCATGAATTTTTTAAATTTATTTCATTTGGCATATAAAAAAATTTTATTTATAAAAAAATATTGAGAAGCTTATTATGCTGAGTTTGACTAAGTGAAGAGTAACTTATATCAGTATAAGTATTTAATTTGTTTCAATGCTTTGATTTAATATTCAGCAGTGTCAAATTCACATCGGTATATTTTATGAAAAGAAAGCAATCTTTAATATGCATATACACTTAAGAAATGATATCCCTTTTCCATTGGCCCGATAATTTCCTTTACTCATTGAAGAAACAGAATTTCTAAGACTAATGGTCTACTTTTTTTTCATTGAAGTTTTACACATTTAAACCAAACAATGCGCTTTTCATTTCTTGTGAACTCTTGTGCAACTAAAAGATTCACGATATGTTACCAATTACAAGTTTCCATATTAGGAAGATATTTGACAAATTCAGTTTCCAAATTTTGCAAATGTTGAATTATGCTCTCTTTGAAAAATGATTCGGTTGAAACATTTATTCAAAATAAAAATTTTTTAATTGGGACAATCTTTCACATTCAACATAAAGTTATTCATTTTTTTATAAAGCCTCACAATATATCCTTAAAGTGGCACAAGCATTAATCTTTTTTCATGAAGAAAGAGTGCTGTTGATTTAAAAGTATAAAACATGTTTGCTCACTTAAATTTCGTAGAATATCTCAAATAATTAAGTATATCCATAACTTGAGAGTTGTTCCACTAAAAGCGATTCAAACGAAAATATTTTTCAAAGTTATCTTCTGAGCTTCTTATTTAGTAGCTTCACTAATCTATATTTAATTGTATTCAAAGCAAGAGTTTGCCTGCGTTTCATTTCCTAGCATTGCTACTAAATGACTTAATGGCTCCACCAATGAAAAACCCTTCTAAGCGCTAACACATTTAACAATGTTACGAAAAATATATATTTTACAAAATTCTAGCGAAATAATATAGTGAAGGCTTTTGACAAAATTGAATAATGAAATATTGTATAGATTTATATCCAATACGAATTCATATTAAAAGTTTTTTTTGTTAAAAGCATCCTACGTCAAGATAAAACTGATGAAAGAGAATAAGTGCCTGAAGAGATTTCAATCACGCGTTGAAGACAACACCCAATTTCCGAAGTGGTATGAGTTGTTTTCGTTCGTTCTCGACACGATCTCCTTGAGTGAAGTGCATTTTCAAGTCAAGGTCATTGATAAAAAGGACGGCTACTTCTATGGATCTCTTTTCATCACTTCGGAAATGATCGTAAACCAAGTGAACCTTTCTTCGCAAATAAGTGAGGAAGCCACATCTTCGTTGGAGCCTACAGCGTGGTATTCCCTTATTCTGTGAACTCCTTCATGTTCCAATCATTGTGAAGCTTTTTTAGACGAATTTATGTTGATGATAATGATGTGTATACTTTTGCTGTGCTTTTTATAAACTTATTTTCGGTATGAAAGCATTAATTTTATTCTACCATCTTAAAAATCGGAGAAAATAAAGCAATTTTTTTTGCCCGTCAAATAGATGGAATAAAATGGAGCGATCATAATTTGTAACGCGATCCTTAAGTGGCTATAATTAGGCGCATTGTTGAAAGATTATTATTATTATTCGTTCTTTAGATTTATTAGAAAAAATTTTTTAAAAATTTTGAATTTGATTTAAATTTTTTTCCCGAAGCATGAAATAATTTTTAAATAAACATTGTAAAAATTTTTTTTCAATTTTTACAAGACTTGCTATCAGAAATTAAACGAAAAATTTATAAAAAAAATTGACATTAAAACAAAGATTGTCTTAAAAGCTCTTATCCGCTCATTTATGGATTATAATAAAAATTATTGTAGTTTTATGTTAGTATTTCATGCATTTAAAAAAATATCCTCAAAATTCTGGTTTTTTATAAAAATTATATAGCGTATATTTCGTTGTATGGGTCAACCGAAAGATAAGTCGACCGCCCTTCCCAAAATCTAAGTCAATATTTCCGATTTAGCTAATATCTGGAGTATTAGGCAAATATTAAAATTTTGATCAATTTTAACTGATAAATGTGATTACTTTTTATTTTATTTTAGTAAGAAATGAAATATTTCATGTTTTTCTAATTCTTGTTATTTAACACTTTTGATTTTTTACGAGGACCGCGTTCCTCGAGAAATAAAAAATAGAGCCGGGGGCGATTCCCTAGCAGGGCCGGTGCCAAGTGTTGCGGGGCCCGATTAGAAACTTAATGGTGGGGCCCCCTCCTCTATATAGCAAATTTTATAACGCATATATATATATACAACATCATACATACATATAATCCTACAAAAGATAAATAGATAACCATTAAATGAATGGTGTAATAAAATTTTAAAAGCAAAATGAATAGATTTATTGTTTTACTTTTGATAAAAAGAAAGACCATATACTCTTTTAGAATAATACTTTTCGAGCTTTTCTATTTGCAAAATCTTTTAAAATATTTTCAAAGTCTAATGCTTTAGCAATCTCATGTTCTATAGAGAGCATTGCCAAATTGTTAAGTCTTTCTTGTGAGATCGTAGACCTCAAGTATGTTTTAATTAGCTTCAGCTTTGAAAAACCTCTTTCCCCTGAGGCGACTGATATTGGCATTGTTAAATAAATCCTTAACACAATGAAAACATTAGGAAATGCTGTAAATCGATTATTTTCTATCAGGTGTTCAAACAACGCATAAGGCTTAATTGTAGAGGGAAGGAAAGTTTTCAGAGCTTCAAGTTCTTCAGCCAACAAATACCCATCAATGTCTTTACTTTTTTCAGTAACAACTTTTCCGTCAGCGTCCTGTTTCATTTTGGTGAGTGTTAAAGCTGCTTCAAGGTTTAATGCATGCTTTCTATTTCGAATTTGTATATTTTGAAAGTTATTTACAAATCCAAATAACTTGACGTGATTTTTGAGTTGTTGAAATCTGCTTTCCAATGACTGAATAGCTTGATCTAGCACTAAGGTGAAGCACTGAATTCTGTATGCTTCTTTTGGATCGTCTATAGCTTGATCTTCTGCTTCATATAAAAACATTCTTTTCCTTCTTCGTAATTGTTTTTCTTGAAATTTTCTAAACTCAAATGGCAACTCAACAACTTCAGCTAATTCATTTGCACTTACTAAAACACCATTAAAGCCTTCCTCCCTATAATTTTTCAGCCATGACAAGAGTTGTTCATATGATTCCATTCCTTCATTTATGTCCTTTTTTTCACCTTGTAATTCCTTGCTCACGTAGTTAACTTTAAAAAGTACATCATACCAAAATACCAAAGAAACTAGAAATTTGTAGTTTTTTAGCTGGTTGGCTAATGATTCGGCTTCTGCTTTTATCTTGGGCTGATCTGCTCTCTCTGCTACTTCAACAAGTGCATCATATACTTCTCCAAGCTGATAACGAATAGCTTTAACGCTATCAATACGACACTCCCACCTTGTATTGCTTAAGGGTTTCACTGTTAACATAGTTACATGTTTTTTCAAAATTGCCCATCTTCTAGTTGATGCTGAGAACAAAACATAGATGGCTTGCAAGATCCCAAAAAACGTAATAGCATCTGGACAACACTTAGCTACATCTCCGAGTAAAAGGTTAAAATTGTGGCATGCACATGGTACAAAAAATGCTCTTGAATTTTCCTTCAAGAGTCGGGCTTGTACTCCAGACGTGTGACCTTTCATGTTGCTACCGTTGTCATAGCCTTGGCCTCGAATGTCCTGCACTTCTAAATTCAATTCCTTTAATGCGTTTAATAGTGTTTTACATAAGTTTTCTCCTTTACTACTTTCCACTTCGATAAACTTTATGAAATGTTCATGCACACCAAAAGGAGCCAAGTTACCATCAGACACATATCTGATTGTTAGAGACATTTGTTCTTGATGACTTATATCAGGTGTGCAGTCTAAAATAATGGCATAATACTTAGCTGCTTTTACACGTGTCAGTATCTCATTCAAAGCTGCTGTAGCCATGATATTTAGAAGTTCATTCTGGGTATCTTTTCCCAAATAATGATTATGAACTTTATGTGTTTTGATTTTTTGCAGATGTGTGTCTAGAACAGGGTCAAACATTCCAATCAACTTCACAAGACCTAAAAAGTTTCCATTTTGGACAGTCTCATTGAAAAGATTTTCTTCTGTTCCTCTAAACGCTAAATTTCTCTCAGCAAGAAACTGCACTATAGCTACTAATCTTTGGAATACCTGCTGCCAGTACTTTGCATGGTCATTGATGATTTTTTCTTGCTCTTTGTCAATTGTCTTTCCACTACATAGCCGTTGATTCAACTCCCAAAAACTCCACGTGGCCTCCATATGGTTCTTTGACTTTTCATGCTCACATAGCCTTGTGTGAATATTAGACCAGTCATTGAACCCACTTGTTGCTAATGCCATGGTTGTATTCCTTACAAAAAGTTTGCAATAAAAGCAATAAATTTTATCAGAGGAACTAGAGTATATAATCCAAGTTCTTTCAATACTCTCCCCATTCAGAAGTCGTCTCTTACAGTGAAACTTTGAAAAACACAAGCCCTTTTCATTTTTTGGAAAGCTGTTACCAGGAATATTAGGGGCATCTTTCATTGTTAAATAATCCCTTTCATTGTTATTTATATTAGCAGGCCAATATGCTGGATCATCGTTCATGATAGTTACATTTTTGTTTATGGATTCTTGTTGAAGTTGTTTGTTTGCAGCCATGAATGAACTTTCTAATTTGGGACTGTCTTCCAATGAACCGAGATCTTCTTCAATTTCAGTCACAGCTGGTGAGGCTGGGCCCACTTCTTCTAGTGTGTTATCTTTTTCATCATTGTATTGATTATCTGAAATTTGATCCATGGTTTTATCCTCATTCTGCAAATAATTGATGATTCTCTCATCTTCAAACCGAGCGCGCTTCAAAGATGGCGTGACAAGGAACTTTTTTAAGGCACCTCTATGCTTTTTATTTTCTGCTGCCTTTGCCTTGGCCAATGCTCGTTTCTTGTTACCACATAAATATTTACGCCCTTTATCTCTATTTCTGCTTGTGCTTGTCATGATGCAGTGCCTCTTTATTTAACTTTTGTATTTAGAAAAAGAAGATCTAAAAAAGTAACAAAACAGAAGAATTAGTAAAGAAATAAACCTATCACAAGAAATTAACATTTTTAAAAGAATATTTTTTGGTGATATAAATTTTAAAATATTTAAGTTGACAAGACGATGAAGACATTGTTTGTAATTATGAACAGTTACAAGATTCTAAATTGTTCATTTATTTAAACAAGACAAAATTAAAAATATTAAAAAAAACATATTCTGATGAAACTTAGACAAATTGTTATAAAATATTCAATAAAACAGTTCAGTAAAAACTTATGACAATATATTTCAAAAAGCAGAATAAAATAACTTTAAATAGCTAACGCCATTTTGCTTTTAGCGGAAAAAAATTTTAAAATTACTAAATATAAAAACAAACATGATTACCTGTAGCTATTCGGTACATGACCTTGAGCAATCTCTGGGTGATCTATGCCACCACTAGTAATTAGGTACCTTATTTAGATCGAGTCTATGCAGATTTGGACATTTGTAGTTGGGTAATCAAACTAGAAGGGCCGAGGATGTACTTGGAGTTAAATCTTTTATTTAACTTTTAAGTGAGATGAAATTACCTGTATATTGATAGCACAAGTTCGAGTTGTGTTAATTCATATAATCGTCACATAGAGGCATTCATATGATCGTCACATAGAGGTGGGTGTGTTTGTTTACACAGGATGTGTACTATTATGTTCGCTATTAGTTGCGAACAAAAAAGGTTTAAAATTTGATATCTCACTTCAAAACCATTTGATCCAGACGAAATTAGCAGGGTAAATAGGTCTCGTATAGAGCAACTAGTATGCAAATATCATTAGCAATAACACGCTCTTTGCTCAGATATTGCGTTGTAATATCTCATTTTGTAAATTTCGTATTTTGGATTAATTTCAACTGTTCCGATCATAGTAAATGCGGGGCCCTTCAGACGCGGGGCCCAATTTGGTCTAATCGGTCAAATCGGCTAAAAACCGGCCCTGTTCCCTAGTATTTACATCAGTAGTTTCTGCTTGGTTACTTATAACGATATGCTACAAGATCAAAAGAAGGATACGAAGATCTAAACTTAACCTTAGGACTCAAGTTAGAAATACTGAACATAGTAGATACCAGTTTTCATATTCAAGAAGTCTATGATTGAACGTGACCAAAGCCTTCTGAAGTAATATACCAAATCGCATATGAAAAAATGAAGTAAAATGTGTTTAATTAAAAGCTCAAGATTCAGTGAATTCAATTAGATTTAGCTGAAAAGTCAACCCCCTCCTTGCTACAAAGCTAAAAAATTATTGATTCAATCAATAGTTTGGGATTGAAAAACTTCAAAATCTTTATTAATAATAATAATTCATTTCTAACTATTTTGAATGTTGGATGAAATTTGGTATTTTGATTATGCTTGATTTAGTTATTGAATGGGATGGACATCATCACACTATACCACCACCAACACAAGTTCGATGCAAAAAATCGAACAAATATCATCAGATATTTTGAAGTGCGATTATTATTGATCACAGGCAGTTTGAGTAAAAAATGAAGAGGAAATTGGTATAAAATGTTTCATCGATTAAAGGAGGACACAGTACATAGCATACACGTATATATATACAATATACATACATCTAATTAATTGACTGTCAAAATTTCAGGATTCTGGCAAAAAATGTGCTTAACTTGAAATCATTTTTCAATTAATTACACCAAAAAGTGTTGAACACTTGGATGGCAAATGAAAAAAAATGAAATCTGTGCGAACTCGTTGTCACAGCCTAAAAGTATGGATTATTTTTAGAAATTAATGTCATAATCTTTCAGCAGGTAGAGACAGAAAAGTCAGGGAAACGATATTCTTTCTTCATATCATTTTTTTTCTATTCAAATTCCTCCTTCGTAAGTTGCGATGTAATCACTTTTTGCATATTTTTACTCTTTTAAGACTATTATATCCGAGAAAACTACCTTTTTAGGTAAGTCATATAAATTTTTTTTGAACAATTGATTCAAGGACAATTCAGTCGCTGGACAGTCTCGAGATAATTTGGCCTTTGTACAATTCATCCTTAAGTCAATTTTTAAATCAATATATTCAAAGCCCGAATTGTCGAGAGGCTGAATTGTGTTAAGATCGAATTGTCTTGCTTCCATCATAAATATTCTTAGTCTTCATCATCTTTAAACTTCATGAGGGTCAGCATTAATAAATCAAGCATTTTGTTGATCTAAATCTTTGACATCTCAAATCCAAAGAAAGGAATACTATTAGTAAGTGAAACTAAAATATATCATGTGTGCAAATCGAATGAATCAAATTGATTATAATGTGATGTCAATTTCATAAATAGCATATTTACAAGTCTAATTCAAATATATAATCTATTGCAGCTAAAGAAATTCATCCTTCTCAGCTAAAGAAATTCATCATCCTTTCAAAGACTTATTTGTTATTTTACTTAGTTTTTTAATTTCAAAATTCTTTTCATCATACATGCTCACTATATCGCTAATCAAGCAATCAGTAATCCGGTTCCATATATAATTCAGCATTGATTCTGTTTCCAAAAAATTAAGAGTTTTTTTAGGGAAAAGTTTAATCTAAAAATTTTTTTATTCAAGATATGGTGATTACTTTGTAATTTTGAAGTATTTATACCTGATACACAGCTAATTCGGTTTCTTCACAGTCCCAATGATTCCGGTTTATTCATAGTCAATCTCCATAATTTTTTTTGAATATTTTATAAACCATATGTGAATTATTGTAGGTGTTTAGAGATTTTTAAATTCATTATTTGATCCAACAGTGCAATACAAGAAATGTTTGCAGATCGTGTGTTTTCGCAAAATTGCTAGATTTTTAATTTTTGGATAATGCCAAATTTTGAATTTTACAATTAGCATAGAGTTGCTACGATTTTGATATTTTTTAATTGTAAATATAGCAATTAAAATAATATTCGCAAAACTAATCTATATCAATTCGTTTTTTAGAGAGAATATAATCAAGCGATAGTGTATTTGGTTTTATTCTAAGTGAAAAGACATAGCTTGAAAAGTATCAAGTTTAATAATGACCACGTTTTGTTACTTTTCCTCAAAAGTTTCCCCCTGCAAATTTGCTCTCGACCAGTACCATATCTAAAGCGGGCGGGAAGGACGGCTTGCATCCGATGGTCGATCTTAAGTCTACCCTAATATAAATGATTTTTTAAAGTGAAAT
Source organism: Nectonema munidae (assembly GCA_030549495.1). Taxonomy (NCBI): domain Eukaryota; kingdom Metazoa; phylum Nematomorpha; class Nectonematoida; family Nectonematidae; genus Nectonema; species Nectonema munidae. The sequence goes on along the minus strand of JAUIRK010001041.1, from coordinate 1,572,931 downwards.
ACAAATATCAAAATGCTTACTAATGTAACAATGGTTGCTAAAGTTTGGCTACTTATTTCCTATCCCCATTTACATACACTATAGGCCGTAGCCAGACAGGGGGAGACAAGAGAAGGCTATAGCCTCCCCCCCCCCCTTCTACCTAAAATTTTAAATTAATAATATTTCTAAAGGAATTAGAAAACTTTTGCATAAATTAACTCTCATTTTGTAAATTTACACTAATCTAACACCACTCGATAGCTATTTATATTAATATTAATTAATATAGAGAGATAATGGGATATAGCTATTTTGGAACCCTCTTGCTGTTATGTTTTTGGCCTTTCCTAAATTTTTTTCTGGCTAAGGGCTTGCATACACCTATATTATTCAGTTTTCGGGGGGGATGGGGGGGGGGGAGAGATTTGGCCTTTGGGTAATTTGTTTTCGAGACAATTCATTAATTGCCTCTGAAGAATTTGACATCAAGACAATATCAATATCAATATATATAGTATCTTCACCAAAAATCTTCTTTAGTCAGAAACTATTTTCAATTAATTCAAAATTTACTACATTTAAATAAACTTCTTGGTTTTTAGCATTTCGCCTGAGCCAACACAAAGTAAAAAGGTTTCAATTTTAAAAGTTACATTATTGTTGTTGATGCCAAAAATTACTGAGACTTAAACTTTTATCATATTTAGACTCAGAATAATAGAACTTTTAGTGATAATTAGAAATATACATAGAAGAAGAAGATTTATTAATTATATTTGTCATTTAAATTAATAATACAATAAAAAAATAGAATGAAAAAAAAGTAAAAACTAAGATTTAACAGTGAAATTGAACTTGAATTCTTCAGAAATGACCGCTATATGGCAGATATATTAAAATTATGCACAAAATTGGAACAGTCATAAAGTCAAAATAAGGTATTGAGAACTTAACAAGGGGTAAACTAAAGATTGGAATTACATATATTACACATTGTTAATATTTACAACTAATGAATTCAGTTATTACATGAGTAACAATTTTTAATGGAACACAAAACATCATGATTTGATAAAAGTAAATTTATACATAGAAATTAGTTTGCTTTTATTTTGAGTCAACTTGATGATGCAATGTTTAACATTTCAGCACTTTGTTGTAATCAACTATACCAGTTTTTCGCAGAGGTTTCTCCATTTTTTATTATTTCAAATCAAGCACCGAGGAACAAACTTTATTGTAAAAAAAGTATCAAACTAGATAGACACAAAAATCTAGATGTACGATAGCAATATGTAATTGCTTATAGTGAATAAAGTATGAACGATTGCCTTCGTCTTCATCTTTTTGAAGTTTCGGAATATGCGACTGAAATTTATGAGGCAGCTATCATCCGTGTCCAACTTCTTTAAGTTTTCGAATATATATATATATATATACAATTTTTACTTTTAAATTATCTTTTTTTAATTATAAATTGTCTTTTTTTAATTATAAATTGTCTTTTTTCAATTCTAATTTGTCTTTTTTAAGTTCTAAAATGTTTTAAATTCTAAACGCTCTTTCTAAGATACAAAATAAAATTGAAAAAAGACAATTTAGAGAGAGAGAGAGAGTTATTTACATATCACAAAAATACAAAATTGAAATAAATATTGATCAAAAAAAACATTCAAATTTAACACAGACATTAATTTAACAGTTTGATATGAGAGTAATTCAAAAGGTAAAATAAACTAGCTTATAGAATTACTCATAGATAACCAATTACATAATTGAGATATAACATCTTCATATTTGAGAAAAGCAAAAGATTAAGCCATTATAACTAACAAATGAGAAAAAAAAGAAACAAAAAAAATAAAATAAAGGATAAAATGAAATATAAACCAGCACAATTTATGCTATATACTCATTAAGAAATGCCCATTCTTAAAAACAAGTTTTTAAGACTAAAAAAGATAAATTAGAATTGAACAAAGACAATTTAGAACTTAAAAAGACAAATTAGAATTGAAAAAATACAACTTATAAGTAAAAATCGTATATATATATAGACACATATATACTATTGTTCTATTAAATTAACACCCAATGAAAAGTGTCAAGCCTGCAACAACAAAAAAATTCATTCAAAATAATTTAAGTTTAAAAATTCCTTAACTTTGACATTTGCGAATAATTAAATTAAATTTCACTGTTCATTAACTTTACTCTACTCCAAACAAAGGGCGTGATTGTTTCGTAGCGACTGTGAACAGATTCTGAGGGATAAAAAGTTGTTATTCTCTAATAGGAATGATTGCATCTGCATCCAGCTTCAGCATATTCATCACAACTTTAATTAGTCTTCATGATTGAATTGCATTGATCTGTGATACCATTCTTATAAATCAACATGTTTGGGTAAGTTTGAATTACAAAGATACTTTTATGATTGTGAGCATGATTGAAAGATATGATTAACTTTTGAAATAGAATATTTTTCGTGTTAATCGCAAAAAAATGAAGATGGACTTTAACCCTCATATTACAAGGTCAGATGTATATGAAAAACTTAGCGCTTATTCTAAAATTTTCTATTAGTTGAGTATATAAGCGTAGAATAGAATAAAAAAATTTATAAATAACCAATTTTTTTATTTTTTTCTTTGCACTAAGAAAATACACTTTATAGGTCATTTTAGTTTGTTAATTTGTTTACTCGTTTAGTTACTTCTTTAGTTAGTAAAAATCAGGGTTTCGGAGGCAGAAAAATGTCTGGCTCCGGAGCAGAAATATTTTAGTTTCTGGCTCCGACTCCCTCAACTTTGCAGAAAAGAGATCTATTTATATAATATCTACTTAATTTGACTACTTAAGTTGAGAATTATAAGGGCATGTATTGAGTGAAATACAGTGTGTTGTGGAATGTGCTAGTTTTTGCATATGATATATAGAAAGAGAAATAGTGAAAACAACTACTAGAATTACTATAGCTTCTAAGAAAGTTTCCCAACGCTGAAAATTTTCCATAGCAATCTCTTACTTCTCTTGTATATATGTTTTTTATCTAATAAAAGCATAAGTCTACTAATTAAAGTTTGATATATTCCTATTTCAACCCCCCCCCCCCCCCATTTTCAAACCTATAAAAAGGGAAAAGTAATATATAAAAAATATATTGAAATTAAATTTTAAAAATTGTTTTAGCTATCATACTAATATTGAATATACTTTACACTTTTCAATAAGTAGACTGACATGGACTAATTGATTGAATAGGTTGATCAAATATAATGCCTATGTTTCATTTTAACAGAAACTTCATAGAGTTATTAGGAAACACATTCAAAATTTTAGTTTGAATATAAAATATATTAGTTTCTTAACATATACCCCTTCATTCTAAAAAATATTCATAGTTTATCAATCAAAATGCTTTAAATCAGCGTTTTCAAAACTAGGTTTTCCAGAACGAAAAGATTTCGCAACAAATTTCTCTTATTTCGCGAATTTTTGATAAAGAGTTAAATTGTTCAATTCTTATAAAATACGCTTACAGCATAGATTTTTTACACACTAAATTTATTCATTATAATAAAATTTTATTATGAACATGAAGTATCATAATTAGTATTAAGTGAATATCAATCAATTGTAATTACCTCAAAAAGAACAACACTTAAAGTGAAACATTTTTTTTGCTGAAAGTATGAAATAATATCTGATTGACCAAATAGGCTAGTAAGGCATTGAATTTTTGCTTTGATGGACAGATATTTTTTATTCGTAGGTAGAGTACGCCAGTGATTCCTTGCATCAAATTTAAACGTTGAAAGGAGATATCTCTACATATTCCATCTAAGAAAGTCTAAATTGTCGGGTGACTGCATTGAAACAGAAACTGCAAAGAGTAGGGCCAACCCTCTACTGTATTTGTAGTTCGAGCAATTCCTTCCACAGAATTTTCAAAATGGTTCCATTTTTCTATAGGGAAAAGTGGACTTCTCGCTGTTCCATTCCTTCTATATCTTCCTCGAACATATGTGTGTTCGAAATATGTTAGAAGTTCGTCCATTTTTTCATTTTCAGTCATGATATCTGCTAAACTATTGAAAGTTTCTTCAACCAAATTTATAGTAACTGAAGGAACCGCAGGAAGACACAATACCAATGTGCTGAGTTCAGTATTGCTTTCCAACTCTACTTTCATTCTCAACTCTATAGCTTTTCTCTACACTTTTTGAGAAAGATAGAAAAAACAACCCTCAATTTCAGCGTTTGGGTATGTTCACTGAAACTCAGCCATTGGTGCAATTTCGAAATCTAAGAGTATTTGTTCTGGATTTCCATCGGGAACGAATTCTTTGATCGCAACAATCATCCTTCTATAAGTATTTCAACTTTTTTTCTTTAGAAGAGCGTATATTCCAGCTGTACCACCTTCTTCAAATTGAAAGTGAAGTGTGTATAATTGATAAAACAAAGATGGCGCAACTTTAAATGTTCCATCTGCAATCCAAAAACGTGCACTTGACAGAGCGGCTACCCTTTTACTATGTCCAAAAATAAGGAATCTTTCTGTGTCATCAATATTTCGAAATGCAATGAGGTTGGTAAAACTGGAGACACATCAAAACTTTTTTAGACCGTTGTAAAGTTCGCAAAAGACTTGGTTTTTTCGGAACTCTCATCAAAGCTGCACTAGATACATCTTGGCAATATTGTCCAACAACGATCATAGGGGTTGCTCCAATTTCTCCCATTGAACTTTTCATTTGATCGACGGCTAATTTCGCGTTAATTTTTCCTCCATCTAAAAAATGGGAATGTTCAGGTTTCGGAAGTCAAATTACACGATTTCCCAAGGTTGTGACGAATGTGTTACATCCTTTTTTGGATACTTAGCGTACCGATAGAAGTATCTTTTTCCCGGTGTTTGTAGTATTCGCAGTTCTTGATTGAATATCACGGTTTCTTTTCCTTTAGAAGTTTTTCCGTACTCACACAAGTGTTCCCTTCCATTTTTATTGGTGAAAAACTTCTTTCAAATCAAAAGAAAATTCAAATACTAGGCAAAACAGGATACAAGAAAAACACGAGAAAAACTATACAGAGAAAAGAACATATGGAGGCAATGAAAAAGTTTATAAAAAGCCACTCCCTCTGTTTTTATAGTCAAAACATATGATATGTCAATAGTTGAAACTTATTTGTAACAATCGTCTGTAGAGTTATTCTGTGATGAAATGTCCTGTGATGAAGTCTTATGTGATGAAAAGTCGTGTGATGAAATGTCATATGACCGTTTGTTTATACCTAGGCATTGGAGTGTATTAGGATTCGTCAATGAAAAGACACATATGATACCTTACCAAATTACCCTTACACTTTTCAGTAAATATTTTATAAATTTCAGTAAATATTTTATAAATAAAATAAATTGAAAGATAAAATATTGAAAAAAAAAGATTTTTTAATGCAGCAAAAATAAATTGTCCGGTAAAAGTTTTATTTTTACAATATTTATATTCTTATCTAATTTCATTTTGAAGCTTTAGGGGATGAATATTTTAATTAATTATTTATTGTAGGAAAAATAATAATAGTAATTCAGATTATATTTTTGAAAATGGAAAACTCTTTCTAATTGTTATTTCTTAGCAATTCGGTATATTTAATTTTAGCAAAAATTTTTCACTTTTTCTTGAAATTCGGTTTAGACTATATATACTTCCAAAACAACTATGTATTTAAGTTGCCTGGAGCCAAACATAAGGCCATATTTTTAATCTTTCAGGCCCAACTCTTGGTCCATGTAGATAAATGCTCGAGCCCGGCTCCAAAACTCTGGTAAAAATTGCCAACATATGAGTTCCTAATATTTTGTTAAGTTATAGTAATCAGCAACAAATAATAATCAAGGTATTTTAAGTATAGGCTTTTCTTTAAACTATAGATAGATAGATAGATAGATAGATAGATAGATAGATAGATAGATAGATAGATAGATAGATAGATAGATAGATAGATAGATAGATAGATAGATAGATAGATAGATAGATAGATAGATAGATAGGTAGATAGATAGATAGATAGATAGATAGTTAGATAGATAGATAGATAGATAGATAGATAGATAGATAGATAGATAGATAGATAGATAGATAGATAGATAGATAGATAGATAGATAGATAGATAGATAGATAGATAGATAGATAGATAGATAGTTAGATAGATAGATAGATAGATAGATAGATAGATAGATAGATAGATAGATAGATAGATAGATAGATAGATAGATAGATAGATAGATAGATAGATAGATAGATAGATAGATAGATAGATAGATAGATAGATAGATAGATAGATAGATAGATAGATAGATAGATAGATAGATAGATAGATAGATAGATAGATAGATAGATAGATAGATAGATAGATAGATAGATAGATAGATAGATAGATAGATAGATAGATAGATAGATAGATAGATAGATAGATAGATAGATAGATAGATAGATAGATAGATAGATAGATAGATAGATAGATAGATAGATAGATAGATAGATAGATAGATAGATAGATAGATAGATAGATAGATAGATAGATAGATAGATAGATAGATAGATAGATAGATAGATAGATAGATAGATAGATAGATAGATAGATAGATAGATAGATAGATAGATAGATAGATAGATAGATAGATAGATAGATAGATAGATAGATAGATAGATAGATAGATAGATAGATAGATAGATAGATAGATAGATAGATAGATAGATAGATAGATATTTTAAGTATAGGCTTTTCTTTAAACTATAGATAGATAGATAGATAGATAGATAGATAGATAGATAGATAGATAGATAGATAGATAGATAGATAGATAGATAGATAGATAGATAGATAGATAGATAGATAGATAGATAGATAGATAGATAGATAGATAGATAGATAGATAGATAGATAGATAGATAGATAGATAGATAGATAGATAGATAGATAGATAGATAGATAGATAGATAGATAGATAGATAGATAGATAGATAGATAGATAGATAGATAGATAGATAGATAGATAAATAGATAGATAGATAGATAGATAGATAGATAGATAGATAGATAGATAGATAGATAGATAGATAGATAGATAGATAGATAGATAGATAGATAGATAGATAGATAGATAGATAGATAGATAGATAGATAGATAGATAGATAGATAGATAGATAGATAGATAGATAGATAGATAGATAGATAGATAGATAGATAGATAGATAGATAGATAGATAGATAGATAGATAGATAGATAGATAGATAGATAGATAGATAGATAGATAGATAGATAGATAGATAGATAGATAGATAGATAGATAGATAGATAGATAGATAGATAGATAGATAGATAGATAGATAGATAGATAGATAGATAGATAGATAGATAGATAGATAGATAGATAGATAGATAGATAGATAGATAGATAGATAGATAGATAGATAGATAGATAGATAGATAGATAGATAGATAGATAGATAGATAGATAGATAGATAGATAGATAGATAGATAGATAGATAGATAGATAGATAGATAGATAGATAGATAGATAGATAGATAGATAGATAGATAGATAGATAGATAGATAGATAGATAAACATAATATGATTCATCATCACTCTTAAATATTTAATGGCCCTTCTAAACTTATTTTGTCATATACGTATTAAATAATAAATAAATAAATAAATATATTGTATTGGACGAAAATTTATTTTATTAATCACGTTTCCACGCCATAATATAGATAAGCATTCGGTTTTAACAAGCATAATGATTTATTTATATTTCTCATCAATATCCTTTTAGTCATTCAATCCTCTTTTCTTTGCTGAGAGGTGCGTTTTGCAAGCACATTCTCCGGTTTTTCACGCACTTGAATTTCCCCGTGCTACCCAAACAGCCTAATCTTTTCTCATTTTTCGTTCTCACACAACCCCATAAAGCTATTATCATTATCACTGTAATCGCATGGTATGCCAATCATTTTACTCTTTTTCATCTACTTTCTCCCTGTTTTTGCTTATTGGACAACTTTATAAGGAGCAAACCTCACATTTGGCCATTTCTTCAATTTTCTTATATAATTTTGGTGAACATTTTTCATTTGAACTCTTAACTATTTTTATATAATACTTTTTTAATTTATTTATTTGCAAAAAAAATATGATACCGTAGAAGCCGTTAATTGTAAACACATTGAGATGGATATCTTTTGATAAAAATCCACAATTGTCAGCGTTGTAAAACTAAAACTCGTCTCCTTCTATAACTACATTTTAGCATAAACCTTCTGCCATTAAGGTCGTTGAGCGGAAAGCAAACAAATGAAAAATATAAAATAATATTGTACATAGGACACGAGTTATGTTTACACACAAATACCTTTATATAAATAATAACAAAAGAGAATTTAAAGAGATGATATTAATTTTAAGGAGGCTTACACTAAAGTTAGTCAGCATTCGTGTGTTTTGAAGAGTTGATGTTAATTTGAAGGAGGCATGCAACAAGCTTGGAAGTGTATTTGAGAAAATTAAAATTAAAATGCCATGCCTTCACATTTTTGAACAATATTGCTTTTTTGTTGAAAGATTAAAGTAGTTTAACGTAAAACTGCTTCACTCAATGTAAAAAGTAGAAGAAATATTTATTTTCTTTTCTATTAAGATCAGGGGCGCATATCCTCAAAATTTGGGGGGCGAACTTTTTTTTATATAATTTTCAAAATTTAGTATAAAAGATTTTTTATCAAATGAACACATCATCATTATTACCCGACATTATAGTTGCACTGTACGCTCTCAATCCCATCACAACTGCACAGATTTTATGAAGTCAAATTACCTTGTTTGTGATTCTGGTTGCATCAACCTTCTAGCTCAGTGATTTTCAAGCTGTATTCTGCGTGCCACGAAGAAGTTCCATGGGGAACGAGAAGGAGACAGAGTGAATCGTTTTTTGCAAAATATTGCACTTATATTCGGTCATTTGACATTTTTGTCAATAAATCACATTTAAAAAGGATAAATAAGTTAGTCTTTGAATTGAGTACTTTTTTTTCTTTTAGTGCTTTTCAAGCCTAATTTATAAATGTGCATTTTTCTTAATGGTTAAAAAAAAAGTAAATATGACGACCCACAAATGAAAGTTCGTTTTACTGCATTAACCCTTAGAGGCCTGACTTTTTTTTTGATTAAATACGAATAAAAATCTATTTGTCCTCAATTACCTCATATCAGGGTCTTCAAATTTCAAAAAAGAAAATTAAAAAAAAAGTTTTTTCATAGAGAAAACGCATGGGACATATATGTCCCTGTCGGCCCTAAACAAAAAATAATTGAAAAACAACATTTATTAAAAAAGTATCAATTTTTCAAAAATCTTTTATTTTATTCTTTCTGATGATAAACTTTGAAACAATTTCTTGTTCTGGTATTGCACAAAAAAATTCCACAACTTGAACACTTGTTGAATGTTCTATTGTCTTTTTTTCTTTTACTGCATTCTTTACAGCGACCTCTTCTAGAACTTGTTTCTATAAGATGTTCAGCTTGTTTAGTCGTTACCAATTCAGTTTTTTTCGAAATAGACTGTTCTGTGCAGCTTCTTTTTCTGCAACTAAAGTTTGTGACCATGGATTTCACAACTTCATCTCTGAATTCGAAACTGGATAGAATGGTTTTCGAGTTAGCTCCTCTAGACTCAGTGAACTTTTTTTTATATATGATATAAGAGTTATTAAGAGCGATTTCAATCAATTCAAAAAAAATTCTCAAATAGTATTTGTGCCTTGACTTTCTATCTAAAGAATAATATGAAATTCTTTGACCCATTATGTCTACGCCGCCCATATATTTATTATATTCGGAAACTATCAGTGGGCACTTGATCATTTCTTTGTTTTTGCATCCTTTCTTTTTTCTCTCAACGAATTTACTTGCTTTTGGGTCGATAAAATTCGATAACATGTATACTGAGTTGTTGTCTTTCCATTTCACTACACCGATACCATTACTAACAAAAAAGTCAGATTCTCCTCTTTTCAGATCTTTATCTGAAATGAAAGTTTGGGGCATGTGCTTTCTGTTTCTTCTAGCTGTTCCACATGAATATATTTTATTTTTTTTCAAGTGATAGAACAGTGCAGGAGATGAAAAGAAGTTGTCCATATATATTTCAACACTACTGCCAATTAAGCTTTTCGTAAGAGTTTGAACTACTTGTTCACCTAAAAAACTGGAATCATTTTCTTTATTTTTGCCAGTGTATAAATAAGATTGAAACAAATATCCAGTTTTGCTATCACATCTTGCCCATAGTTTGAAACCCCATTTTACAGGCTTGTTCTTTATGTATTGCTTTAAATAATTGTGTCCTTTGAACTTTATCATGTGTTCATCTATAGATTGTTGCTTAGTTGGACTCATAGCTGAGGAAAAAGCGTTATTAAAGTGAAGAAACAAAGGTGCTACTTTGAAAGATGGATCATAGTCAGAGCTATCTCTAGATAAACATTTAGAGTTATCGTTAAAATGTAAAATTGATCTTAAAAAAATGAATCTATCACGGGGCATGGAGTTTGCAATAAATGGCACCCTTAAGGTCTCCGTTGTTGACCAGTAGTCTTTAATTTTCGGTAGCTTATGGTATCCCATGCAAATATGAATACCTATCATGCAAACTATTTCTTCTTTTTCAATGCATCCAACTATCCCTTTTTGCTGCATGTATATTTCAGATTGATTTTTCATATATTCAATCAAAGAACCAAAATTACTGACTTCGCAAAAAACTTGAAAAGGATTCGGAAAGTTCTCCTCCCAATTTAAACTAGGTAAATTAATCTTACCCCATTCTTTAAAAGCAAAAGGATACATGGGCACGTCGATGTCTTTTTGCCAATCAAAAATAAAAGATGAAAAAGGAACTTTTAGTTTCAAGGGTGAAACTACAGGTACAAAAACATTTGCCTGAGCATCAACTATTTGAATTTCTTCTATCCCATTCTCCAGATCATTTTCGATGAACTCTTGGTCTTCATAATCTAAATGAAGATCATTTTCGTCGTAACTCTCGGTTTCACTTGTATCAGGCATCAAGCATTCTTCAATATAGTCTTCTTTAGCAATAAAGTTTCTAACACGAGGCATAATAGCGAGATTGAACAAAACAATAAATGAGACAAATCACTTGTACAATATAAAGTGAATTTCAGATGAAAAACGGAAATAGAAAGACAAATAATGAGTCGATATATGTTATATGAAAGGAGATCAATCATTTAAGTGTAAGTTTGCTCGTTAATATGTTGCATAATATATATAACAATTGGTGTGACATAAACACTATTACATGCGCATGCGAAAAGTAATGCTTACATATAAATGCCATTTAAAAATATATATGTATACGTCTTATATTATTAATAAGTTCTCTTTTTCAAATAAAAACGTTAAGAGAACGAGAAACTTTATGTTTTGTGAAAAAAACCTTTTAGTCCGATAGGGACATATATGTCCCACAATATTTGAAATGAATTTGCAAGATAACATCTCATTTTTTTTTCTTCATGAACTGAATTACTCTTGTGAAGGTTTGTTCGTAACACATATTACAAACAGTTTTACAAAAAAAAATTGTTTTTGAACTTTTTTTCGGTTAACAAAGATTAACCAATAAAAATCGAAGTTTTGATTAAGGTTTTAATATATAAAACTTATGCTTTTTAAATAATACACAATAATTAAATGTTTAAAACATCGTTATGAATAGAACAAACTGAAAAACCTAGTTTATAATTTGGTTTGTATGACATTATTTTTGAAACAAAAATTTGGGACATATATGTCCTATCGCCCTTAAAGGGTTAACGTCTATGGGGAAGAGAAATATAAGTGTCCTTTGTGTTCTGAAGTGTTAGCATCCACTTTTTTAAAGCCCGTCAAGTGAAGCACTCAAGTTCGGTTAACAAAATTATTGGTTGAACGATTGCACAAATTCATGTTTGATAAATAACATAGGAATAATTTTGGAAAATATTGAGTATGATTTCAAAAAGTCACACAACATAGCAGAACAGTTGATATTACCTTGATGCAAAGATATATTGAATGTGCTAAGTTAGTTGTAAAGTTGAAGAAATGTCTGATGACGTCAGACGTGGTTTTATTGATTCGGAATTCGATTTTCAACTTTTTTGCTCAGATTGATGGAATGCTGCAAACTTATCTTAGCCTTGTGTTTACGTACAATATGTATATGACAAGAACCTGGTAGACAATTTTTTATTTTGCGAAACTCAACAATAGAACAACTGTAAGAGAAACATTTGACAAAGCATTAAATTTTTTTACAGCACATGGTATTATTTCAGAAAATAAGATTTTCATTAATGAAGATTACCTGGCGATCATAAAACACCGTGTAGCATGCCAAGAAATTTGTCTTTATTTTCTTAATCTACAAAAATTTGAAAAATACTATCAATTTATCAAGAACCCATTTATAATCTCGATTAGTAATCTGAACTCAGAAGACTTCAACAGTTTATTGATTTGGTTAATGATTGAGGAGGTGCAAAACATGTTTTTTGAAATATCTCATAGCGATTTTCGATTGAAATGGGAGATTTTCTATGCTTGCAAAGATTGCTCTGAAAGCTGTTTTGATTTGCCACTACATATAAGTGCGAGCAAGCTACTCGCCACTGAAACCAAATCGCGAAACAGATAGGAAGTGAGTAATGATATGAGAGTTGCATTGGCCAAAACAGAGCCTAAAAAATTACCTCAACGATTGCTTGATAAATAACATAGGAACGGTTTTGCAAACTATTAAGTATGAACATTTGACAAAGTGATAATTTTTTTACAGCACATGGTATTAAGTCAGAATCGGGGTAAGCAAAAATCTCCAGATGTAATTGGTAGCCATAAAACCACCCTCGATGAGTTGAAAAATGTTTTCAATGAAGTCATTGAAACAATGTATTTCATTAAAGTAAATGCTTCAAATCTTCTTTGTTTTCAATTTGAAGAACTCCTACTGCACTCAAACGTGAGGTGTCTTTCCAAAGGAAAATTTTCCAAACGATACTATGGAAAGAAATCCAGCAATTTCTGGAAGGCAAACTAGACATTCATGTAGAATTTTCTGATGTCCGTTTTCGTATATTTCTATCATTTTTAGCGAACATATTTGAATATGAATTCCTTTAACCTTGCGCTGCAAGGAAAAGAGATCAGAGTACTCCATTGTAATAAAAAAAATATCAGTTTTTGAATTGAAGCTGGAATAATTGCTTCAGGCCTTGTAGTGTTTTGATTGAAAAAATTTTACAAAAATTATGGACATATAAAAAAATAACTACCCTGTAAATGTCAAAATACCTCTTTACTTCAATATTATAACATAAAAAATAAAAATTTGAAGAGATTTTTAACACAAATCAAATTAAACCACCATAATATTTGATAATGTATTTTTCCTTGTCCAATTTTGACGTTTTTTGGAATAAAGGAAAAATAAGATTAGTTTGTTCATAGTGATTGATTTTTTACCATTGATTAGCTTGTCTATGCTAGTGAGTATGATGCTTAGGATCACGATATCAATAATGATCGAATGTCTGATGTGAATCGGTTAAAAATTATAATTGAACGAGGGTTCAAAGTTATTACAACGAAGTGATTATAAAATGCTATTTACAAATATATCACCCCTTCACTTTCTTTATTGTAGCGTCCATATTAAAAAATGGTACTTCATTGAAACAATTTTAACAAAGAAGTATTTTATGTTGATCATAACAATCTTATTACATAGAAAACAACTTTAAAATTCTTTATTTTATTAACTCTTTTTCGGTAGGTGTGACAACCGTACCTTATAGCCAAGAATTCTCTACGATTTCACAATTAAGCATACTTTTTGAAGTTTTCAATTTCAAGATAAATTTTCCTATCTGCTAAGAGATAACTGTGCAAAAAATGTCATTCTTCCAAAAATTACCGCTACTTCTAAATTTATAGTTCGCACATGTTTTTTATAAAAGTAAGCTAGCCTCCATTATGATTCAAGGCTCCAAAATTTGAAATTTATATAATACACAATACAAGTGGTAAATTGGTATTTTGAATGATTTTTTTGACTGTTCCAATTTAGTTATATATATTTTAGATACCAATGCATATTATATTGAAAATCTTTTATATGGTTTACTTTCTTTGTTTAAAAGTATCAAAAGGTTTATTGAACACGCTCACATGAATCACATTAAATGTTCAACAAAAATGACATATCAAAAAAGTACTAAGAACAAAACAAATTTATGATCAATATAAAACTATTTCTGCAATATATTAGAGATTGTTTTTTCGAAAAAAAATCGAAAAGAATAAATCTCATTTTTGAACTTCATATGATTCCTTCTAATAGATGTCTTACTACTGTAGTATTTATCCAATGAAATACTTTGATCTTCCAATCCAAGTATATATAAAATTCAAATGTTTTTTTTAAAACAATTTGTGAAAAATTATTTCCAACCTTATTAAAAATTTTACTTATATTTCTGCTCAGACAGAATTTTCAAATTTTTTTCTTTGAAAATTACTCAATGCTATGAGGTGTACTTGATAAAGCACAAAAACAAACACGTTATAGTATGGGCCGATTCCTCTCTTTAGATTTTATTATCAAAAGACTTAGAAATCCACTTTCGAATATGTCAAAAAAATTTCGCATCAATATTATGTAAATGTCAAAAAATATCCTACTGAAAATTTTGAAATATATGAGTAGCTAATAGTGATGTAAAACCGGTTCTGGAGAACCGGTTTTACCCGGTTCTTAAAACATTTAAAAAAAATCTAAACCGTAAATTTAAAACCGGTTTTAAACTTTTTCCTCTAATTAAACAATTTTAAAATAAAAAATATTAAAATATCTAAAAAATTAAATTTAAGCACACTGTTTTCATTTGGCTGTTAATGATGTTTTGATGAAAAAAATATGAAAATAATGATGAAAATGATAAAGATAATATCTTTACGCTCGATATCTTTACGGATCGATGAAAAGGCCGAAGATATTGATGATCAATTTAATGATGACATTAGCGAAGAAAACGATGATGACTACAATGAAAATAAATATCTGAATAACTTTTATAATAATAAAAAATTTACAAATGTAATCAAAAAAGAGTATTCAATGATAATTAAAAAAGTAAGAAAAATTTGCAAAATTTTTCGTAAATCACCTTTACTCAATGAAAAGCTGCAAGAATTTGTTCAAATTGATTTTGCTGGCAGAGATCAAGTTACTTTTAGACTGTCGCACAAGATGGTCAAGTCTTTATTTAGTGCTTGAAAGATTTATTAAATTAAAGTCCTGCATTCAAAAAGCATTAAGAGTCATTGGAAATAAAGAAAACGTAATGGAACATGAATGGAAAATCATAGAAAGTATATTTGAACCTTTACAACATGTTCACTATTCACTAAAAATGCTTTGTACTGAGAGTACAACGGTGTTAAAAGTAGATATTTTGATGAAGATCCTTTATGAAAAACTTGGGAAGGGCAACAATTCATTTTCAATTTCAAATGATATTTTACAATCTTTCAAATCAAGATATAACTCAAGAAGAAGAAGAGACATGGTAACATTAATAACTTATCTAAAAAATCCTTTTATTTTCCGAGAGCAAGCAGATCAAATATTTGTTTTGTCATCACGTGCAGCAACCAAAAATTAAGCTGAAAAGCTCTATAAAAGACTTTTTACAGAAGAAAATACTGATGAATCTACAACAAATCTTACTTTAGATTATACTGAAAGTTTCAGTGCTAGTGTCTTTTCAAATGAAAGTGATCTTGTTAATGAATATTTGAATAAAATTGATGAATTGGACAGTTTTACACCAAAATTCTCATCTAAAAAAAGTTCTTGTTTAAAAAATGAATTTAAACTCTATGAATCAGCTGGAATAAGAACAGAAAAGTTAAATCAACTCTACAAAGCTCTTTTCTGTCCAAGCAAGCAGTGTTGCATCTGAACGTGCATTTTCAAGTGCTGGATTTTTTATTACAGAATTGAGATCAAGACTATCGGCATTATGTTTAAATGCATTATGTTTTTTACGCTCTTATTTTCAAAACAATATATAATAGTTTTTGATCTTAATAGTAAAATTTTAACGATAAAGTTGGTAACATTCTTTATTATATATACATCTAAATATTATTATATATTATACATAATAATAACAAAACCGGTTTTACCCGGTTCTGAGTGTAATTTCGGTTCTGAGAACCGGTTCTATTATTTTCGGTTTTTTTACATCACTAGTAGCTAACAAATGGAACTCTTTTCGAAATTTTTTGAATAGCATGCATAAGCGTCTTTTACAGTGCAATTTGGGTTTGCGAACACCTCGGCCTATGAACATCTCGCTAAAATTAATGTATCTTAAATATATAAAATTTATAATTCACACTTAATATTTAGTTCTAATTATCGATTTGTTTTCATATTATCATCTCATTGATTTGTGATCAAAAAAAAAGATTAGCAAATAAATTTTAGTGTATTTATAGATGGCGTAAAATAAATTTTATTCAGAAAATTTCTTGTTTTTATTCACTCGTAAGAAGCTGATTATTATTTTTAACGAACAAATCAACTTCATTTAATTGTTTTAGATCTAAAAATTATAAATAAACGAAAATTATTAAAATCACCGTTACAAAGGCCCAATAGGATTGTAAAAAATTGCGGCCATGCGAGGGTTATTAGAAAAGACAGCGATATCATATTGAAACTTTATGAAATTTATGAAGCATGCTTATTGTAAGTGCTGCATAAAATATACTACTCATTAATTTTGACATCTGTTTTCGTTTTGTCATAATTAATCTCTTTGCTTCAATTGTACAAGCTACTCCTTTTTGTAGTATAGCATCTTCTCAGTAGCAACAGAAATCATTCGTCTTAGGAAACCGCGCGCGTACTTTTCACATTTCTTTATCGTTTTCTTTCATCTTACGCAAGTTCACATTGTTGCTTTCACCTATTTTTACACGTTCTATTGCTTCATTCGCATCAAAGAAGGGAAAAGGTAAAAGAGCTTCTTTTTTATTACCGAAGGTTCTGCCCTCCTAGACTCATTTTTCCTGGAATCGGTTCTTCTAGTGTTCTTCTTAGTACAGCTAACGGCTTTTTTCTCAGCACATGTCGATACAATTAAAATTTGCTGATTTTCGCTATCCCAATAACACTTTTTCTTACTTTCGTTTTTGTCTTATCACCAAACCAACTTAACCTCTAACCTCTTATCGTTTCAGCATCAGGGAGAGAGCAGTGTTCTATGAAAACGAAAAGCGTCTGCTTTAACTGATTTACGACTGAACAAAGCAGAGGACTTTAGTGATTCCTATTGAATTTGATTGAAAGTAACAGTTCGTCTTCGTTTCCTTTGGCAACTTTGGTGTAAAAAGGGGGCTATGCATTGAAAAAGAAATCAAACGACTAGACTTAAAAAGCCTGGTAGTCACGGAATTAAACTGATACTAATTGACCAACTAACATTCACTGAGTACTAAAAAACTAATTAACAAAATATGAAACGTACTTCTTACCTGGGACAGGACCGGATCTAGGAGATAATTAACTCCGTTGCGATTTTATATTCTTTCATAATTATTTTATGTGCAAAATCATTGTGAATGAATGCGTAGAGCAGTGATAGCCAACCTGAAATTTTTTTATATTATATACGGCTTCATCACCAGACTGCATATAAGGAAAAAGAACTTATATAATGGGGTTAGGACTATAAGTGGACACATTTATGTATTTAAAGTTGGGAGAGAAGGAATTATTATCGAACGGCTTCAATATTCAATTTCATCCCTGAAAGGTCCGAAAATAATTATTTTAGTGTAGGGGGTCCGTAGGATATAAAAGGTTGGGAATCACTGGGCCCTAGAGTATTTATTACTTTATGTAAGAAAAGTATTACTCGTGTTACACAAGCAACATTTACTCACATCATGTTACGGATGTAAAATATAACTCTTCTTTCATAAAATGAAACTAATTCTGATTGAATTATACACTCATATTCTCAAAACCGGAATGGAAGAGAGGGGGCGATAGCCGCACAGCCCCCTCTGAATCTGCCACTGAACTATAGAGGGGGGGGGGGGTGTGATTGAACTGATATGTCTCTACCTCCTCCGCCAAGACTATAAGTAGTTTCTATCAACAATGCTGTAACCTTCATCTTTTTAAAAAATACAAAATGTGAAATTGCTCCACTCTCTCTACCACTCCATTCAATTAGCGCATGAAATAGAGATTTAATTATTTTCTTTGGCATTATTCCTTTCCCGGGTTTTTGATAAAGGAGATCAATTCATTAAAAGCTTAAAAATTTTAAGTAAAGATAAAATATATATATATGTGTGTGTGTGTGTACTGTGTATACGGCTGCAGATAAGGAAACAAACTAACATGGAGATTACAGCAGCGAATCAAGGATTTTAGAAGATCGCATGAGGAAAGCAAAGCGCTGTGTACAAATATGCCTACTACGTGTTTGCATTGTTTGCGTAGTTTAGAAAATTCAGTGATGGAAACAACAAAAGTAGGATCCCTCCGCCAAATCCTCCCTTCTTCCCACTCACTCTAGAAGAAGATCGCAAGAGTACTCAGAGGCGAGGAGCAAGCAATACAACCCAATGTTCACCCATCCCGTGAAAGCATCCACCAATCTGTCTCGCCTGGCGCGCAACGACTCCCAAGAAGAGAACAAAGAAAACAAGGGCTGGCATCTTCTGATTTTCTCCTTTTGCTTGCTGTGTCTCGGTTTCGGCCTCACCATGTTTGGCAAGCGCGAAAACAACTTGTACATCCTCATATCTGGCTACACCGTTCTCGGCTTGGCCATCGTCTGCATCATTCTCGGTTGCATGGTAAGTTCCTCTATCCTTTTTTGATTTGATAGATGTGTGTGAGATTTGCAAAAATTAGCCTCATCTTCAATTCAATTTGTTCGCATCAAAAGTTGTCCACCTTTTTAAGTTTATTAAATAAGGAAATAGAAAGTAAAACTTTTATTCAAAATAAATTCTAACAATTTTAATTTTCAATCACTTTGCTCTTCTTCAGATGACCACGATTGTTAAATGCAAAGAGTAGTAACAAGAAACGGAGTTGGAAAGCTTTTTCTTTCCTTATTTTCTACTCTTTTTCATTTAACGGTTGTGCTTATCTAAAAAAGAAACCAGAGTGGTCGAAAATCAATATTGTTAGAAATTATTTTGAATAAGTTTTACTTTGTATTTCCTTATTTACATCTTTCAACTCTTATTCATGTCTTCTCTGCAACATTTCCTTTATATCTATATTTAAGCTGAACTAAAAAGTGCATAGATTTTGTTCGTTGTATATTACTGAAATCAAATCCTGATATCATACCCTACCAGTGCCCGCGCTACCTATATAATTTTGGGGCACGTGCCCCCCCCCCCCCCTAAAATTTTTGGTTTTGCCCCATGCACTTTTTAAAGGAAAAATAAATAAGCAAAAATTGAACACAATAATCTTATATAAATGCTGGTGTATGTGTATGTATAATATGAGATTTCTATAGGTTTTTATACAGAAGTACTTCATGCTTTTCAGCAAAGTAATATAGGAAATAAATTTTTTGCAAATGTGTTTCTTTGTCCATTTCAGCCCCCCCCCCCCCCTTGAAATTTAGCTTTAGCGCGGGCACTGTACCCTACCGTTATCTATTATACGCTTTCATTACTTCTGAATAGTGGGAAGAGAATCTGAACTTTTTTTGATGTCAAAAATTTATAGCTACTTATAAAAATTATTTCTTTGATTAAATTAAGAAAAAAAATTAATTGCAAACGCTTGCTATTAATTAACTTTTAACAGCGCCCCCTAAGAATGTTAAAAACACCCCTTTTGGGCCCTACCACCAAGTTTGGGAACCGCGGATCTAAATAATGAATGATTAATTGCAATTTTCGTTTTTTCCTTTTTAGTTTAACTAATTTTTTTGTAAAACGCGAATCTTGCAAAATGTAAAGCAAATGTGGATCGTTGAAGCGCTAAATATTTACTCAGCAGACGCTATGCAGGATAATCAACTGAGAACAGGACTGCTCTTTCAACATTGGACGTGCGAAAAGCGAAAAAGGAAATGAACACAACGCTCGCATCAACACTTTCTTTCGTTAAGATCGATTTGTCATTAATTTGCTTGCCTCTTATAAAATAAAGAGCGGCAGTAGGAGAGACAAGTAGTTTGAGATAAACGAATTATGATGTTGAAGATGAAGTGAGCGCATGAATATAAATGATGGAAAATAGAGGATTTCATTCATCGTCGTGAATAAAATGTGAACAATGGCATTCCTGTTTACCGCCTCACTGATCAAATTAAACAGGAAATAATGCTTTGTAGTAATTAGATTGCATAAGTTTCATCGAATAAATATACACATCACTTTCCAACTAATTCTCCCTTCCCTAACAACATCATTTATGAATTAGATGAGATAGGTTGAAATCATAAGAATATCGAGAAAGGCTTGAATATTAATGAGTATGTGAGATTTCGTATTCTTCGGATGTCTAGAACGAAAACAAAAACTTTTAATAACCTAAATTTTGCATATTTAAATTGAAGTAGCATTATGACAAAATATTGAAACTAATATTAATTGTAAAATTATATATATTTGAAAGTTTTGCGCGTAAAAATTAACGCCAATTTTAACGGGTTGCTTCCTAAATTATTAATTTTTGAACGAGCCCTGGTAATTAATTTCTTGTACTCTAACATGTTTGGTTTTTCATTCAAAAAATGTTTTCAACCTCTACGATCTATTTTGTATTTTTTGGAAAAACTTGAATTTTTAAATTAATATAGGACTACTCACTAGGTGGCAACAATAACTAACCAACATGTCCATTGGCTGCAACTCTCTAGTTAACAGTATCAAACATATTATCTATTAAACATATGGTATTAACTTGTTTATGTACTTTGAAAAAAACTTAATTGCATTGATATGCAATTTCTTGGATTTCATTTAATATTTTTTTCTCATTTTATGGCGAATATTAAAAAAAATTGCTAAAAGTAAAATGATTCTTGATGAGTAGTTGAAACACTGAATGCACATCAAAATGAAATTGTAATCAATAAAATTAAACGTTTGTTCTTTATTTCTGAAACTTCTCAAATCTTCTGAATAACTTCCTGAAATTCTAAAACAAAGTATTTTCTTTTAAAAGCAATTTATGTTATCTCTTAAATTATATTCTAATTTTCCTTATAAAATGTCATATACTATATATTACATATAGTATATGAATATTTTTTAATTCAAATCAACACTTTTTTCCGTACATCAAAAATGCATACAGTGGGGTATTTTCATCGAAAAGGCACAATTGCGCGCTTGTATTGAACTATGAGTAAAGTAGGCTTGATGCGGGTTCGAATCCAAGACTTTGAGTTATCGAAACACAGTATCTAACCTTACGCCCCCTAAACATTCACCACTGTTGAAAATAGGATAAGTTAAAAGTGTAGATAGTTTAAATCTTGATTCAAGTTTTACTTTTTTAAATTGAATTGAATACGAAATTCACTTATTTTTATTTGAAATACAATTGTTTCACCTTGAACGTGAAAATGTGCAATTAACGTGAAAAGAGATTAAGTTGAGGCAAATTGTATAATATCCCGTTTTCAGACAATTCAAATTATTGCTAACAAAATTTTAATTTTTCTTTCAGTTACTCTGTCAAACGATTTGCTAAACCTGAAGTTCACAAAATTTGCGGCAATTATACATCAAGACAACTCATCAATGGCATCAATACTTTGCCAAAATGTCACTTTTAAAGTTACAGTGTCTTTCTTCACTATTGAATCATTGGCTTCACAGGGCAATGCCGTATCCGATAAACCAAACTCCCACAGCAAATCGTAATCTTCTAAAAAGAATCAAATACTACTTTTTGTAGCAAAAACATAAATTTATTAGAGTAAAAAATTATATAAAATAATAAATACTGGAAAAAAATGTGATTTTTTTCTTTAAATTTTACAATTTTATTTTCATTACAAAAATTCTAAACTACAAATCCAAAAATGCTCGTATATGATTTCATCATGTTGAAGGAGAGAGGGTAAATATTGTGAAAAAAAAAGAAAATTAGCAGTACGAAAATAAAAAGTGTATAATTAAATTTGTTTCGTCAGATTCATTTGTATAAAAAAGCGGGAAGGAAGAACAGAGAGTGTGCACAAAATTCGTTCATGAGCAAAAGTATGTTGTATCGTTGGAGGAAAAAAGGAAAATACAAAATAACAAAAAACAATTTGATAAAAAAATAAAATTATAATTAATGATCCATAAAAATAAATTACATAGCAAATGTAACTCTTGTGATATGCAAGGTGTTGCATGAGATTTTATACAAAAATAGACGTGTCAAGCAGTCTGCCATCTTTGTAAAAAGATTATCTTTCAGTTATCATGTTCATCATCATTATTATTCCAATTATTTATGGAGTTGCTTTTGAGAAGCAAAAAAGGTGAACCAAATAAAAATGAAAAAATAATTGATATGCCTGTCATCACACAACAAGGAATAAAGTGCTGACAGTCCAAATATCATAAAATCAATACAGACAACATTTTCAGAAATGAAGAAAAGACGATATAAAAAAGGAACATTAAACTGCATTATAAAATGCTTTAAAAGCCATTGCAAAGAGTTTACCGAATGTGAATTTGAGATTCTACATATATGCGTGTATATATATATATACAACTTGTATAGGTATGTCAAAACTTTGATGAATATCTTCAAAAACATGTACACTACGCTTTTGATGAGGAGACAGAAGAATAACTTTGAATCCAAGAGACTGTTTGGCAAATGAAGAGGCTGTGAATTTGATTAGTTGGCGACAGACGCTTCTTTGTATTCAGTGTCTTCCAAATTGTAAAAGTTTTCGAGTCTCCATTGCAGAGTTTCAAAGGTGGGGCGATCGTGCTCATTCTTCTTCCAGCAGTCCAGCATGATTTCGTACAACTGTTCAGGGCAGGTGGGCGGCATTGGCATGCGATATCCATGCTCCACCTTGTGCAACACTTCAGCATTTGTCATACCTAAAAATGTTGAGACAAGTGTATCATCAATACAAATTAAAATGCAATATTCGATACAGAGATAATAATAATTGTAAAATACAACATTTGCCAAACTATTTTTTTTCTTTTTTTTTAATTTATAGTATTATATTTATTAAAAACTTTTTTTCTTTTTTTTAAATTTATATTTTTATTATTATTATATTTATTGAACCATGGTAAAAAAACCGTCGGTCGGAAAATATATACATTTCAGTTATTAAAAGAGACATCTTCACGAAAAGTGAGCAAATATGACTTGAATGAGGAAAGGTTTTTGAAGTTTGAAATGCAGTTGGAAGGAAGGATATTGAGAAGGTGGGGACAGAGCGAGAAGGGAGAACGGCGAAAGGTGAGGGAAGATGTGCTTGTAAGTTGAAGAGAGGAGCTCATTACGTAGCGCTGTCTTCTCAGATTGTACTCGGTTTGATGGAGAGCAGGAGCCACAGGTTGTTGAGAAGCTTGAATGTAAGACAGCCGATTTTGATATCGCGTCGAAATGTGCGCTTGTACAAAGAAAGTAGTTGGTACGCATGAAGGGATTCGAAGGATAATGCGCATTGCTCTTCGCTGAAGTTTTTCAAGAGTTTCGGAGACCCTATGCCTGCAAAGACAGTTGACCCGTATTCCAAGTGTGGTAAAATTATAGCTTTGTAAATCTTTGTTAGCAAAGAAAAGTTTCCAGGAAGATGATGATTGAGTAGTTTCAGTAGAAAAATGTCTTTATTCACTCTTATGCAGATGTAACTGATCTGATGATCAAATTTAAGATTATCTGATAAAACAATACCCAAATATTTGAAGCTAGGTGAAAAAAAGAAATTCCCCAGAGGGTTTCTGCTGATTTCTTGAAGTGGAAATAAATATTGCGACTGTTTTTGTAGAATTAAATTTCATGTCCCAAATCTTTGACCAATTAACAAAGTTTAGAAGAGCCAGGTTCAAATAATGTGGAGCAAGAGATGGATTCTCATGAGAGATGGAAATCATGATATCGTCTGCATAAGCAGCAGAATAGACTGATATATTATGTTGTAGAAAACTTTTGACATCGGAAAAAAAGTTTGTCAATTGTTACTAAGAGACTATTGATGAACATGAAGAACAATGTTGGAGCGAGAATACTGCCTTGTGGGACTTCGGATGTAATTTGCACCTTGTTGAGACACTGACCAACTCGTGTTTGTTGAGTCCCATTGTCAAGATAATCTGACAACCAAGCAAAAAGAGAGCCACGAATGCCAAACGATGGTAGGAGGGTGCGAATGGCTTCGTGTGGGACACTGCCAAAAACATTGCTCAGATCAAGGAATGCAATTGCCGAAGATTTGCGTTTTTCGCGATTGCATACCCATTTGTGATAGACCGATTCCTTTGAGGAAACCAAATTGAGATTTATGAATAAGACTATGTTTGGCAGGGTGGGTAATTGAGTCGTTTACAATATCTTCCATTATCTTCACAATACACGGTATCAGAGATATAGGTCTGTAATTTGATGGGTCAGAAGGATCGCCATTACGTTTGAAAGCAGGCATTACAATAGATGATTTCCAGCAATAATTTGGAATTTTACGGAGACTAAAAGACAATGAAAAGAAATGAGATAAGGGGAGAGCTAGGATTTGTGTGCACATTTTTTGAGTAAAACATTAGGTATGGCGTCAGGAGCGTAGGATTTGTTGATATCAAGTGCAAGCAGCTTAGACAGTACTATAGAAGAGTAAAAATTAATATGCGATAAATAGAAAATTGACACTTTTTGAGGTTCAAAACAGTATATGTTGTTAGAAGCCGCAGTTCTGGTATAGGATCAGGGGCAGAGGAAAATTTGTATAAGCGTTTGGCTAAATTCCAATATTGCATAGTGGAAGATGAGTCAGCAATTAGTTGAGCCTGGTGATGATAGTATTGCTTCATAATTCGTTTGGACTCAGAAGAAAGATCATTACGAGTTTTACGAAAATAAGCTAAGCCAAAGTGTGAATGTGTATGTGAGTTTTTGTAAAGCTTCCATGCAGCTTTTTTAGTAGCGTGAAGTTGGATTAGGGCAGGTGAAACGTATGGAAGAACCTTATCAGGAGGTCGTGTTTGCTTTGCTGGCACCAAATTGGAAATAATCGATTGAAGTCTAGCTGTCATAAAATCCGAAGCAAGTGTAGGGTCATTTATTTTATAAAAATAGTTCCAGTTAATTTCTTGAGTGGCTAGCAATTATTGATGACCAGTTCAAATTTGGCGAAAAATTAAAAACGTTGCCAAGCTATTTGTTAGTTTATCATAGAGACCTACGCGAGTTGATATTTTAGCCGCTATACTGGCCAGCACCTGAAATATTTTTTTAAGACAGCCTCAATCTAAATCTGGTCTTCCTGGCACTAATCACTTAGCTAGTTCATCTATTTGTCCTATCTTTTGTAAACTGCTTAATGAACTCAAGATGGGAAAAAAGCAAAAAAACTAAATTCTTTTGGGTCTTGTAATTTTCTATTATGGAACGTATGTTCTGTTCAAAATAAATCTTCTGAAGTATTATATTTTTTGAAAATAAATTTTATCGATGTAGCCTTTATAACAGAAACTTGGCTTTCATCCGAATATAACCATACTGTCTCAACTTTTGTTCAAAATGGATTTCGTATAAATCACTTTTTTCGTGAATCGAGAGGCGGTGGTGTGGCGATTGTATACAAAGAGAGTTTGAGTATTCAAAGCTTGCAGACAAGATCATATAAAACGTTTGAATCGATTTCATGTCTTCTAATTGGTTGTAATTCAAAGTATATCTTTTTATTATTATACAGGATTCTGTCATTCTGTGTTAATGATTTCTTTGATGATCTTATTGATTTGCTCTCAAGTTTAAATAAGTTTTCTAGTCCTAAAATTATTTTGGGCGACTTTAATATTCATTTTGAGAAAGAAAATATTTCTCATGTTTTAGGTTTGATAAGGAAATAGATGTGTTTGGCTTTAAGCGGATTATTAGGATGCCTACTCATAAAGCTGGCCATTGCATTGATAATATAATTTGTGACTTTGATTCTAGTTTAATCACTGACCTTGAAATCATGAATTTCACTTTGAGTGACAATTTTCCCATTCTTTTCAAAGTATCAGATGAAAGAAAAATGCTGTGCCAAAATGTAAGAAAACTTTTTAACTTTAACAAAATTTGTAAAGGTAGTTTTTATCATGATTTAGCAGAATGTCTTAAGAATACAAACTTTGTAGACATGTCTTTATCAACTTTTTATAACTTAATTTTGTTGCTTAAAAGTATTCTTTCCAAACACTCGAGTAATAAATTAGTTGTTTCCAAATTTCAAAAACCACCTTGGATAAATAGTGAGTTTATCCGATTGCGGAATAAGAGAAGGGTCGCCTTTAAATCTTGGCTTAAAGATAACACTTTCGAAAAGAGAAAAGTTTATGAAGATTTACGAGAAAAAACTAATTTAGCGTTGGGAAAAAACATTTCTAGTTATTGTAATGAATTCATAAATAGTTCATCCGAATCCAAGAAACTTTATAACTTCTTCAAAGTTTTAATGGGTAAGTCTCAACATTATGCATATAGTTACTCTGCAGTTGAGAAAGAAAAATTTGCAGAAAAGTTTAATTCTTTTTTCCTGGATAAAGTAGAACTCATTGTTAGTGGTTTATGTGCTATGAAGTCACAAGACTTTCCTGATATTTTAAAAATTGAAACTCGTTTTTCATTCACTAACTTTGAGTTTACCAATCTGTATGAAGTGGAGGACATATTGAAGACTCATGGTATAAAATTGGGGCCTGCTGATACTCTTAACACTGAGCTCTTTAAATACTACTCCCACATTTTACTTCCTCTTTATGTGATGTACATCAATATGTCAATTGAATCTTGTTCTTTTTATGGCATGAAAGAAGGCTATATTATCCCACTCCCTAAAAAAGACAATGCTACTTACAACGATATGAACGATTACAGACCTATTTCAAATTTGCCTTTCTTGAGTAAGTTAATGGAACGCGTAATCTTAAAACAATTACAAGCCTATTGCCTTGAAAATGGTCTGCTTGATGACCAACAATTCGCTTACAAAAAAAATATTAGCACAGAAAGCCTTGTACAAAGCTTAGTTGGCACCATCGATGAATCAAATCATCGAAAGCAACTAACCGTTCTTCTTACGCTTGATTTAGTTCAGCTTTCGACACTGTCGATAGAAGACTATTACTTGACTTACTGTTCAGACAGTTCGGAATTTGAGGGGTGGAGCTTTCATTTGGCTACAATCCTATTTAACAGACAGGAAACAATGCACAATAATTGATGGCTTTTGCTCTTCATTCAAATCTTCTAGGTATGGTGTCCCTCAGGGATCAGTTTTGGGGCCATTTTTGTTCAGTTTGTATTTATCTCCCATTCTGAAATACATCAATACAACTGGATTTGAATCTTTCTCTTATGCTGATGACATATTTGTATTTAAATAGTTCGACTTCAAATTCGAATTTTCTATGTTAAACTACACAATTCCTCAACTTTTGAAAATCTCTCCGTCTTGTTCGCAAACTTCAACTTTAAACTAAATGAAAGAAAAATAAAAGTAATCATTTTTTCATCACTTTCACAAAATCATGAAATCTATTTTTCAAGCATACCTCTTTGCAATGGCTTGTATTTTCCTGTTCTTGACAAAGTAGATATTCTTGGTGTTTGTATTGATAAAAATTTATGTTTTGATCAAGAGATTGCAAACATTTTGAAAATCGGCTACAGTTTTATAAAAAGTTTTTCCAAAATTAAAAAGCATTTGTCTCAAACAAATATGAAGATATTACTCAATTCCTTTGTGTTAAGTAAGCTTGACTACTGTAACTCCGTTCTTTATGGAAGATACAAATATCAGTACAAAAAACTCCAGGTTCTACAGAACACATGTGCTAGAATGATTACTAAAATACCTAAACGGCAGTGTTACTTTCGAATTAAAAAAACTGCACTGGCTTAATATAAAAAAAGAATTGTCTTCAAAAATCTAATTCAAACATTCAAATGCTTAAGATTCAAAGTTCCACAATATTTAGGAAAGAAAATGTCTATCAATAGAAGGATGCGTTTAGGTATATATCCAGGATGTCATGGTATAATTGTCAAAAATGCTGCAAGACTCTGGAATTCCTTACCCTTGTTCTTGAGAAGAAATGAAGACTTTTTATCCTTTAAAAAAGACTTGAAAACATTTCTATTCACATGTGATGTCAGCTTTTGATGTATTTATCCAAATCGAATTCTTCTATGTTTTCTACCGTGTTTATATTTTTGTGTATAGCGAGACTGTACAGTCTAAATACATTTTAGCAGTAGTTTCGCTTTAAATAAACTTTTCATTCATTCATTCAATCCAAAGAGAATTTTTTACCATAGAGCTCATTTTCTTTCAAATCCTAAGTTGTTCGGGAGAATCAAAAGTCGAAAATCTTTTGCAGTAATTGAAATTTTGTGCGTGCAAATTCAACCCCCGTAATACTAAAGTTTTTCACTAGAGGCACTTTCAGGAAGAGTGTTTAAGAATGTTGTAATTGTAGAATTTAGTGCAGACGTAGATATACTAAGTTTCCAAAATGAAGGACTTGAATCTCTTGTCCTTAATTAATCGTGTAACTCATTCACGTTTTTAGTTTTCTACAAGATGCTCAAATTGAGAAAAATCTTCCAGAAACTCCAACTAGCAAGCTTGAGATGAGTAAACAATATTATGAACAGAGCAATTTTCCAGGGTTTAGACGAATTATTATAATTATTCATCTTACGACAAAGATATAAAACATTCATCTAATTTAAATTTAGCACTCAAAAAATGAAAGGCGGAATCAATATAATTGGAAGAAATAATTTTAAAATAACAATTTGACAAATTCCAAATAAATTCAAAAATTTTCAATTAGAAAAAATGATATTTAAATTCTAGGCTAACGAAAGTGAGTAAATAAAAAATAAGTTTTCAAAAAAAATTAGGTTATCAATCCTTTCACAGGACAAGAATTTTTGAGACGAATCGTCTACTTTCTTTTTCAGTGGAATCCTGATATCATATTGGTCGTCAAAGAGTTAAACATCTAAATACTTACATAGTTCATGGAAGATTACTTAGACTTTTAGAATTAGAAGTAAAATCATAACTAACGAAAATTCAAAACAAATCAACCACAAAGTATAGAAAAAAAATTAAAAAATTTCTTAAGAAAACCTAAAATATTAAAAACTTATTTTTAAACACTGCTTATAATTTTGTAAAAAAAAATACTAACATCAAAGTTAGACTTTTGTTACATTGCAATAGATAATTATTATTAAAAAGATAAATTCATATCTTTACATTGAGGATTTACAAAATCAATCAATTCAAGGATTCTTTGCTTTCCCACATATACACAATCAATCAACCGCAAAACAGCCATTTATAGCGAATGATTAAAGAATATATAAATACACAGCCCCAAGCTTTTTCAACACGTTCCAGGTAACGATTCAAATACTCCATACCCTCTCTCTTCATTTTGCCTTTCACAAATTTGATAAAGTTTTATTGTTGTTAACACTTTAAAGACAAACTGCATCACAGTTGACCTATTTTGAATTTATGTCTTATTTCGGTGTTTAATAAGATAGAATATTAACCAATTCAGTACCAATGTTCGCAAAGAGAACGCATGCGACTTCAGTAATCTCTATTCAATTCCATTTAAAACAAGAGTTTGTTTGCGTTTCATTTGTAAACATTGGTACTAAATGGCATAAGCTTTTTTCAGAGTTCCAATTTTTTTATACAACGCTTGATTGCATTCCTCATTTCATCTTTTTAATAGCATACCAATTTTTAAATCTTCAATAAAGAATTTTTGTTTCTTTTTTTTCAAAGATATTTAAAACAATGGTGGCCTTTAAATGCCTCTAACTTTGATCATTTTTATATATTTTCAATTTATAGTTTTACGCCTCAAAATTGGTGACACTATTTTTTTATTATATATCAATGAAAATATTTCTTTCTTTTTTTTAATAAAATTATTTATTTTTTTCAAATACATGAATATTTTGTGTATAAATGATTTTACACATCTATTTTTAAAAAATAATAAATTTTAGTGTGTGTTTTAAATAAAGTTTAACGACATCTTTAAAAGATAAAATTTATGAAAAACAAGGAAAAATATATTTGTATATTCATTCGTACATAAAATTTCAATATAATTAAAAAAACTAGAAACAAAAAACAAGTAATATTTTGCATAATATAGAATAAAGTTTTTTGAAAAAATACAGTATAAAATAAAAAAGAATTATAATGAAAATATATTTTTAAAAAATGGTAAAAATTATTTGCCAATAAATTTAGCAATCGATGAAGGAGAGCACCAATGAATTTGTCGTGACAAAGTTGCACTGATAAATCTTCATTTTGCTAAAACTAACTTTTTTGGTTGTTCTACTGTTAAACCGAAATTATTAGAATGATTATACCAATTTTTGTTGCTATTGTATCTTTTTTAATCATAACATACACACTCATGCGAAGATACGCTGTCAAAAGTCGTGTAAAATGCTTGATAGATGTTATTTCACATTTTTAAACCTTGGTGTGCGCCAAAAAAGTAAGGAAATTAAATACTTGGATATGGAATTCGTCCTTGGGTCACCAATTCCATTATGAGAATGCCAAATGACCAAACATCGGACTTGATTGTGAATCGATTGAAGTTAGCTGCTTCTGGCGCTGTCCATTTAATCGGAAATCGTGCTCCCACTTTGGCTTCATATTCATCCTCCTTAAAGCGGAGAAAGAGAAAATGTACCAAAGGATAACGAAAACTTGTGATGATATCTTGGGGATTTTTTATGGGGTCATGAAAAAAAAATTGGGTATGGAACCATGAGCATTGTTTTAGGGACGAGGGGGCTCCAAGTAGGAGGGAATATATTATATTTTGTCGTCTCCAGATTTTTATGGTTTTCTTCTTCCATAAAGAAATTTTGGAATACTTTTTTCAATTTGTTTGAAAATTTTAAACAAAGAAAAAGATACGATTATCGCTAATACTCTATTTATAAAACACAGTTAACGCTAGTTAATCCAAGCAGAACTTTTTAAAAAACTTTTTGGGCTAATGAAATTGCCCGGATTGTGAAAAAAATAAAAAGTTTGCCGTCAAATTTTAAGGAGTTAATATAAAAGTATTCATAAATTAATATGGATACTACAAATCTATAATCAGGAGACGTGAGTAACGTTGGTTACATACTACATTTGGATAATTCAGGGTGTTGGGTTCG
The DNA here is from genome assembly GCA_030549495.1 of Nectonema munidae. Lineage (NCBI taxonomy): Eukaryota > Metazoa > Nematomorpha > Nectonematoida > Nectonematidae > Nectonema > Nectonema munidae. Next base: position 1,541,340 of record JAUIRK010001041.1, on the reverse strand, counting down.
ATCCTGCATCAAGCCTACTTTCCTCATAGTTCGATATAAGCAGCGTAATTGTGCCTTATAATAATAATAATAATCAATTTTACGACTAGTGTTCCCAGCACGCTGAGGTTTAGCCGGTTTTTACCACTGTGGCATTTAATCTCTCATTATTTGCGTCTCCATTCATCTCTATTTTGCTCGTCCCTTCTAAATGAAAACACTCCGCGGTACCTCTACCTTTACCATATCTATAATCAGAAATATAGGCTAAACTAAAAAATAAAGACTTTTTTTACAATTCACAAAAGATACCAGAATATTTATATTAAAATTAAAGACAACTAAAATTTTCATCTTGGATATCAATTCTTGAATTTGTTAATGACAATATTCCTCCTCGCAAGTTTCTGGATGGAAATTTTACTCTCGGACAATTTTCCGTGCACGGAACCACCACTGAGGTGAGAATGTTGAGAATAATGTGTAAAGTGAGTTTGAAATGCAGGGTTAGTATACTGAGAAAGTAAAAAGTCTTTCTCAATTCAATGAAATAAACAGTGCTATGGAAAAAGAAAGATTGAGATGGTTTGGTGATGTGAAGAGAAGTCAAAAGTGGCGTTTATTAAAGAGGTTTACGAGGAGCAAGCTAAAGGTAATAAGTACACGACAAGAGACAAAAAACTTGGAAAGAAGTAGTTGAAAACGATATGAGAAAGAGAAGCTTGACACCCGCGGAAGAATAAAATAGGCAAAATTCGTAAATGATTTATTTGCTTTTCATAGCGGTGAACCGGTTAGACATTAGTCGGTTGGGAAAAATCGAAAACAAAATTTAGTAGGGCGTAAAAGACGTTACTTTGATCAGCCTGGCTAAACCAAAATCAGCGATTTTCACTTGATTGTTGTCGCTAACAAGAATGTTTCTGGCAGCCAAGTCTCGGTGAATGTAATTTTCGCTTTCCAAGTAAGCCATGCCAGAAGCAATCTGTGAGCCCATGTCAATGAGCGTGGAAATTTTGGTGCCTTGTCCTCTAGCTAAAATATCCATCAAAATCAATTTTTGAACTGTTTAATAGGAATAACAGAAAACAGAGTTGACAGATTTTATTAACGGGATGCAAGACTTCTTCTCGCAAAATTTTACAGTTATCAAGGTAAATAATACAAAGAAATGCATTTTGGGAACCGAGATAAAAAGATTTCATATACTCAAAAAACGACAAAAATAACTACTAACAAACAAACCAACCTTTACTAGTATTTAAATCTCATAAACTTAAATATAAGGAGTGGTGTTACAAAGAAATATTTAATAGAACTAGAACGAAGAAAAATGAAAGCTCCTTTAGAGTAATTTCGTTGTAGGCTGGAAAGGCAACCTTCATTTCTATAAAATATTTGCTACTTGATTGCTGAGAATCAGTGTTTTCTTTTTGACTGAATACCTTTTTGTTTTCTGGTACAATTTCATTTACTAGAAATAAAAAGGCATCATTGATTTTAAGCTTACGGTAAAATAAATTATAATACCTACATTGATGTATAATGTATATATATTTGAAACGTTGACAATTTCATCACAATGAAATTTTCGCAACTTTGAGCAAAAGAAAATTCATTTGGTTTTTCAAAATCACACTTAGTATTAATTTTAAAAAAGCTTGAACCAATCAATTCGAGTCAATTGCGTCTGTAAAGTCAATATCACTAAGAAGCAAAGAAGCTTTGTTTTTATGGTATAGTAACTGTCTTCTTTATGACTATATAAAATTTCAATATAAAAAGTTTATTCATTAAAAACGCCATCTTTACTGCTGAAAATAATTATTATCATCATCAATTTTTGTAAGCAAAAAGTTACAAAGTTTCTATTTAATTCCAGCATACATTTTGTTTATACAAACAAATGGAGAAAATGAATTTTGAAAATCTAGTCAATATAACACACTTAAGTATATAGCTATTTCACTTTAAAGAAGTAAAAATCTTTGCATCACTTAGATTTTGTTATAATAAGGTTCTTCTATTCTATACACAACTCGGGAGTTATAAAAGAAGAAAATAGGGGGATTACGTGATTGCAGATATTCCAGCAGGCTACCATACTTCATCAATTCAGTGACGATGTAAATGGGTTCTTCTGCGGTGCACACTGCGTATAACTGTATTAATTTGGGATGCTGCAGTTTCTTCATGATTGCAGCTTCTTTCAAAAAGTCTTTTGGATCCATTGTTCCTGTAAGAGATGAGTGAGTTATATAAAGACACAATCAATCACAAACTCAACGTGCTTAAAATTATACAATTAGTGTGCGCTTTCCAGGACCAATGAGACATCAGTGTACCCAAAAAATAAAAATCAATTGAAAAAGATAAGCAGACATAACGAAAGAATGATCCCTTTCAGGAATTGGATATCGAAAATTAGCCGTCTGCCATTCTTTTTCAAAGAATAAGAATAGCACTTAAAGCAGGTTTTTTCATGCGTCACTGTTGACGCATTGTGTCTGAATTAGCTAAATGTTTAAATACGAAAATATCCTTTCTAAACAGTTCATATTGCGTTCTACCTGCCATATTTAGACGTGTGCTTCTTGCCAGGATGCCTTTTCGTCGTGAACAAGTTCACTCTAGTTTTTTTGCATTAGCATGCTTTTTAAAAATCATTTAACAGTTTTTCCTTTTACTAAGTGATGATAACTTATTAAAAACTATCTTCAAAAAGTCTTTTTCCATTTGACTCGATTTATTGTGCTTCAAATTCCCTTGCCATGGTCATTAAGCATTGCTACATAAGTGTTTAAAGGTGTAAATTCTTTAATCCTAAACGTTGTGCATTTAATAGAATTGGATATTACAATATCAGTAACAACTTAAAACTAAAAATATCAACAACAAAAAAAACTCTCACAAATACATTAAAAAATCAAAGTACAAAAAATTTAGAGATCTCTACATTTGGTTTAATTCAAGTATTTAAATTTATTTTACTTTTTTCTTGAATATTGGTTAGTTAGTTAACTAGATGATTGATTATATTTTTTGGTTCGTTAACTACCGTCAGTAATTAATAAGTAATTAGTTAGTAGAGCTATTTTGATAGTTAATCTTCTTCTTTGCCTACACTGTGTCCCCAAGTTAGGGGTCGGGGGCCATCATTCCAATCCTCCACTTCGTTCTGTCCTGGGCATGACGTTCTTCCAATCCAATTTTTGCTAGCCTCTTTTTAATTCCATCTTTTGAAAGGTCGTGGTCCTCTTTTCTCTTTTACCATTATATTGGACTATCCATTATTCTGTCTGTCGCATTCCTTCTTTTCTTTTCTTAAAAGTCTACTTCGTTCAATCACACACATCACGCTAGCCATAACCTTACTCCTTTTTCTAGCCTCTCCATTCTTCATATGATCTTTCAGTGAGACTCCTATTATTTTGCTCAGCATACTCATTTTGGTAGTTGCAAATGTATTCTCATCTTTCTTCCTTAAACTCAGACACTCTGCTCCATATGTCATGGCTGATCTTTGTAATTGTTGTAAAAATTTTGCCTTTAACTTTATTGAAAATCTTTTGTCGTACATGATTGCTTTAACTTCCTTCCACTTTTTCATCCAGCTAACGTTTATTCTGGTTTGAACCTTTTTCGCAGCTTCCACTTTCTGCAATCAATAACCCAAAGGTATTTAAAACTACTCACTTGATTCAATTCTTTGCCATGACGATCCATGATTTTCAGTATTTCTTCCTTACTTCTGCTACATACCATCGTTCTGTTTTTCCAGAATTCATTTTTAATCCTACTTTTTCCAAACATGTTTGCCATAAAAATATTCTGTTTTGCAATTTTTCTTTATAAAATGTTTTGATAGTTAATATTAGGTATAGTTAATTGATACCCCTTCACTTAGTTATTACAATTGACTAAATATCATTCTTTTTAAAGTGAATGCAATAAATATAATTAAGTACTCAATAGAAATAATATAATCTTGAGGCTGCTGCTGCTTCATTTATAAGACAAAATAAGATATAAAATCAAAAAAATTATTACAAACAACAACCAAAAAAATACCTTAAATTTTAACTATTATTCTGTGAAAATTGGCTGGGAAGAAATTTTTCCCCATATTTTATGCACAAATGTGAATCAGGGAAATCAAAAGTCAACAAAATCAATTTTTGCATGCATCTAAAACCCTTATAAAACATTTTAAATGAATGTATTGTGTTTTAGAAGAATATTGAAAACGTTTTTAACTCAATAAAATTGTTATCTTTCTTTTACAAATAAATATTTGTATATACAATTTTTATAAAAATCAAAACTATTTGTAAAAGAAAATATTTGAAAAAAAATTACTTGCAAGAGGTAGAAATTTCCAGCGTGTTTACTCTCACATTTTAAAGTTATTTATAGGCATCCTTTAAGGTTCCATCTTTAAAAAAAAAATTTTTAATGGAATTTATCAATTTAAAAGAAGACGATTTTTATTTCTTGGGGCACCGCTGTCTCACTTCTGCTAAAAGGGTTGAAGTCATGATAAGTTAGAGAAGATGAGAAGACCTGGTTTCAAAGTTTTGATGGCAACAGGGGTAGTAGCATTCCAAACACCTTCCCAAACTTCTCCAAATTGGCCTTGACCTCGCTTTCGAATGAACTTAAGCATCGATCTTTCAATTTCCCAGTGATCTGAAGTGATGTGAGACAACCCAATTGTGTTAGGCTGTTCAATCTTAAAAAAATAATTGAAGACAGAATTAAAAATTTTAAACCCTTAAGAAAAGCCTAATCGCCTTGTAGTTTTAGTGATGACATCACCATCTGTCCGGGCTCCAGTTTTAAAGTCGCAATATGTAATTTATCATGCTAATAATGGATGCTTAATTGAAAAAAAATTCCGTTTATTTTTAAGCATCAGACTAATTTTGATGAACACTTCAAGAATTACACCCTCAAATTACCCTCTTGTAATACGATTTTGTCAATTTTACTGTTTTCAGTGGGAATATTAGTCTTTTATAGGGGGCGGGAGGATGTACGTTACTCTCGGCGAAAATTAAGCAACATATCAGGAGTAATGGGTGGCAAGGAATTGACTGAAATTTTCTAATATAAGGATATTCGAATCGGCAGCAAGAAAAAATTTAAAAGGCGCTAAAACTAAAAATAGGGATAAGGGGCCGAAATAGGTATATGCCATTTTAATATAGCTTTCATTGATTTTTTCATCGCACACATGTTTAAGGGAGTGGTGACACGCGGAAAGATTAGTTTAAGTGAATTGACAAAATAGTAATAGTGTAATTTTATGTAAATATTTTCTAAATTCTATTACACTCGTTATTAATTTGAAAAAAAATTTCCAAAGCCCCCTTCCTGACTACCTGTTTGAGCATATTTATGAAAAGGCGAACTAATATGACGTATAACAAATGGTAACTCCAAATGGGATCATCATTGGAGTAAATGAAGATTCCAAAATTAAAACATACATTCTCTTTGCATTTCAAGAACAGTAAGTTGATGCACAAAAGCTTTCCAAAGAGCTATAAAAGAGTTTTTTTAAATCACTTTCAACAGGATGTTTGTGTGAATGTGATTTTCAACAAGACTGCAAATAAAAAAATAAACGAAAAGCATTCTAAAAAAATTAGAACGGAATATCAAACCAAGTCTGCCATGTCGAGGCAAAGCATTCTACTCCGAGTCCAAGTACTTTGAAAAATCAGCCGTCAACCCGAAAACTTAAAAAAAACAAACCTTTAGACCAATGGTTCCCAACCGGGGGTCCATGGACCCCTAGGGGTCCACAGAAGAATTTCAAGGGGTCCATGGAAATTCTACTTCAAACTACTTATGCTGAATCTCCTATATACTTCTATTTTCCAAATCAATATAAATATATATATTTAGAGCTTTTTTAAATAAATATTTTCTTTCCTTTTTTAAAGTTTCATATTTTGAATCTTTATATATCCTTTTTATTAGTTACAATATTTTTGAAAAATTTATATTTTAATTGGAAAAAAATTTTATTCACATTTTATGTCAGGCTTTACGATTTCTCTGATTTCATATGAATAAGCATACGATTTAATCAAATGACTAGAATCATTTTCTGCATAAAAATCTTTGATTAATTTTGTCGGCTCAAACTATTCAGTTGTAGGGGTCCACAGGTAAAAAAGTGACTGGAAAAGGGGGAACGGGATAAAAAAGGTTGGGAACCACTGCTTTAGACTCTAAATACTTCAAAAATTTGAAATATTTAAAGCAAGCTCTCTTACTTCTGGGCTCAAAAGCAAAGAAGGGTATCTCCAAATCAAACTTTATTTCATTATTTAAAATACTTAAAAAAAAAAAAAATCTACCTCCGACTCTCAAATTTTATTAGATATCGACTCCAATCCAATCTAATCTTTTAAAATCTGTGACACCATTGACCCCAATTCCGAAAATTCGTATCAAAAATTATCATTTTTATCTAAAAATGCTTGCTTTTATATTATAAATTTAAAATAGCATAAAGTATTCTTTCAATATTTAGGGGAATATAGTAAAATCTATCAATGAGTTCAAAGTTGGCTTCCACGGTTATTTTTGCTCATATTCCTAGAAGACACAGTGCTGAGTAAATTAGAGTTAACTTATTATGGTAGAAGACTTAAAGTTAGGCCCAAAACTTAACATGGATGGAAAGCATAAGGAACTTAGATTACGTGGTGAAAACGGCATGTTGTAGTGGAGACAGAAATTTAGATATAATTCGGCAGACATTATATACAGGATGTTTACTCAATAAATTTATTTCTATAAACAAAAACAAATCAGTATACACGTAAAGGAAATCAAAATTTGTGCAATGCCTTGAGATGAAAAAGTGTTGAAATCACTGTGCAGCAGCCCCTAAGCACAAAGTAGAAACGAAGATATCATTTATCAATTTTATTTGCAAAGAATGACACAAATAAATAGTAACTGTTGCTTGCTGAAAAATAATAATTGATATGAGAAAAAAGAAAGTTTACGCGTTCAACCACTTGCAATAAGAATCTATAAAAGAAGTATGTTTTGAATTAGGGTTAGTGCTTGTAACCGATAGTTAGGTGGTTTGTTAGTATTCTGCATTTGTTTGTTTGTTAGGAATTAGAACGCAACCGAGGAAAAATGAAACCTTTACGTTTAAAATATATAGCGAAACGGACTTTGAGAACTGCTTTCTATTTTTTTGAAAAAGGTTGAACCAAAAACTGATTCATCTAAAACAAAGAAATCGCGGAATTAGAGTGTTTATTTGTGTCTTAACACTTTGAGGAGAATTGTGACACACGTGTATAAGAAAAATGAAAATCGTTTGATATAAATATACAAAATTGAATGAACCCATATCATCCCATCGTCGGTTTAAACTGACGACGAGGACTTCTTGATTTAAAGATATTTTTATACCAGAATACATAACTTCGTCTTCTTTTTCTGGGATGAAAGGATTAAGAAAGGAAGCAAAAGAGTAGACTTCAAAATCCTTGTACTCAAAGGGTCAAAGAGCGCAAATTTCTTTCAGTTCATTACTCCTTTTTTCAATATTAGCTTTTTAAGGAATAATTATTCGCTTCGCAAGAACTAATAGACGGTTTATCTCTTTTGAAAGAGTTTTTTTATAACTAAAACAGATTTCATTCTATGGGCACGTGTGTACAATTAAGCCATAAACGGTTCCTAAGAAAATAATTTTTTCGAGATAAAAAGAAAAGTTGAAAGTGGAATCTTTAATTGAAGTGTCTTTGATATCTAGAGTGATCAGGTATATTTTTTTATTTAAAGCATTTTGGCATAAATTAGCGATCCGAAATTTTAAATCACACCGCCTTTGAAAAAAAGCAAGAAATTTTTTTTGGCCGTTCCTTTTAACAGAAATAAAGCGAAAGCCTGATTTTTAAAAAAACTAATTAAAATAAAAAATTCTGAATTTAAAATTTGAAAAAAAATTCGAACTTTTCACAAAACTAATTAAAATAAAATTCTTAACTTATAAATCTTTACTAAAAATAAAAAAAATTAGAATTCATTCTAAACAGTTGAAAATCTTGCAATACTTTTAACTTATAATAATAAATCAACAAAATTATAAGGTATACATGACAATTTGTTTTCAAAAATTAAGATTACGCGAAAGTTTTCAGAAATTTTTTGTTAATTTCGATAAAATGCTATACCCCAATTTTTATTCCTTCTTACAAAAATAATCAAAATTAAATAAAAAATAATTAACCAATCGATATGAAATTTTTACAATAAAAAAAGGAAAATAATCATATTTTGATTTAGATTTTCCAATCTCCTATTTTGGTACTGTAAAATTAGAAAATGAAAACGTCTTCTTCTATATAGTCTGGAATTCGAAGAAAAGCGACACTTTCGCAAACTCTTATCTAATACTACTACATCACGTAAGCCAATGTTCACTCTTTTTTTTTAGGTTTGCAACGTTTTAGATTTTCCAATCTCCTATTTTGGTACTGTAAAATTAGAAAATGAAAACGTCTTCTTCTATATAGTCTGGAATTCGAAGAAAAGCGACACTTTCGCAAACTCTTATCTAATACTACTACATCACGTAAGCCAATGTTCACTCTTTTTTTTTTAGGTTTGCAACGTTATATTGTAATTTCTCTAATATCTTAACGAAGCAGCAAACATCACTCTTTAAAGGGAAGGCGGCAAGAAAAAGATTGGCTAATCTTAAATCACAATCAATCAATACATTTCTCGAGTTTGTATTTTTTGATTGCTTTCATAATATATATTAAGTTTTAACAACTTGCACTCCCTCACATTAGACCTTACACTTTTTATGACAAGAAAGACATTTCAGCAGTCAAAACATGGAGGACAAAGCAAACAAACGCACTCAAATTGGATTGAAAGGCGACACTTCAATTTGGTTTAGAGAAAGGCATTATTGTTTGGAAGCAAACGTGATTGTTTACACAACCAATTGATGATAATAATAATAATAATAATTAAAATGCATAGCATCTATTGTTGTAATACTGTGGCAATTGGACGTTCAAATTTGGGCATCGATATGATAACAGACAGCGTCAAGTCTGTCTACACCTACACTCACGTGATATCAATTGTAATAATTTGTTTAAATTAAAAATTTTTACAATATATTTACTGAATAATTACAAACAGTTCCATCAGCCAAATGTAGCCCTAACTATCAGGAACATGCTATGCCTCAAATACCTACTGGTTTTAAAATGGACATAGTTGTTATATATAAAATTTAAAAGGAAAAAAAAACCGTCTAAATTTCTATTTAACAAAGCTAGGATATTTAGAATAAAAGTATTTTTAGGATCACATTGACAAATCCTGGATTCAAATTTGTTGAAAGAGGGTCAATAAAAAGGAAAAGAAGGCTAAAAAATTACGCGAGCACAAGGTTTGTTCAAAGTGACACATAGACCATCCGCATCCCTTGAATAGTGCTTCACCAAGGATTGGATATCCTCGAAAGCTGTTCGTCGAGCAATGAAGAATCCCGCGCAATTGTCCAGTTGTCTCACTCGATAATGTTTGACTGTGTCGTCATCGCGCACTTAAAAAAGAAGACACGTGTTAAAGCGGATTAAGTAGACACATTATCTATGAAAATATATTTCTTTGCAAATATCCTGACTACCACCTGTTAGACTGCAGTGCTTCTCAAACTTTTTTACCCTAGGGCGCATCTATGAGATAACTGAAACTTTGGGGAGCACGAGATTGAGAGTAATATGGTATGGAATCTTAAGGTTCACATGGCTACATTTCATGCCGCACATGGCTACATTCATGGAGATGCACTGTGTTAGACTATAACCCGAAGTACCAGACAAAGAAAACAACTTCATTGCACTTCTATTGATTTCAGTTAAAAACTGGGCATTGTCTGCTTTCCACTTTGGGATCATTGGTCAGATACAATAGAAACCCATTATTTCAATAAATAGTGTAAGATATATCTGGCAACTAAGGTATACATTAAATAAAATAGATATTGGAATTGCTCGGATTGTAAAAAAACGATAATTTTGCTGTTAAATTTTATGGAGTTAATAAAAAATTCATGCAAAGGAAACGGCATACGCCCCCCCCCCCTTAAAATTGCATTGCCAATTGCTTGAAAATTTTTCTTGATCTAATTCTTTTCGTAGAACTCAAATATTATGATGATTTAAGCAACTCGTTTTTTAGATTCAATCTTTCTCTAAAATGAGAAGCCCTAAAAAGTTTTTTATGTTTCAATCGTAGTTAAGTGTGACTCTTATTACTTTTATATTATCCATTTTTTTTTGTAAATTTATTATTTAAACACATCAAGTTTTACCACATCAATTCACTTCGCAGTTCAATGAATGAGGATCGTTTTAATGCTCCTATTCTTCTTTTTGTTCACACAGATGACATTCGATTGGATATTGCCACCATTATTTATATGTATGCTAAAAAGTGTCCTAGACGGATGAGCCTTCTTAATTCTCTTAGCTCCTCCTTAATCTAGTTACATATCCGCCCCTGTATATTACTAAAATATTTTATCTGAAAGTTCTAAAGAGCTATTGGTTTCCTTGTTCTATTGCTGGTATAATATGCCTAATACATTTAAAGACTAAGCCACGTGTTTTCATGTTTTGTTCCAGATTATGATAACATGTTATCCTTTTGGTTATATTAAATATCTACATCATCATCATAATGACAATGCTCACCCTATTCCCTCATTATCTTGCTATCCTTTACAAATCCAGCATCGCATCTACATTTGAATTAATTATTAGTTATATTTTCTACAAAGTCAGATTTGAACAAAACAGTTCTTGTATTCAGAATGTAATAATAAGTACGCTTTCTAAGTGGATGCATATTATGTAAGATACGCTTTTATGACAGTCGACTCTCTCTACCCAACAAACAACTGAACAATGCAAAATTTCGACGTAGATATTCCCAAAAATAAAATATGCTGAACAGTTTTGATTGGGGGTACAGTTTTGAAAGGTGAATGATCGTTTTATTTATATTTTAACCATCCTGTCTTTTTCAATAAATGTGGCATTATTATCATAACTTATATTATAACCAAATTATAAAATGAAAAAAGTGCACATGCTATGATCAGCAGATGGCCTAGTGGTGGAAACGTAGATTCTCGATCGAGGTGGTCTGGGTTCGAAACCCGATCGTGACTATCCCTACCATCTGTCCAGTTATATGGAAGATTATTCTTCCCTTGGATGCGATACCGAAAACTAAAAATAAAAAAAATAGTGAAAATGAGATGTCTTATCATATTTGCTTTGAAAAAGGAGTTTATACCCCGAAACTAGTTAGCAATATCACTAATTCCAATTTTTTTCATTTTTATATTTGTTATAACCTTTTTTCACCGCATCTTTCAATGGACATATCTGTCAGAAATATTGTTTATAAATTATAAAATCTGTTGTTCTACTATACTATAATATAAAAAAATATTAAAATTTTATAGAGATGAGTTTATTTTAGAGTAAGTCATATAAATATCACTAAAGTGTCTAAAAGAGTAAATTTGTATTTTGAATGAAGATCGACCAAAATACTACCAGTTAATTAAATGTGATAAGCAGTTGATGATGGTACTTAAGTGGGCGGGGAGGGCGTGGAAATTTATAAAATGACAATTATTACATATGACATTTTTTTCTTGATTGAAATATTTGTATAATTTTATATGAGAGTTATATTTTGGAAAATAATTTATATAAGTAGCTATACATTTTAGATATCAAAATAGGTTCAAATTATCTTCCGACTGTTTGGAAATATGTTTTGCATCTTTCCCATAGATTGTATCATAGAAAATGGATTTAGTGCTGTGAAAAAAATTAGGTAACGAAAGAAAACCTATAGATAATGCGAGAGTGGTGAAATGCGAATAAAATTCAGCATTTTATAATTAAAAATAATAAAGAAACAACTCTTAGGATCGAAAAAGCATGGTGAAATGAAGTATTCAAGTGGATTTAACTGAAAAGTCAACTCATTTTTTCCACCTGTTTATCTTGTGCACGGATAGTGCAACATGATCCCAAGCAAAGGAAACTAAAAGACTGTTCTAATTCTAAGCTAAGCTAATTAAAATTTTCTAATTATGGGATAATATACAATTTGATAAGTGAAAATTTACTTGAATTTTTATATACAGGCGTATCAGAGTGCGGGCGCCATAAAAACGCTGGCGGACTTAATTTGGAACACTGAAGGGGGTTTCCCCAGCCGTGATCTATTTACTCCCGCAATTATCATCGTTAAACCGGTGTGTGACACACATCACAGAACGGAAAGATTAAAGTTTGGAGAATTAAAATAAGTTCCTTTAAGAAATGAAGGAGGATATGATTGCTTGGAGAGAAATAAAGTTAGGTATTTTATTGTGTGTAGTTCACATACACGCGCGATGAATTAATCCTTGTAATTCATACACTAGAGAGATAATAAAAAAAAATGATAATAATAATAGTAATAATAATCAGGATATCGTCGGCATTCAGTAGTTGCAAAGATTCTTCTCTCACTTATAGCAAGAAGGTGTGGTGGTGTTGGTGCGTCGGCAATGTTTGGATTGAGTGTGAGAATTTTTTAAATCGCTGCCGTCTATTTGCAACGACGCGTAAAAGAATAAATAAACATAGCAACAAGAATAAAGAAAATTATTCCCCATTATATACATCATCATGTGTTTGCTGATGGATGGAGCTCCCAAGATGAGAAGAATATTTGAGAGATATTGCGTGAAAAAAGTAGGCAAAAGATTATAAATATGAAATTAGGGTATGAAAAGGGATAAATGAAAAACACAATTTCATGAAGGACGACGACGACAACGAAACGTAAGATTGATATGATAAACGCAACGAGTGTGAATCACCTATGCAAATGCTTCTTGATAAGGATGACTTAAAAATGGCATTTTGTAAGCAAGCAGCACAACACGATATATAATATAATAGAAGATAAGAGGAAATTCTATATAGAAAGGTTATTATTACATTCCCCACAACAATTTTTGTGATGGTCGCGAGTTTTGAAGAGAAGTGATGAAAGAGATCTTGAGTATTGGTAGATGTAAGGATTATGATAATAATTTTTGCAATCTCCCTCATACTCTACACAAAATATTTTTGGAGGAATTAAAAAAAAGGGGGTCTGAGGCATTTTGAAATAATTATAAATTCCCCGGACTTATACTTCACAGGATTAGAAAAAACTTACAAAATAAAAACTATACACTCCCTTTTTTGTTTAGAAGAAGCCATTTTATTAAAGTTAAGAAGCTTATTTCCCATTTCTTATGTGGACAAATACAAAGTATAAATATGTGAGTGATGATGGAAGAGTTACATCCCAGTAAGGATGCTTTTTTTTTTGTTTTAAAACAACTGGTAATCGAAAAAAGATTTCCAGTCGATGTTTAAAAAAAATTCAGTATATTCCATATAAGCCTTCTTCTTTTCAGTTACTTTCAAATAAGCGGAGTGACATTTCAATCTTGTTTTAATCATTATCTGCCTTCGTTCGAGAATTTATTCTATTTGTAGCTCAAAAACTTCTTTAAAATTTTTCTAACACAAATGAGTGAAAAGGGGAATCAACTGTTTGTAGTTTTAATTTCACTAAATGAGTATAACTTATTAATAATGTCTACATATTTTTTTGATTAAAATCACTCTGAACCACATTCTACAGGCTTTTATGCAAAAATCAACAAAAAAATGTTCTGACGTAAGAAGGCTTTTTCATGCATAAAGTTCAAGCGTATAATCATGAGCAGGATTGTGACGGAGGCGATTCCGACTACGACATCTTAATACTTAAAAACTTAACCCATTTACGACCAATGTTCCTATTTTGGAACATAAGTAATTTCATATTCGTCTGTTTTTTTCAATCACTTTGAATATAAATCGTTTGCGTTTTTTTAGATATCGCCTGCTTTGCTTGGTCTTAAATGGGTTAATACAATTAACACCAAGTCTTCACTTTCGACTAAAGAAGGATCCCTCCTTATGCTTATAAAAGTAAAACCATTTTTTAAATTATTTAAATACACAAAAAACATGACTTCTCAGATTCCCTACTCCGCAACCTCTATTAACATGTAAGAAACTTGTAGAAAACTTTCAGAACTCAAAATTTGATTTTAAGGGCTTTTCGAGCATAAAAACGACTAACCCTTTCAGGCTCTGGTATTATCGCTGTGTTTTTTTTCTCAATGATTTTTAAAGGTCGACAGACAATTCACCCCATAGACAATTCGCCTTATAGATAATTCGCCCCATGGACAAATTGTCTCATAGGCTATTAGTTTCATCCATCTTTATTTATTATATGTGTAAAATTATTAAAAATTTTTATATTCTTGTTTATTTTATCTCTATTAAATTATTTCAAATTAATCATTTTATCTCTTAATTTTTTTTATCACTTTTAAATAATTTTAAATTATTGATGATGAAAATGAAGAAAACGATAATTACGATGATATTACAATTACAAGATATTAATTTTAAATATTTGTTTCATTTATAAAAGAACTGCCTTTCAAAAAACTAAATAAAATTAAAATATAGCTATTTTTATTGAGATGAGTTGTGATAAGTCTTTTGAAAAAAGCGTAAAAAGAGTCTAAAAAAATTGAAAAAACGGTTTTATTAAAACAATAGTGCTAATTGATCTGCATAAATAGAGTAAATTGTCTATGGCAAGAATTGTATTATAAAAATAATAGAGCGCATTCTCTTATAAAAATAATGGGGCAGCAAATTGAACATGAGGCAAAATGTCTTATGAAAATTATGAAGCGAATTATTTCATGAAAATAATGGGGCAAATTGTTTTATAAAAATAGTGAGGCGAATTGTCCATGAGACAAAATGTCTTATGAAAATAATGGGGCGAACTGTCCATGAGATAAAATGTCTTATGAAAATAATGGGGCGAATTGTCCATGGGACGAACTGTCTTATGAAAATAATGGGCGAAATGTCTATGAGGCGAAATGTTCTGAAGACCGTTTTAAATCTAACTTAATTAGACCATTTTTAGGACACTGGTGTCCTATTGTGCCTGAAAGGATTAAACGTATAATTATGGCATCGGAAAAATTTAAGACAAGTTATAGAAACAGATGTCTTTTTAAGAAAATTACAACACTGATTAATTAACCCCTACTTTCAAACCGCTAACATTTAAGATAATAGCCATATGGGAACGCAGACACTTTTTTCGTGTTCCCTTGCGCTTAAACATACGTTGAAAAGCTTAGAAAAAGTGTGGAATATGATTAATAGCTTGGCAATTGAATAAAAGCTAGTTAAATCATCACAAAAATAGAAACTTGGAAAGAATAATGCTGATTGTGATGACGGGGATAATTCATGAGATGAAACTTTTTGTGATGGTCGCGAGTTTTGAAGACTAGAAGTGATGAACGAGTTAGGAGATCATGAGTATTGATAGATGTAAGGATTATGATAATAAATTGCGTAAGAGCGAGCATTTGGAAAAATAAAAGGAAAAACAATTTGATTGATTTCAACCTACATACAAATTGATTTATAATATTGCACACAAAATGCAACATACGTGCTTTAAAATTTTTGATTGCTATCGAAAATGGAAGCCAGACATTTACTGAGTTAAGTAAAAAAGACTTTGACCAGCAGGGGCGCAGACAGAAAATAGAACTTAGGAGGTGAGGGGGAAACAGAAAGAAATGAGAGGGTTATAACTTTTCATTTTCAAAATTGAGCAATTAAACTCCCTTAAAAGTTATAATGTGCAGGGTGCAACATTTTACACTATCAAACCGCGCGACAAAAAGGGTAGTGAAAAATGTCTGGGACAAAATTTTGTATTTCTTACAAAAAAAGAAGATAAACAATGACATTTTGAAATAAACTGAATTGCCTGGGGTTCCGTTGTTAAGCAACGGCAAACGAGGACAATCTCGGAAAACAGGGCAACCCTAGAGATATAATTTTTTATTTTTCGGGAATTTTAATTTTCGAGGATGCATGAAAATTAACATGAGATTTGGAGGTGGAAATCTTACAACTATAATATGAAGCTTAAAAGAAAAGTCTTTTGCAACCAAATTGATTTATTTATTTTTTATTAATTTCGTGTTTCTAAATACTCAAAAAAACTTCAACAACAATCTTTGGCGCGACTCATCTTTACGGACAAATTTTTTCAATGATGAATATTAATAAGTTAAAGCATAGAACAAGACTACCAAATAATAATACCAAGCGAAAGATATTTGGACAGTTTCTTCTGCTACAAATTTAATTTACGATTTTGATTATATATGACAAGGAAAAGAAATGACAAGATTCTGGAAAATAAAAAAAGTAAAACTAAGAACAAAACCATTCAAATCTTTTTAAATAAACATATGCATTCAGTTATTGTTGATTTTAACGATGACGCCGTGAGACAAGAAAAGGAACAAAGTAAAAAAATTCATTTATGTCAAAAAATATATAGTAAACCCTCTTAAATACGATCGATCATCCAGACACGTTTAAAAGGCTTATTTGAGAGGAAGTAGTTACAGAGTGGTTTCAGAGTATTATAAATTTTTTATCAATAAAACATGATTTGATTAAATATGCATGGACATAAAAATCAATCCTATTGAAAAGAAATCATTAGCATGAGATATAAAATAAAAATAAACATGTATTAGCTATAATACATAATAATATAGAAACATTTTAAATTGATGTCGCGTCTGATGAATCGTCAGACAAGGCGTTTAGGAGAGGTATAATTAATGTAAATATTATTTGTGTGTATAAATAAGTCGTATCTTTGAGGAAGTCGTATTGTAGAGGGGTCGTATTTCAGAGGGGTTGCTGTATTCATATGAATTTCAAAAAAAAATTTGGAAACAAATTTTTAAAAATGGAATATTAAAAGTTTCTTAGGATAAACAAATTTTGAGTGGTGAAAGTTCTTTTTAAAATTTTCTTAATTTTTCAATATCTTGTTTAAAAAAATTCGATTTCATGATTATGCGCCCAAACCTTAAGCATGGAGAGTCCTTGCTCGTTTGAACAAATTTTGACAATTATTGCATTTAAAAAAGGTTCCTAAAATGCGCCTCGAAATAATTATCAACCGAAAATATATAGAGGTCAATATTGATCTTTAGTGAAATTTTAGGCTCCATTTTAAAGAATTGGAAAGCAAATGTAATATATAAAATATAAGAAAGGACAAGCAAAGGTAAAAAACGTGAAGTGAGAGCAAAACAAGCCCCCGCCAATAATTTGTGGATTTTTTTAAACTAGCTTTTTTAAATTTCATCAATTTTGTAAAAAAAAAATATAAAGTAGCCTCATAAATTCACGTATGCGCTGTAACACTCTACTCTATTTTAAAGGATTGCTTGAATATTTGGCCTCCGGTGGTATTTCCAGACCAGTAATTTTGAAACTTGCAAAAATCCTACGCTCTTACCACGAGGCCACCTGCCGACTTCAGATGAGGAAGAAATTATTATCAACATAAGCGATCGAGAATAGAAAAAATTATTTTAAAATGTTCGTTATTCATGTGAGCTGTGTACTGGAAGTTACTTAATTTTTTAAATGACCACTGTTTTCGTTTCTTATATAAAACAGAGTGTAGATCCGTCAAAAATTACAAATCTTGATTCAAATATCATGTCTACATGCAAGCCCATAACCAGAAAAAAATTTAGGAGGGCCTAATTCTCTAAATATTCTATGTTCTCTTTATCCCTGAATTAGTCATTAGTAAAAGAGACAATACATATGTTCTAAAATTTATCTAAATTGATAAATTATATGTGAATATTTTCCAAATTTTTCTAGAATTATTATTAATCTGAAAAATTCGAAGGGGGGAGGGTAAAATGCTTTCTTGCCACCACCTGGTTATAGGCCTATCTATATCTACTAAAAATGTAACTCAGAAACATAAAGATGAAAGTTTCTTCCTTAGGACCCTAAATAAGAAAACATTAAGACACAAAGGTTTATAAAAAAAAGTACTAGCAATTCAAATAATTACCTAGATTATCAACAAAGTACATAAAAAATAGACAACTAACTAAATTCCTCAAAACAATATTACTAAAGGCATCACGTGTCTGTCATTGAATAATGGGAGTTTCTTAAACTTGGGTTAATGAGTACTAGTTTCTCATAAGAAAAAGAATGTATATAAAAATTTTTTATATACATTCTAGATTTATATATAAAACATTACTTTTACAGCTTTAAAATTTTTATAAAAGATTTGCTTAATAACCCATTTACGACCAATGTTCCCAAAGGGAACGCAGAAGAATTCCTACTTTAAATGGAATTAAATAGGAATTACTAAAGTCGTCTGCTTTGCTTGGTCTTAAATGGCTTAAGAATAAATTTAGCCTTAGGGATAAACTTAGTAGCTATATTGCAGAACCCCATTTTCAAGGATGTCTAAAAGACTAATGAAATTTTCAGATGAAATCTTCTTGCCATAAAACTTACCTTTTAAACTTGGTAGTATTGAATCTATACTGATTATTTGGAATTTTTCTACTTAAGAATGATGAAATTTAGATTGCTGTAGTATATTGGAACCAGAATTAGAAATTTCACCCAACCCATAAAAAAATAGAGGGTTCAGCGTTTGACGTAAAAATTCCATTATAAGTTTAGCTGTTTATAAAGTCACTCTAATTTCAGATAAAAGGTTGTAATAAAATTTAGGAAAATTTTTATTATTTTTTATTCACGTAAGCTAAAAAAAATGGCTACAAAATGGCGTCTTTATCGCGAAATAGGAATCCATTTTGTTCACATATCACGAAACACAAGGAACAGGCTTTTTACTAAAAAAAATGTACAAAACTTGTGAAAGCTGAGCAATTTTTGAATAAAAATATGTTCTTTTTTTAAAAAAATGCAATTATTTTGTTTTTTAAATGTTTAGGCTAACTCTGATCTGAGCTGAAAGATTTGTTTTTTCTTTATTGAATCTTCTGTTTTTTTAACAATTTTTGCTCAGAAGAACCGTTTCCAACAGTGATTGGATCAGAAAAAAACAACTTATTATTCAAAAAATGATCGTCAAAAGAAATTTTATGAGTTAAAGTTAAAAACATATATGGTGGTTGTTTTTACCTTTCTTTCAGATTCTTGTGGTTATCATATTTAGAAGAGACGAAATAAAAGAACTGAAAAAGAATAGAATAAAACAAAACCTGAAAGAGAATAATCATTTCGCCGACTTTCGCTATCACGAATCAAAAATGAACCGTGCGAATTTTCTGACATCAGGAGTTTTCTCTCGGCATCCAAACGACGGATTTTGCCAAAATACCATCTGAAATGAATTTAAAGAATTAAATCGGTGCATGCACACAGATAATAATCTATGTTATATATTTAAAAAGTTATGATCTGATTAGATTTAAATTTTTTTTGAATATACTAGAAGCGAGCCAATTATTTTTCCCATTTCTTGAAAAATTTTGAATATTCAAAAAGCTACGGAAAAATCTCGGATATGATCGGCTAATATTTAATATATAAGAAACTTATCACATGAAGTTTGAACTTATACTTCTCGTTGTTTTAACTTAACTAATTTCAAGCAATTAGAACTTGAAAGATTTTTGTAACAACTTATTTTAGGATTCTCTGAGAATATTTTACCTTTAACTTTCCAACCTTACTATATACTGTTGAATCATTCAAAGTGCGTATTATGCGACTATTTGAGGACCACTGTTCCATCGGTATCTCAGAAAATTATAATCGTCCGCTTTAAATATATAAAATTGAATTTTCCACCTCGATGGTCCATGCGGATTTTATAGAACGCTTGAAAAGCCTAAAAAACAAATGGCATTACATTTGTGTTAATTGTAATGTGTAAAAATATTTACTGTATATTTTATAAAGCAAAAAAAGTTTGTCTTTTAATTTGCTCTTTGTTAGCTTCTAGGTTTAGGTCGTATACAAGGGTAGTCGGAAAAATCTCCCGAGGAAAAAATCCCCCCAAAAATAAAGATAATCTATAACTTTAGTAAAAGTAGTAAGTAGCTATCTTTATTATTATACAACATTAGTTGATGGTAAAAATTGATAGATAACCTTAGTCATTGTGATGTTATTAATGGATTGTTATTGATTTTTTGTTTGATGAACTATAAATTAAATCTAAATTTGGAAAAATTAAGCCATATCTAAATGTATGTGCAAGATTAATAATGGCGCATACAATGGATATACTTTATAAAGAGTACTTAACCCTTTCGTGACCAGAAAAATCAGACGATATTTATTAAAAAGCAGAAGATTCATATACAAAACTATTTGAAAAAGCAGACGAAGGTAAAATTAATTGGGACTTAATGGGTTAATATCGGTAGCCAGGTCTGATCAAAATATAGATCGTATAAAAAAAGTGTTTCACAAACTTTTCCTACTTGGCTCTCTTAGAGAGCTATTTTCAAAGAAACACATTCTAGATGACATTATTTAAAGGAAGCACCACTTACTTCCAAATATATTTCCTTTCAGACTTCCATGTGACGCTTAAATTTGGTTTTTTATCTTCCAATTTTAAATTTTTCGGTTCGACATTAGTCAAATTAATTCTGTGTTCATAAAGTTTCTTCCATTGCTTAAAATTTTATTTACAACACTTAATCCATTTTCTATGATTCAATCTGCGGGAAGAAATAGAAATATTTATGTGGGAAGAGAATTTAAACTTTTTTTTATATATTCAAAAGTTATAGCCACGTATATGAATTATTTTGCAGGATATAACTATAATATAAATTATACAATATATTTTTTTGTTTCAATCAAGAAAAAAATTTAATACCACCTACTAATACTTGTTGTTATCCGAAAGTTTTCACTGAGCCTCCTAATAATTCCAAAACGCCGTGAGAACCACTGGTCTAATCGAAGCATGCTTTGGACATTATGAATTCACGACTGACGCGGACTAGTTTCTTATAATTAAGAAAAGAGTGTGGTGTTTTTGCTGGTTCTATCATGTTTCAAGCAAAAGAAATTCCAACCAGCTTAAATTTCAAAGAAACGACATCTCGATAGAAGAATTTGTACGCATTTGGTCTTTCAGTCAAGAAGTAATTTCAATCCTTTGAATGATGTCCTCCCAACTTTTTTGGAAATTTTTTAGATTTTAAATCAGTTTGGGGTTAACGGTTATTCTAGCCGTAAAGTTTAATGGTGTAATCTTAGGAAAAAAAATCATGTCATTGACCTTTAATGAACTAACAAAAAATAATAGGTCCATTTGTGGAAATTTCCCGACATTGTTTTCGGCTACTGAAGATTGGATAGCGAAGCAGCCCATATTTTTATCGAATGCATGTCAACGATAATTACACACGTAAAGAGGCATTATTATTTCTGGGTGTGAAAGCATTGCTAGAAAGCACAAACGAGAAGAACACGAGAAAAGGAGCAAATTGGTTTTTAACAAGGTGAAAGAAAATTGACTTGGTGCGTGTGTGGTGTATGCAAAGAGCATCTCATCTCATCTCACACAAGAGCAAGAAAACAAACAGAAACATTAAAAGAAAAAAGGATTAATAATGATTATCATAAAAAAGTGAGTTGCGGTTCTGTTTTAAAATAATCGCTATATATATACAGCTATTAGCAGGATACATACAAAAACACGTTAAAACAAATGAATAAGAGAAGCGCTTTTTACTCCCTCCTCCGCATACACGCAATAACATCATGCTCTATTCCTGAAAAGTTTCTAGAGCACGCTGCTCCATATTCATGCGCAAACCACCGATCCTTCTCTCTGTGTCTATGTCTACAATGTTATTATGCAATACTAAGCAAAACGCCTAAGTAATCTACGCATAAACGAAAGCCATACACACGCACTATAATAATATATATATATATATATTGTTAATACAAAAAAAGACACCCAATTTGAAAAAAAAAACTAGAAATTAACCCCCTCCCATCCTCCCTTTTCACATTTTCTGGGTAAATCCATTGTTTGTTAGTGTTTCTTAATGTTTGTCTTCCCGCGATTTCCAGGGAATTTAGGGCGAAAATTATTTCTTCTCGTTTCTTCGGTAATCAGTGATTTTTCAATCATCCTTCAAAAATTATGGGAAAAATGATTGGTTCCAACTTTTACCAGGAATCACCTGTATTTAATCTTGCTTCAAAAATTTAATCAAGAAAAAGTTTGAATAAAAAAGGACATTTCCAATAAAAAAATTTATTACTATTATGAAGTATCTGAATAAACCAAATATCAATCTAAAAGATCTAAAAATTGATCTTTATACTTCATATACGCCTAAAAGTTAAAACGAGAAGTTTTAAAGAAATTCTAAAGGTATTCTAAAGGTATATGCGAAAATGGCATTTTTGATTGTGGTCAAAGGATTAATTTCGATTAAAGCTAATTTCTGGAAATAATTTTGATCGAAAGAAAATTGATGATACTATGAAGGTCTTTTTAATAATACCGATTTTTTATAGATGATATAGGCAAGCCCGTAACCAGAAGAGATCTTAGGAACGGATAAGTCTAAAAGAGATTACGATCAGGGTGCCTAAATCTCGATATCCTATCTTCTCTTTATATCTAAATTAGACATTTGTAGTTGAGACAAGTCATATGTTCTAAGATTTATCTAAATTGATAAGATAATTGTAATTATATGCAAATATTTTCCAAATTTTGTTACAACTATCTGAAAAATGTAGGGTCATCAACTGCTCCCTCTAGCCCTGCCTGTTCACAGGCCTGGATACAAAAATAAAATCGTCAGCATTTATAAATCCTCTTTAATACAAATCTTCTGCTTTACATTAGATATCGTCTGATTATTCTGGTCATTAACGAGTTAACGAATTTTTCAAAAAAAAAGCGCTATTTTTTTCTTCATTTTAGAGATGTAATTATTCGTAAGATGGCGTAAAAATACGTTCATCAAGAAGTGACGTAAAGGCATCACATCTTTGATGCTAACCACAAGGGATTACAAAAAGGATTAAATCTGGGATTTACTCTCTCATAAAGCATCGTCCGTCACCTTCGTGAAATACTCTTTTGCTCGATTTCATCTGCAATGCATGATCCAAATCTCTATTTTTGTTGATATTGACCTACTTTGAAAAAGGATTTCATCACCTAGTATACGTTAGTTTTGTTAAAACAGAGTTAGAAAGTTGGAGGATAATAAAACGTGATATCCGACTCATACTCCAAACTACAATAGTTCGCATCCGACGCATAACACTCACAAAAATTTTACTCCCATTCTTATTCACATGTGGTTTGAAAAATAGAGAATTAGAGCAAAGAAATGTTATTCTCATTAGATTCTTCTAATTATAAAAAAACGTTGTTGAAATTTAATACTTTTATATGGAATATTAGTTCAAACAAAATGCATTTCGTGTATTGCGAAGTGAATTAAACCATTTGCTTCATGTAGTATGCTAGCTCTTGCAAATTTTTGGAGAGGAAATTATATGAACATTTAGAAGGATTTTAAACTCGAAAGTTAACAATAGCATGAAAAAAGGTTGAGTTTTCTTTCATATTTTAATCTGCAAAAAAATGGAAAAGTTGAAGCATAAGCTAAGTAGGAAATATATGAAGTAAAGCTCAAATATGAGAGAAGAATTTGGCAGGCTTGATTTGGAGTATTTGAACCAATGAGAATATTTCAATTATAAGTTATAAACAGGGTTAGGCCCACTATTTAAAACAAAGAAGTTTTATTTTTATTAAAATTTGTTTCAGTTATACTAATTAACTAACCTATAGAAAACTAAGCAGTCGCATCTATAAAGTCTCGTGTGGAAGAGGGACAAGGGATACGATCCCCCCCCCCCCCACTCCCTGAAATTTTTTCTCCTCCCTCCTTTGACATATAAATGTATACACTTTATAGTCCAAGACAGACTATGTTGAGAGTTTAGCGAAGAGCTGGCGATGCAAGTACCAGACTAATATTCATAATCAGTTAACAATTTGCTAAAAACAAAGTTTAAGATAAATTATTTGTTATTTGGTATATCATGTAAAACAATAGATAACGTGTTTTCATTGGTCAAAAGTAAGATTTAGGAGTGGAAAATAACGAAATTAGACTAAAAAATTCAAAAACATCATCGCATAATTGACCACTTTTGGGCTTCGAAGATTCATATAAAAATATCAACCTAGGAAAATATAAAAAAAAATTTGAAAATAAAAATAATACTAGCAACTAAAGAAACGGGCGAGTAACGCGTTAAAGCCCACAAAAAGCAGAGGCCATTAAGAAATTAGATATAGGTTGTGAAAAATTTTTTAAGGATAAAACCATACAATATATAAAAAAAGAGCAAGCGCAATACTTTAATTTTTTGTAATCGATGTCAAAATATATTCAAATGTAAGTATATCAGTGAGAGATTTGTTGTTGTTTTCCTTCAATTCAAAAACTTTTAACTTTTGAAGTGTGATGAAAAGTAAAGGGGCCCAAATCACTTTTCCCAGGGCCCATTTTGTTGAAGAAGCCTGAGTTAACGAAAAAAACAAGATAAAAAACAAAATTGCAAACACATATAAAATTATAGTTGATTTTGGAAAAATAATCATTGGCTTTTCTTTTTAAATAGAATTTTAAAAATTTTAAGCGGATTATTCCGATTTCTAGTAACACATAAGGTAACAACTGATCTTGGAAGCGTTAGGTAAAGAACCGTCGAAAGCATGGCTTCTTAATAATCGCAGATATATGGACACCTAAGGATTACGTGAAAATTCGGGAATCACAAAGAGCGTATGCCGATATGTCTAGAGCAGTGATTCCCAACCTTTTTTCTTCTTGCACCCCTAAAAAAATTAAACTATGATATCGCACCCCATATTTAAATTTGATCTTATAAAATTGAAGCAATCAAAATTTTTACTAAAACTTTATATGGTGCTTAGTTTTTTTTACACAAAATACAAATTTTATTAAAAATATCCAAACTGTTATGAAATCTTTTATTATTCACATATGGCATCAATGACTTTTTTGCTGTTGCTTTCGATTTACCAACTCTTCAAAATTAGGAACTATATTACTGATAGCAAGACGTAGATCTGCTTGTGTATTTAAACGGTTTCGGGATTTTGTTTTTAATAAAAGAAGAGTACTAAATCCTATTTCGCACAAGTAGTAGTGGCAAATGGTATCAACACATTTAGAGCCTTTTCACAAAGTTTTGGAAACATACTCATGGCTAAACACCAAAATTTCTCTAAAGTTGTTTTTTTAAACTCCATTTTGAGCATACTATTTGAGCGCAATTCAATTATGATCTGACATTTTTTCGAAATTAAAAGAGTATGGATTTATAATCCATTCATGATAATTTTCAAGCTTGCCATTTTCAAAATACTTATCAAAAGACAACGACAGTATTTCCAGATGTGTCACGACTTCTTTGCAAACACTAGGAAGCAAACCTGATGCTTCGTGTTCACTTACAACTTCTTCAAGAAACGGAAAGTTAGAAAAATTAGATCTCTTCACTCGTTGACACCATAAATGCAGTTTTTCTTTAAATGCATTTAGCTTTTCATAACAATTCAAAATATTTGTGTTTCTTCCTTGAAGCGACAAACTTAAATCGTTCATTCTAGCAAATATATCAGCCAAATACGCAAGAAATTGATTGAACTCTTGCAAATCCAATTCTTCAAAAAGATTACATCGAGATTCCTGTAAAAATAATTTAATTTGCTTTCTTAGTTCAAAAAATCGAGTTAAAAATTTTCCACGTGAAAGCAACCTGACCTCTGGGTGGTATAATAAAACTGAATGTTCACTTTCCAGATCTTCACAAAGTAACCTAAAAAAAAAACGGTGATTTGAAGCACGACCTCGAATCCAGTTAATCACTTTTACAGTTTTATTTAAAGCTTTTTTTAAGATTGAAGGTAATGTCTTTGATGCTAAAACATGGCGATGAAGAAAGCAATGAGTACCTTGCAAATGAGAAATCTCTTGTTTCATTAAGGTTATGAATCCAGACTTATTACCAAGCATAGAAGGAGCCCCGTCTGTGCAAACAGATCCAATAATTTGAAGATCTAATTTATGTTTTTTGAAAAAGTCTTTTACTAACTGAAAAACATCTTTTGCTCAGGTTGTTGTTATTAGTTCCTCGCAGAAAAGAAAGTTTTCTTTTACGCTCTCTTCATGAACATACCTTACTAGAGCAATAAGTTGGCTACAATTAGAAACGCCTGAAGTCTCATCTGACTGAAGAGAAATTTTTAAAGTACTATAAAATTCAACTCTGAATAACATTATTTGACAACGGAACTGAACTAAGTTAGTTTTTTGCATCGTTTCCAAGAATAGTTGCAGCCATCTCTAAGGCGCGTAGTTAACAAGCTCTTCTGCTATAGTGTGAGGTTTTTTAGATTTTGCTATTCTAAAGGCGACTTGATATGAAGCAAAAAGTAAAGGTTATTCAACCTTTACAAAACCTAATTTTGACAAAGTTACTCCTGAGTCAAAACGGGCTTTTTTAACTTGTCCAACAACATTAGCTCCACTATGTTTATTGATAAAGTGTTCTTTAAGTTTAGATGGCTTCAAATTTGCATTAGAAAAAATGCTTTCGCAAAGGATGCATTGAGGTGTTTGTGAACCTAAATTTTCATTACAAGTAAAGCCAAAACAACGTATTCATCGCTCCATTTTCTTATCTTCGATATGATGCCACTATTTTATGCTACTTTAAGCAAAGAAAATTTGATTTCCTTGGTATCAAATTATAATAACTCTAAACAAGAAATAAAAACTTTAACATAATTTTTGACTGAGTATTAAAATATGAAAAAAATGTTTTACAAAATTGAAACAGTTTTTTGTTTATGTTAAGATATAATGAAACTACAAAATAGTTTTAAGTAATTACAAATGAACAAAAGTGAACCAAATGCGTTAAGATTTATGACTACGTTTTTAAACAAGATTAAAACAAACTTAAAAAAATAAACTCAAAAAAATTATATAACTTAAAAAAGCTTTAATTTTTTTTTTGGATTTTTTATTTAAGTCAATCAAACAATACAAAAAATATATATAATAGAAAATATATAAAAAAATATTTTTCTTTTTTTTTTGGATTCTTTTTTAAGCCTAATGACTAAGTTTTAAAACAAGATCAAAACAAACTAAAAAAAACTCAAAAAATTATACAACTTAATTACAATAACAATAATTTTAATTTATTTTGGATTTTTCATTTAATTCAATCAAACAATACAAAAAATATATATAGAAAATATATAAAAAATATTTTTCTTTTTTTAAGCCAATCAAACAAAGAAAAAAATATAAAAATCAATGTAAGTATTTGTAAAGTAGCAGGAGAAGATTGCACCGTTGTTAGAGAGGAATGGACGGGAGAAAAGCTCGAGCAATGAGCAAAGAGAAAAGATGAGTAGTAAAATGTGTGACTGGATTATTTATAGATGGCATAATGTGTTGACATTATGAAGGTGGATTTGTTAAACTTTTTGAAGATTTTACATATTGCTGGAAGAAGTACCCCTGGTGAAATTTTACAGAATTTTTTTATACAATTTTAAGAGAAGGGGATGAATAGAGTTGTGTTTGATTTCAAGATTTATAACTTTTACAAAAATTATAAACCCCAATTTATATTTTACAAATGATACTCAAAGGAAATTTCAGGTTTTAGATAAAACAAGTTCAAAAGAAAGAGAGTCAAAAAATTGATTAGTTTTTATTAAAATTAGTTGAAACAAAGCAAAATAAAATATTTTTATCTGTTGAACTTTTTAGTGTATATAAAATATTTTTCTTTTTTTTTTGGATTCTTTTTTAAGTACCCTAATGACTAAGTTTTAAAACAAGATCAAATTGTATTTTTAACTAAATTGGATATTTATTCAAAAACTAATATAGGCACTTGTAGCCGCTAAATTTAGTACTTCGCACCCCCTGAAGTAAAGCTTCGTTTTACTGAAAGGCACCCCTGGTCTAGAGGGTGCCTGAAAAACAAAAGGATTAGCTAGGAAAAAAATAATAATCTGGCAAAGTAGTTAACTAACTAGCCGATAAAAATCTAAATTTTTAATTAACTTACTAGTTAGCCAGAAAACAAGCCGATATGTACAAGTAAAAAATATATTACAAAAAATGAAATTATATTTCCAATTTTTTACACTTTTGAATAATCTTCCCGATATAAAAATATTATTTGACAAAATTCCCATTTTTTGTAAACGTATACTGTGTGTGTGTGTTATTTTTTGCTAACTGTATAACTAACAAAATCAATCACCTGAAGAACAAACACCCTTAATGTATCATATGAAGAAAGCTACCCCCAAAATGTTCATATGAAGAAAGATGAGGCTTAAAATCGTCATATGAAGAAAAACCCCCTCAAAGGATTTTTATGAAGGATTGCTGTGTAGTAGTTCTTTTCATAAAAATAGTTTATTTGAAATACGTTCAAAAAATTAAAATGACAAAATAGAGAGTCAATAAAAATATCCTTATAAATATGGTAAAAACGTTTATATTCGTTTGAAACAAAGCTTATTATATTAATCCGGGATTTTCTTATTTAGTTTGTTTCTTTGTATAGGCTCATATTTTTAAAACTTAAAAATACATGAATTAAAGTCATCCCCAACTAATTAGAACTAATTAGTTTGTCTATGGTGTAAAGAGAAACACGACATACCGTTCTCATGAAGAAGTTAAGACAATCTTCAAAAAAAATTTTTTATAAAAATTCATAAAAAAAGAAAAAATAAAAAAAGTTAGATATTTAAAGAATTTAACGTTAGGTGATGCATATACACATACATGTAATTTAAAGTGGGGACTTGTCAACTATATACTAGTAGTATTTGCGGTTTTGAGTATTCACGGAAACAATTGTATAAGATGGCTGCAGAGATAGATGGGAGGAATGCAGCAGTGTGTTTCATAGGTCTAGGCGGGCATCGTTTGCTTCCTTATGCACGACATCACACAACGCTTTAATTGCCCTAAATAATCTGGGAGTTTGTGCGCGCCGGCCATCTTTTGTCTTATCAAGAAAGAATAGACGGCATGCATGCTTGCTATGCTATAGTGTGTATGTGCAACTTCTTGGCAAGCTCTCGCAAGTAAGAAAGCTGTGGCGAGTTGAAAAGACACCGAATGTCCAAAGCTCACACGTGTATTCATCCTTTCATCTAGGAAAGATGATGGCGCAGTCGTGAGAGTCGAGAAGAATGCGCAATAAACGGAAGCTGCGCATTTTCCTACACAGAAGGAACAAAATAACGATGTCTACTCTGTAAAGTTAACGGAGGAGCGCGGACTTAAGCGTGTAGAGAGAAGAGAGGCTCTAAGGAAAAAGGTGGCCAAAATTTTTTTACGTCTTAAACACTTTTTTGATTACAAAAATTTTAGTTTTTTTAGATACAAAAAAAGGCGTGAGTAGGGTTGGTTAGATGCTGGATTCGATAACTCAAGGTCTTGGGTTCGATTCCGCATCAAGCCTGCTTTCCTCATAGTTCGATACAAGCGGCGCAATTGTGCCTTCTCGATGAAAACACCCTATGGTACCTTTACCTTTTTTGATTACACTTTTCAAATTCTAAAATATTCAAATAATAAAAGCTTCTTAGGGAGAGTGTTGAAAGTTTTTTAATTTTTCAATATCTTGTTTAAAAATTTTTTTGATATTTTTTTAATTGTTTAATTTTTTGCATATTGTTTCTATTTTTTTCGGAACATTGTGCATGAAAAGCCCTTGCTTACTTTTGAACACATTTTTATAATTCTTTCATTTAATGAACACTGTTTGTCAGCATTGTATAGATGTGTCAGAAGCGCAAAGTTACCCTTATACATAGTGCTGTGCCTAAAGCTTCTTACCACCCCCCCCAATGGCGTAGCAATAGGGAAGCGGGATATTTTACACTTAAATAGTAATGTAATAAACACAGTTTATTAGAATTTTCCATTATTAGAATTTTCCATACCTATATTAACCCATTACGTCCCAATGCTCCCATTTGGGAACATAAGTAATTTCATCTTCGTCTGCTTTTTTCAATGACTTTGAATATAAATCGTCTGCGTTTTTTAGATATCATCTGATTTCTATGGTACTTAATGGGTTAACCCTTTCAGGCAGAATGGGACACCAGTGTCCAAAAATCGTCTGCTTAATTTATATAAAAACTCATTGAGAAAGAAAGCAGACGATAGAAAACCCATGCCTAAAAGGGTTAACCCATTAACGACCAATGTTCCTATTTTGGAACATAAGTAATTTCATCTTCGTCTGCTTTTTTCAATGACTTTGAATATAAATCGTCTGCGTTTTTTTAGATATCGTCTGCTTTGCTTGGTCTTAAATGGGTTATAAAGTGTTATTTGTAATGCCCAAATAAAATCTAAATGAATAAAATGCTCAATTTCATCGTGTGTCGTCAAAATCAGGTTGTGAATAATTTTAAACTGAAAATATGCAGATCACTGTACTTCTTAGCCAAATTAAAAAGCTAAATCTCTGCTGCGCTTTTTTCCTCATTTATGTTAAAAATTTGTATGAATTGAAAAAGCTTAGGTAACGAAATAAAAGCTTTGAAATATTAATAAAAAAATTCTTGAACTAAGTCAAAAAAACTATAAAAAAACTGTCAAAGTTTTTAAATACAACTCTCAAAAAATTTACGAAGGCAGGAGGATCGCTTGTATTTTTAGATCACAAGATAAATTATTGAGTTCTTATCAATGATATACAGTCAGCCCTATTTCAACAGGTTAAATTGTTTAACCGATTTAAGACCAAGCAAAGCAGACGATATCTAAAAAAACGCAGACGATTTATATTCAAAATCATTGAAAGAAGCAGACGAAGATGAAATTACTTATGTTCCAAAATAGGAACATTGGTCGTAAATGGGTTAACCTTAAAATTTTTCATTCTCTTTTCACACGGGAAAAAATAAAAGATTATCATTTTTTAATTAAAATATTTGAGCATTTCATGTTTTTGGTAAAATAGTTATGTCAGTAATATTGTGGTATTGTATTAACTCCATCAAATTCAACAGGAATATAAATCGGTTAATTTCATCATCTGAATAGTTCTTAAAACATTCTGTTGGGGTTAACGAGATTTGACTGTATTTAAAAAAGGAATAAATGGTAGATGTTTATTACGAGTGAAATAAATTTATTCAAACACTAATGCTTCTCACTCTGGTTCATCTTCTTCAATTGACATGTTTTTTATTAAGGCTTGTATTTTAATTTTAATTTTAAAAAAATGACTATGGTTTATATTAGAATGGTGGCTTGAATAATGTGAAACTCGGAAGTTAAAAACATTGAAATAAATAGCCAATATTTTGTTTTTTTGCAAAAAGTAACACTTATAAAAATGTTCATTATAAATAGTAAAAAGTATTGAAATACATCGCATAATTTTAGTTTATTTGGGCAAGGCATGAATCAAAGTTTAAGGATGTAAATAAGGAAATACAAAGTAGAGTTTTTATTCGAATCAATTTCTTCAATATTAATTTTCGAGCACTCAGGTCTTCTTCAAACAAGCACAGCTGTTAAATGCAAAGAGTAGAAAACAAGGAACGAAGTGTGGGAAAGAATTTCTGTTTGTATACTACATCGAATTTTATTATTACACTATTATCATATTCTTTCCCACACTTTGTTTCTCGTTTTCCACTCATTTGCATTTAACAGTTGTGCTTGTTTATCCGAGTGCTCAGAAATTAATAAAACGTTATAATGAGATTTCTTTACCTTTCATTTCCTTATTTATTTGGAAAAATTACGATTTCGAAAAGCTTCAAGATTTCCGTCTCATTTAGATTATTTCGGTAAACATTTACACCCATAGAAAAGTTGCACGGATCTTTCACGGAATCATTTTAGCTAGGAATAGCTCTCATAGCAATCCTTCCTATTGTGATGCCAAGCACACGTACACACACACAACTACGCTGCCATGAATATAATAAGCGAGATTAATTCATAGAGACAAATGTAGAACGGAGCTAGAGTAAGTGAATATGCTAATAATGCCCTAGCAAATGTGAATACTCTATACTCAGATTCTCGCGCTTGCTCTGCTAAAAGCAGCAGCAACAACAAAGATAAACATCTCAAACTAGGAAGCGTCGTGAATATTGACTCGTTTTGCGTTCAGAACGAGAGTTTTAGCTTTCGAGAATTCTTGGAACTCGATATTTTCCCCTCAAAAAAGAACAAAAACTATAAACACGAATAATAAACAAAAGGCAACTTTTTATTTAAAAAGATCTTTCAAGAAAGCTAAAGCTTTTGATATGACTCTTTTTTTTTCAAGTTAATCTTTTTTGAGAAAAAAGTTGGATACACAATTAAAAAAATTGTCAACTATTTTATAAGATGTGGAATGTGGATTGTGTGCAAAAGCATCTTGTAATCGTTTCTAAGATTCTGATAATTTAGAAGTTTCAATCATACAAAAAATTTTAAGTTTTTTTATTTTTGATGGAATAGGAATATAAAACAAGAGAAATAAATTTTTTGAGTTCCATAAGCATTTTCTCGATAAGCAAAAAGTTTAAACATTCTTCTCGAAAAACGAAACTCAAGATATCTTGACACAGAAACTCTATTCAGATATCACGAAGGAAAAAAACTAAACACCTTATTAGGCCCTTTGCATGCAACTTTTGAAATGATGTCGACAGATAGAATAACCCTTAAAATAATTTTATGCTCCTCGTCTAATGACTTTCTTTATTGTATAATAAGAAATTGTTTAGAGCAGAAAAGGAAACATGTGTCATTTGGGACGCATGTGGCCTAATGGACCATCAAGTGTGGCCTTAAACAGCCTATGATATATATACCGTAATTTAGTTGATATACCAAAAACTTCAGAGAGCTAGAAATGAAGTATTTGACTTTTATTGCTATCAAAATCGGGACTCAGCAGAATTGGAATGTAATTACCGACTCCTTAACGGATTCCTCTGTATTTTAGTATTAAAATCAAGGGTGTCAAAAAGAAGGCAGACGCCGTACCCTAGAATTTGTTTTGGAACTACCTTGAAATATGTAAACGTATATGCTTTCTATTAGCCCACGCCCCTTCATTGTGTTAAGAGTATAGCAAAAAACTTGATTGTAATAATCACTATTATTCATACATATTGTCTCCCTAAAGAGTTTAAAGATTTGACAAAGTCTGGTCTGATCTCTCAGGCTCAGCAGATGAAAAAATTGATGCAAAAAACTGAATGTAATTTTAATTTCTTAAAGAATACAAAATCAAAAAATCTTTTAAAGCAAAGAAACCAAAACTTTTGATGATGAAAGAAAATTCCGAGAGTGAAAAAATAGGAAATGCATTCAATATGATGATAGATAAAAGTGGTGCTTTAAAATAATTATTCGAAATGAAAACCCAACCAATTAGTGTCAGCATGAAACTTCCAAGCATTGATTCTAGAAAATTTATCGCCTGGCTTTTTTATGAGAATGGATATAATGTAGAAGACCAATTTTGACTTAAAGCAGAATGGATTTTTCTTAATGTAAATTAAGAAGAAACTTTTTATTTTATGGTTCAATGTTGACACATAATTTTAATAATTATGCAAATTTTTCAAAAATAAGAAAGGATTCTCCATGCATAAAGTTTGGACGAATAATACAATATACTACTATGAAAGTGCACCAAGTTAAGAAGATTCCTCTCTAAAAGCACCAAGTAAAGATAATACATCTGTGATTAAAAAATACATTTGCATTAAAACCGATTTATTTTTGATATTAGTGTTTTCTATAGATATTTAATGTTTTCAGTAACACTGCTTGTTAAATATTAACGAATTATTGGAAATTAGTTTCAAAAAAGGTATCTTTTTAAAACGATGAGTATATGGTCAAAGTGAAAAGATCATAGATAAAGTAAAGATAATCCCTCTGTAAATATATAAAGTAAAGATAATCCCTCTGTAAATACACCAAGTAAAGATGATTCATCTATCTTAAAATAAGAGGGATTGTCTTTATTAGTTCCATATTGTGAGATTCAAGATAATTTGTAATGAATTCAATTTAGAGATGGATTAAAAAATTTATAATGGTGTGGTTAACTAGCAATGTACAGGATGTCTAGTAGCTCTTATTCAAATAGCCGGGCATGGTACTAATATCCAGCGAGATAAACTGACATTACAATGCTAATATATTTAACTATAGTTTAGATTGGGAATGTTGCGCTATCCGTGCATCGATAAACGTCTTTCCTATGCAATTGGCTTTTTATCGATGCATGGATAGTGCAACATTATCGTTTAGATTTAATTAAAAAATAAAGCATCGGTAAAATATTCGGGTATTCAATTATAAAAAAATTCTTTTAATTTCACACAAATTATTAAATATGAAAATACGTTTTAGGCCTTATTATCATGAATATTGATAAAAAAAATATCTATTTTAAAATTGATTAAATAAAACAAAGTTATATATACCCATAATAAAAGTGGATAATGAAAAGCAGTGAGCACAATACATTAGGAGGAAATTACTTTTTAGTAAAATGTTTTATAAGGGTGCATTTAAAAAATATTTCAAAAAACTTACGGTTCCGCTTCAAGACTATTAATTTTAGCAACATAGTTAGAAGGAATATAACCTTCTTTATTTGTCAATCTGGATCTAGCAACCCACCAATCACCTAAAGGTTCCCCGATGATTTCAAGTATTTCTCCTTTTTTGAAACTCAAATCATCGGTAGTTCTGGCTTCATAGTCGTATATTGCTTTATATAATTTTTTGTTATTAGGACTATTTTGCCGTGAATAACTATCACATGTAGATTGTAGAGACTGAATGGCTGTGTTATTTATGCTAGATCGAAAACCATTAATTCCAGGTTGTTGAGTAACTTGTGATCCTAGCAAATTTAATGAAACACTTTGATTAGGATCAATATGATCAGCATGTGATCTAAATATTTTTCCTCTTTCTTTATTGTACCTAGAACCACAACAAAAATTGCCCATTAAAACATTGACAGAATCATAAATGGATTTGTAAAAAGAACAAGGAAAGTAGAGCAAAAAAAGTTCAAAAATATTTTGAATTAATAAATCAAAAAAAAATTAGTACTTTGTAAACTACAAAAATCTATATTCATGAATTGAGTTTATAGTATATATTGTTATATTCATAATCATTATTAATGCTATATGTAAAGCCTGTGCTTATATTGGGTCAACAGTTTTTTATCAATAATTATTTAACACCTTGTTATGTTTTAAAAGTCTCTTCGTAAACTAGTTTGTTTTACTATGATTAATATTAGTCTTTTTCTTTTCTGTTCTTCTAATCTTCATCCGCTCCATTCTCTATTAATGGGTAACTCTTTATTTTGTGCGGCTACGTATCTTTTTTTAATTTCGCTTTGTTTTATTGTTGATATGATATTATTAAGAACATTTATTGTTTATCATTTTTAAAGTAAAGTAAAAAAAACAAGTTCCATATCAAGCTGAGATTGACATGGGGAATCTTTTCACAAACGAAGGATTGAACGACACATTAGGTGAGGAGAAGTTGAATGAACACGAGCAAGCATCAGGAGTTCAAAGAAGCAAGAAGCCATCGAGATAAACGTCCAGTTGTCGCATTCGGAAGCCAGTATAAAGCAGGATTCAAGAATAACTTTCTTTATCGAAAGAGTAAAAAAAAGGAAAAAAAATGGAAAAGAAAAAGAAAAAAGAATGCAAGCAGAAGTTAAATTTGTACATAAAGATTAAAGATTGATTATTGCTTTTTTAACAGCGTTTTTAAATCCAAAGGGGTTAGAGAAATCGAGATCACTATAAATCTATTTATATTGTGATAGATACCATAAATTATTTTCTTAAAGCAGCTGTTATTGTCAAAAGACTGAAAATGAAGAAGATGATTGGATCTAGTGAAGTGGGAATGAATACTATTATTATATGAAAAGATATAAAAATAGTGATTTTTGAATGATAGTTTATAATAAAGCATGCATAAAAGATAGGTGTTAATTTCGTATATATTGAAGAACGTAATTAAGTTTTTTTCATTATTGTTGTTGGTGAATTTTATACACTTTGTTTGTACTCGTAGTAGTTTATTTATATATGTGAAATTACTTGTGCACCAAAAGATATTGCAATATATTAAATGAGGGTAAACGTAAGAATAGTATAGAGTAGTCCTGGTTTTAGAAGTTAGAAAATGCCGTAATCTAAAGAAAGTTCCATAAAGACGTGAGATTTTAGTAATCAAGTTTTTTATGTGGTAGATCCATGAGAGATTCGAAGAAAGTGTAAGTCCGAGATAGGTATAATGTTCAACACGCTCTAATTTATAATTATTAATAGTTATTTCATGAGAATCATTTCTATTAAATTTGGAAAAAACAACATATTTACATTTACTCAAGTTCAAGTTTAAGAGATTGTTATCACACCAAGTATGGAATAATCCAAGTACATTATTGATCTGATTATCATACTTCAAATGACTAAATAGGTTAAAATGTATCATTGTTTTATTGTTGAATAAAACCTAACTTAAAGAAAAAAGTATCTCTTTCTTTTATAACTATTTATTCAACAATAACTAGGCTTAATATGGATAATATCTTAAGACCATCGGATTTTGATAGATCACAGGATACTACCACAGATTAATGGTACCATTGGTACCGCATTCTTACTAACTGTATTAACTCTCTAAAAGTGGCCCATCCTGATAATTCTCCTAATGAACTCAGTATATTATTAAACTATGTTTCACCCAAAGTGTATTAGTTAGTTTCTAATTGTACTACCTTTGAAAGCGCGATTAAAATTCTTGAATCTACATACGTTAAACCTGTAAACACTTTTTTGCACGGCACGTGCTTGCTATTAGAAAACAGCAACCAGGAGAGTCCATCGATCAATTTCTAAAGCTGAAGACTTTTGCAAATGACTGTAAGTTTGAACAAGTGAGTGCCTTTCATCCCTCTGAACAGGCGATCCGTGACGCCTTCATTACAGGCCTTACCTTTGCTGCGATACGACAAAGACTTCTGGAAAGCTATGAAATCAACCTAGATAACGCAGCATCAACAGCCGGAAGTCTTGAAATGGCACACCTCAATGCGACAGTGTACGTCTCCCCTCAAGTCCAAGCAAAAGCATCGTTCTGCTCAGAAAATGGACTCGAAAATCCTGAGTCCGAAACTACAGAAGATTGTTTTGCCGCCATAAAACAATATAAGTAGCTCATTCGTCTAGATGTCAGTTTTGTGGACGCGAGAATCACCTACGATCTTACTGCCAGCCAAAAATGCCTCCTGCTTGTCATATGAAAAACGAGGCCATTAAAGTTTGTCGGTCAAGAGTAAGAAGTTCACTGCAAACTCTAAAGCCAGCTCCGCCTTTATTGCTCTTACCACTCCACTCCCTAGTTCGTCGGTATAAAAGTGTCGTTTGTAACTGCCTTCATAAATAATACTTATCTCAGCGCAATGATCTATACTGGAAGCACTCACAATTTTATAAAGTTGAACATAGCAAAATCATTACAGCTTCCTATTCTCTCTTCTAGTGATACGGTAGGCATGGCTTCTTCCCATCTCTCAAGCAAAACTAAAGGTCATTGTGTAGCTTCTATCACAGTAAATGGACAACTATACGCTAACATGCGTCCTTCAGTCCTGCCAAATTTACGTACGCCTGTCATACTTGGACAAGAATTTATGAAGTTGCATGATCGTGTGAAGTTTATCTTTAGCGGAGACGTACCTTCACTTAAAATCTGTAACATAACGCAGATAAAAATAGAAGCTCCTTTTCTTTTTGCTAACCTTTCCAAAAACGTTAAACCGATAGCAGCAAAGACCCGAAATTATTCCACACCTGACAAGTTCATCCAGAAAAAATAAGCATGCTTCTAAAAGATGGAATCATAACGTACTCCAACTCACCATGGCGAGCTCAAGTTTTGGTAACTCATAATGAAAGGCACAAACGACGAATGGTTGTCGATTATTCGGCAACCATCAATCAATTCACGCACCTAGACGCTTTTCCTCTCCCTAAGATATCTAACATCATACTTCAACTATCTCAATACAAATTCTTCAACAAATTAGATCTCAAATCGGCTTATTATCAATGCCCTATTCGTAAAGAAGAAAGAATTTATACAGCTTTTGGAGACGATGGTAGTTTGTTTGAGTTTAGACGATTACCATTTGGACTAACAAACTCCGTTGTTGCATTTCAACGCATCATGCATAACTTAATTAAGAATCATTGACTTAATGGCACATTCGTCTACGTTGTGAACATTGTTATAAAAATACGAAGGAGGAGCTTAACGAAAACATGGAAGCATTCCGAAAAGTCAATGATCGCCTAAACTTGCACTTAATCCTGAAAAATGCGAATATGGCATCACAAAAATTAGATTTTTAGGACATCTTCTAGACAATGGAAACATCAGCCCCGATCAAAAAGACTCACACCACTTAAAGTTAATGCCACTTCCCACATTTTCCAAGTCACTAAAGCGAGCATTGGGTCTTTTCTCCTACTATTCTCCATGAATAGTAAATTTTTCAGATCGAATATCACCCTTTTTCAAAATCTCCTCTTTTCCCCCTAGCAAAGAACTCGAAAAATGTTTTTTAGCAATAAAGGAAGAAATCTCTAAGGCTTCAGTTGCTGCAATAGATGACGATGTTCCATTCACAATAGAAACATATGCATCTGCGACAGCCTTAACAACTTTTCTCTCCCAAAATGGAGGCTCTGTTTGGTTGAGAAGATGGACTCAGCACGGAAGACTCTGGGTTCGATTCCTCATCGATACCAATTTGTTCATAGTTTGACATAAGCAGTACATCAGTGCCTTGTCAATGAAAACCCACTCACGTTACCTTTACCTTACCTTTATAATATGTGTGGTCTGGGAAGATAATGGAAGACATAAAAATATATAATAATACTCTATTGCCATCCCTCATTCATACTTAAATATATGTTTTTTTTATTTTAAACATTTATCTAATATTATTTTTAATTTCAAGTTCTTAATTGTAAATTAAGAACATATATGTTTGTATTTGGGTAAAAAGTCCTACCAAATTCCATTTATACTTTTAGTTAATATTTTAGTATGCAAATAGCTTGAAAAATATCAGCATTATATTTCAGCAAAACTGAAAATAATCATTCAATTTTAGATTCTAAACTGAGTTTTAATTATATTTTGAATGTTGAAAAATAAAACATCAATTTTTTAAAATATTATTTGAAAAAGTATTTAAAAATAATTATTTCGGCTTGCTAACAAAAGGTATTAATTTGAGACAATAGAAATGGTAGCATAAAATCAGTTTTTAGCGTTGAATCATCGGTTCGGTTAAAAAGTGCCGCAAGATTAATTTGGCAATATCTTTTTTTAATAATAAACTTCAAGCTGAAGTAAAATTTTTTATAAAATGTAAGTTCTTTTCTATTGTTTAAAATCTTTCTTGATTTAAACTTCAAAATCCCCTTCAATAAAAAAATGTCCTCTCTTCCTGTCAAATCAACTCTACTACTCTCTCTTTTGAAGGGCTCTTTTAATTTTATTCTTTTTATCTTCCTATAAATTTAATTAAACATCTGTAATTTTTTATTGCTTCAAGCTTTTATTCCACTTTACTATATAATTTTTCTTTTTAACATTATATTGCATTGAATATTTAACTACACTCATTAACCTACTTTCTACTCATAACCTCTTATATTTATGACTACCAATAAAAGAACCCGAACCGAACCGAACTCACAACATGCATCATCTACAGATTCCCTAGACAAACTCTTTAACAATTTCATTTCAACCACATCGCTGTCTTTTCAAGATCTAACACTTTTTAATGACCTAAAATACAATATTTCATTATACTATCTCAAAACTTTTGAACAATCCATATAAAAGTCCATAAACTCAAAACCTACTTACGCTAACATCTCATCAAATCACTCACTAGACAACACTCAAGAATCCACCACCTCACTAGTTAACACCACCTCCCCCACCAAACCTAAACAAACTAAATCATTTTTAGAGCCTGATCTCACCATAAAAATATTGCCCCACCTCCATAACTACTAAAAAAGAAAAAGCTTCTCATAAACAAACTACAATCAAAAATCTTGAAACCTCACAAAATAACTACACCATCACCAAAACACGATCATCACACTCTGGTGCCATATATTTTCAATTCAATAACCCACAACAAAAAAAAACATGCACAAACACAACTCAC
Source organism: Nectonema munidae (assembly GCA_030549495.1). Classification (NCBI taxonomy): domain Eukaryota; kingdom Metazoa; phylum Nematomorpha; class Nectonematoida; family Nectonematidae; genus Nectonema; species Nectonema munidae. The sequence goes on along the minus strand of JAUIRK010001041.1, from coordinate 1,500,865 downwards.
CAAAAAAGGAATGATAGCAGAAAACATTACTATTCAAAAACCTAAACTCATCATCCGAAGCATTCCAAATAGTATACCACTCTTGAACCTTAGCAATATCATCTCTCAACAAAACCCAAACATCCTTTCTATTGGCTCTCTAATCAATCTTATTCAATTAGGAAAACAAGGTCTATACTCCTACACTGCCTTACTAGAACCATACAACCCACAAATTTTTAACTTTCTTACTGACCAACCAAAAATATTTCTCGACAACTATCTGCTCACCACACATATTTTCAAACCAAAACCCAAACAATGCAATAACTGCCTCAAATATGGACATGCTTCACTGAAATGCAATTCCACAGAACCAAACTGCGGGCACCGTGGCCATCTTATCATCTCCTGCATACATGCCCCAGACACCTCAAAACTTTCTTGCTTCAACTGTCACCTTCCTCACTCCGCAACATCTCAGTGCACTCACTACATTAATCATCAAAACCACATAAACTCAATCTATAAGTACACCGTATCTAACTCCACATGCTAAACTTTCTCTACATTAACCTCAACCATTCAAGAAACGCATGGCTTAACCTCTACAATATACTAACTTCATATAAATATGATATTTCCATAAACGAGCCATATCCACATATTCCCCAATATACATGCAACTACACGCTTCTACATGTTCCCCCACTAAACGAATACTCTGCGAGTCTTCAATTCACAACACGCTTTTATATCAACACTCTGGATCCAATTACATATTTACTCTCATTCATACTAAGCCACTACCCCTTTTATCCTGCTCACTCTACACCCCATCGTCTTCTAATCTTCTATTATCAGAGAAGTTTATCAATAACTTTCACATAATTACATCCATATCACATGTAAATAAGGGTAATCGGAAAAAGACGTCCACTGGAAAAAGACGTCCATTTCATGAGAGGAAGAAAGTTAATGCTAGGGTGTGATCCTTCTGTATGGGAAGTTTTTGACTATTTCAAAAAAGAAGAAACATGTTTCAAATTGCAAATTCGTCAAATTGAAAAAAAAACTTTCCGTAAGCCTAATCTAAAAATGATTGAAAAAAAGAAAAATCAACTTCTTGATGATGCTTATTTGCAATTAGAAAGTTCACGAACCATCCTTCTTTTTTTGAAAAGAATATCGCATCTTATTTCTGAATGTGAAATAGCAATTGAAAGAAGTGAATCAACGTTTGTTGACTTTAAAGTAATAAATGATACAAATGCATTTTCAATTTCAAATATTCTATCTTAGTTTTTTTAAATAAAGTTCTTTCAACCTCTGTTTAATGTAAAAAAGGGAGCCTTTTCCCCTTCAAATATATGATTTTATCTGAAATATACATATGCACTAACTTCAATCCTTCAATTGCACTCATACACACTATTCTTTGTTCACTATTTCTTTTGTATCTTTATTGCTTCCAGACATTATTACTAATACAAAGGAGGTTCACGCATGCGAGCAGCGAGTGAAATGGACGTCTTTTTCCAGTGAACGTCTTTTTCCTAGAACCGTAAATAAGCACGTAATTATATCAGCCGATTTAAACGCCAGATCCTTTCTATGGGATACCAAATCAAACTATCGCGGGACGCAAGCTGAAAATTTTATTGCCTCAAATAACCTTATTCTTGCTGATAACAGTAAAGATCCTACCTATATGAAGCTAAACCAAAACAAACTACACAAATCACACATTGACCTCACAATAACTTCATTCCACTCAATCAACCTCATCCATAACTGGCAGATATCAAACACTCCTTCCGCATCACATCACTCTTACATTACTTTCCAATTTCATCTGCAGCCAACTCATTCAAAACAGAAAAAATCTTCCAACAACTCAAATTTTTTTGGACATCATACCTTCATAAACTAGAACTCAATTTAAATAACACCAACTCAATCCCAAATATTGGAGCATCCGCAACATTTATCAACAAAACCATATCATCATGCATTCAAGCATCCACCCCTAACTACCCAGAACACAAAAGGCATAACACATACTATTGGAACTCCCAACTCACACATCTCAAAAAGCAACTACACAGCGCCCTAAAATCTTTAAGAAAATCACATTCCACCGCATCCATTGTATCATACTTCATCCTTAAGCGAAAATATAAACATGAAATCAGTCAAGCCAAAAGAAAATCATGGACCAAATTTTGTGGCCAAACTCCCTCTAACCCATGGAACTTATTGAATAAAACAAGAAATACAAAGCAGAACGCCTCTTTACCTCACCACTTACTTCCCAACTCAAACACAAACACACATCAACCCTCACTTCCTTAACATACTATTTTCATCCGACAATGAAAACTCAAACAACCCCTTGAACACCATTATTAGGCAAACTGTTCATCATAAACTCTCACACAACTCATCAATACCTTTTCAGCCCACTACCAAATCTGAACTTAATCGTACAGTTCACAATATGAAATCAAAATCCTCTCATAGTCTAGACCTCATCTCTCCCAAGCACATCAAAAAATCGTACCATATCTTACAATCTCATCATCATATTTACAATGTATGTCTAAAATTTAGCTTTTTTCCAAACATTTGGAAAATTAGCAAGCTAGTGCTAATCCCCAAACCCAACAGAAACATCAATGAAATAAAAAACTGGCACCCCATCTCGATTTTACCGTCTCTTGGCAAAGTACTAGAACGAATTTTACGAAAAAGATTACTACACCACATTTGCAAAAAAAAATCTCATTCATCCAAATCAATTTGCCTATCTCCCTAACAAAAACACTGAAATGGCCCTCTCACGCCTAACTCTCTTCTTTGGAAAACACACTAAACTATCGCAACAACAACCTTTCTTGACATTGATAATGCTTTCAACTCTGCTTGTTCCGCAATTCTATTCAACTTAATCCAAAACAATTACCCTTTATACCTCAGCAAGTTCATTCAAAGCTATCTCAACAAACGCATACTTATCCTGCATCACAACAACAACACTTACATAAAACAACTCTCGCTTTCTACCCCCAAGGCGGCTGCCTCTCAGGCATTTTATGGCTCCTCCTCATCAATCCACTCCTAGATCACATTAATTCCCACTCACACTTCGCACAAGGCTACTCTAACGATATCCACTTCATCTTCTCCAACGCCGACCAGGAAACCAATTTGAACAGCGCTACCACCCTTTTGACGAATATTAACTCCATAGCCTCTAAATACAAAATTCAGTTTAACCAGAGTAAACTGAACATCATATATTTCACTAGGAAAAGAATCTTACCACAACATCTAGTCGTGCCATCATCCACACCAGTAACCCAAATAAAATATCTCGGAGTCATTTTTCAATCAAACCTTAAATTCTCAGCACACATCAAAAACCTACACGCTAACCTCACGCCTATCATTTTCTCCTTCAAGTACATCAATTATTTTACCCATAATTCAATACGGTATCCTCTCCTGGGGTTTTTCCCTAAAGCTGCTTACTAGTATTATTCTCAATAAAATACACCGTACCTGTCTCCTCACAATCACTAACGCGTATCACACCACACCTACTTCAAAACTTGAACTCCTTACACAAACTCTACCAATTCTATACAAACTACACTTAACTCTAGTAACACTATACTCGAAAACTTTCAAATCCATGAGCCCCATTCACGCTTTCACCACACTCTACTCAACTTCATCCCTTATACTCTCATTTTACGAAACCATATGTGCCAAGTACATACCAAACCTAGCTCACTATTCCATATCATCTGAAATCCATCCAATCTTCCATTTCAACCCTTCAGATGGATTAGCCTACACATTAACCATATGCAAACATAAAAACAATTCTTCCAAACTAATCAAAATGCAGCGCACTAATCCCCACTCACCATATAATCTTTTCATCTTTACTGACGGTTCTAAATCCTCTCACCATGCTACTGGTGCATAAGCCTTCTTCATCACCAACTCATTAACCCCCCTTTTCTCCGAAGTTCTTCACACCGACAACAACACTTCATCTTATGAAACAGAAGCGTTAGCAATTTTAGCCGCTTGCAGCCATCTATTAGACAATATCGAAACATATCGTCACAACTTTAGTCACATCAATCTTTACACAGACGCTCAAAACATCATTAACGATCTCAATCTCAATCATAAAATTTCGCTGTCATGTCATAGCATAGCCACCAAACTCTCTCAACATTTCAACATCACCATCACCTGGTCTCCCGGACATTCTACATGCACCGAAAACAACATAGTAGATCAATTATCCAAAACCTTAACATCGAACACAACCTTAATCATTGTACCCTCTATCCTGCATCAAATCTTCAACACACACATCCATCTTGAACAATTGGTCATCCCTCAGCATTTCTCCTCCTCTAATCAATTTTGCGATTAATAATAAAAGCATTTTTCTCGCACGCAACACAATTAGATGGTTCTCTTTTCATGGCCCAACCTATGCTTTCTTTTACAAATTCAAACTACCCAACAACCCACTTTGCCGTTTTGGTTGCACAGAAATAGAAACACCAATACACATCATCCTTCTATGCCCCATCTTTCAAAACAAACGAACCAAACTACTCAAATTCTGCCACTTATATTTCAATGGTATCCCCAACTCCATTTATGACTTTCTATATCACCCTTCAATTCTCCAAGAACTCTCAATCCTGATAAACACAATAGAACCAATTCTTAAAGCACACCAAAATCTTATCCCTCCATCACCCAACTCCTAATCTCATATATCATCCCTTCAATACAACACTTCTACATTTCCTTCCTTTTATTTTTGCTCCTTTAGAACATAACTAATTCGATTTCCGTCACATAGAAACAACCAATCAAAGCCATCCTAATCATAGCAATACAGCAACCATATCAGCCAACGCTGGAAAGTGCTTAGAGATTTCCCTCACTCACTCACTCCTTAAATAAAGGCCTTCTGATTTTAATGCGGCTGGGTTAAAAAGTGCCCCAAGGTTTTAATAAAATGTCTGCCTTTTAAAAATGGATGATTATTTTCCTACTTTTATAAATATATTCATCCCTTTTTTTGTTGTTGATCTTTTCTACTTTTTAGACACGTAATGTAACTAATTTTAATTTCCTTATTTTTTTAAAAGAATTTTTTTTAACTTAATTTGAAGCTTTATCAACCTACTTTTTTTGATATCAAATATTTTTTGTCAAAATGAACTGCAAAATTTACCGTCAGTTTATTTGAAATGATACAATGCTTTGATTGTACTGGCCTTTTCTATTTTCCCTGAAAAGTTTATCCAGTTATCAGGGCCTTTTTCATTCAAATAATAGTTTAAATTATTATTGCTTAGTGTATAATTTTTTTAATATTATGTATTCTTATTCTAAGAGTATAGAGCGTATAGAAAAATTTGTTGCTTCTATTTCAACCAAACCTTTTCATTTTACTTTTTTTTTGAAAAATTTAAGCTTTTATATTGAAGGAGAATATATTTTCTTAAGATGCAAAAAAATTTTCGCTTATTTAAATTTTGGATTTGCGTCTTGCCAACAACAAGAATGGCTGCTATTTTATATCAAGATGCTTGATTTCGTTGTCCTTTTTTGAAATGTGAGTTTTTTTTCTCTTTATTGCCATTTAAACCATTTTTCAGATTTTGTTGTCATATTATATACAACAAATACATTGTAGCCTAATATATGCGTGCTGTTCCAACAAGTATGAGAGCAAAAGGTGGACCCGGACCCGCCCATACCCGCAAAATAAACTTTGTGGGTACCCCCAGTCCTGCAAATAATTTTTTTCCCGCATAGATTTCGAAATAAATTTTTGAGTAAACTATTGAACACACAAAAATTGAATCAACTAATCATTCGGCTAACAAAACAGTAATTTTATTACGTTTCTTCAGGGAGGCAGAGTCCAAGGTTTAAAGATCTAACTCTCACTTAAAAACTCCACGTACATGTTAGAATTTATTTTCAACCACCTAACTTTTTAGTATTATTTTATAATTTTTTAAGAAAATAATTTTTGAGGTGCTTAATCTCCTTATTTTTTATTTGATTTTACATAACACAATCTCAATTCTTATTCCCATGCATGCGCATATTTCAGTTAAATTCGGCATATCATATAACTAAGAACTATTAATAGTAAAGGATGCTTAGAAGGTTTTCTGATTTATTTTTTTAATACTTCATTTTGATTTTTGAGAAATGTTGTCAAATATTACCCAAAACTCAAAATTCTTCTATCCACACCCGCATAACCGCGCAAATATTTTTATGTGGGTAATCGAGGGTCCAGCAAGTTTGACTATTTATTTTTTAGGTCTGTCTTTTTGTGTCTTGATCATATGATTACTTTCCTAACACTGCTAAGGAAAGATTATTATTCAACAGTAGAAGTAACTTCATAAACTTAAAGATGTATTTTTATTTTAGGTCAGCGCACTTGAATTTTGGAATTAGCTTAAAGAAATATTTTTCTATCGCAAAATTTTTTAAAGTTTTCAATGCAAATACTTCAATTGCATAACCAGCATCATTAACTTACGAATGACCTTTTCAATTGAAATAAATTAATTTTTTATAATGATAAAAAAAATTACATTTTATGATTCGCACTTCATCAATTTTTCTCACTTTTATCAGAGTTTTTATTAAAATAGAACTTGCAAGTGTTGCTAGGCCGCGGTTAAAACATGACTTCTGTCTTCTTAGTGTTCATTGTGAGGCGTTAGTTGTCACAGGCCCAAGATAACTTATAAGTTGATGACTGCATTTTCTGCTTACTCATGGCGTTCAGGGTATGTTATCCGCAAAAATATGTCAAATAACTGTCCGTTTAAGCTTTGTTAAGGCAAGCAGTCGTCTTTGTTTTTGCATCTTCCCATTAGTCCTGTACCTGATGCCTATTCCTTCTTCCTTGTACTGAAAGGCGTTGATTAAAATGGTTGTTAACCTAACAAAGACCGTAATTCTTCGAATCTTTTTTTCAATGAAAATACTTTATATTATGTTTAATTCAGACTTTATAAAGATCAAAAATGAATAATTGGTTGTGCTTGAAAAATGTCTCCTATTTTTGAGATGATGATCGGCATCAGCAATATATTAAATGTTAAATTTATTAAAAATTGCTTAACATTTGTTTTTTGTATTTAAGTTTTCAATTAAAAAAAAGCAAAAAATTTCCTGCTTAAGAAACCTCTCATCTGCTGCAGATTTTTTCTCTTTTTGACAATTCTAGCAGTGTTGTTTAATTTGTATTAACCTAACAAAATGATTTCCTTTTTATCATATTTAAATTCTTCATTGACTTTCTTTCAAACGCCTTGATTTCTGTGCATAATTTTTTACAATTGGTGGAGGAAACATTTGAATTGAGAGATAAAGAAATTCTTTTCGTTTACAATAAAGTTATTTAGTCTTTTACATTCATAAAATTGTTGAGTTTTTAGCAATTTACTAAATGATATCGAGCCTTTGTGTGAAAATAGGAAACCACGATTTTTTCTTCTGTATAAAGAAATTTACTTATCAAGCATATCAGCACCTCATATGTAAAGTGACCAGAAAGATTTTCAACAAATTGTCCCGGGCATTTTAAAAAAGTCTCGATTTTAGAAAAGAATGCACGACAAGCCAGAAAACGGCAATATACAATTTTCGGTGGCCATGTGACTACTTTGTCAGGATATGAATTTCATATTATTTTTGTTAATTTTTAGTTTGGTAAAAAATAATTATCACTATTTAGAATTGTTATATACTTGATTTATTTTTTCGTTTTAAATTTTTTGTTTTAGCAGTTTTAATATTTTTTTATCATCAATAAAAGCTAAGTAAAAGATGATTGTTCGAAAAGTATCAAAAAAAAATGGAAATTTCGAGTTTGTAAAAAAATTGTGGAAAAATTAATTTTCAAAATAATCCTTTGATTAACACGCTTAATTAATCCAAAAAAAATTCGTGTTAATCAAAACCGTGTTAATCAAGGAGTTTAAATTACAGTAGTTTAAAGATAGATAATGTAGTTTAATTCAGTGTAGTTAGATACTGTAGTTTAAACTACTGTACTTTAAAATCAAGTTTTATATTGAAGAAAAAGTGAAGCAAAACATTTTTGTTTAAAAATACAAATAAATAAAAAAAATAACTCAAGGCGTATTTTTGGTAAAAAACATATCCAAATTGCTTTGTACTTTATTCTTGGTTTTCTCTTTATAAAGTTCTTCATAACATTGTACTGTTAAATCAATTTTTTGACAAATTTGAAAACTTCTTTCATTGTTTGGGTCAGCCTCACAGATAAATTGCTTTATGCTTTCAACTTTGCAAAGTATTTCTTTAAGATTTTCTTTTGATATTTCTTTAACATTATCAACCATGCCTCCGTCTTTTTCCAAATCATTATCACTTTCATATGCTCTTTGCTGATCAATATTCATCAAATCATTAACACTTAACTCTTCAGTATGTGCTTCTATTAGTTCAAATATGCTTTGATTATCTAACTCTACCAAACCCAAGTTTTTTCCAACAATATTCGTTTCTGCAACTAATTCATCAAAGGCATTGTTTGTTGCTGTATTTTTTTGAAATGTTTCTGAAAAAAGATTTTTCCAAGATGATGCTAAAGTAGGCATATTTACTTGTCCCCAAGCTTTTTGTATGCCATCAATAGCATCCTTAATTGAAATTTTTTTCCAAAATATCGAAAGTGATTCTGCTTCATTTTTAGAAACACTTTTATATGCTTTTTCAAAGGTGTTTTTAAGATAAAGCGCTTTGAACGTAGCGATAACTCCTGAATCCATGGGTTGAAGTATTGAAGTTGTATTAGGAGGAAGAAATAAAACGTTAATTTCTTCAAACTTTTCAGATAAACAAATTGAATGACCCGGTGCATTATCCAATATAAGAAGCACTTTAAATTGAAGATTATTTTTCTCACAATATATTCTCAAATTATATTTATTACGTAAATTATATTGATAAAAGTATTGGTTTTCACGAAATTTATAACTCATTTCACAAGAACAAATTCTACATTTGATTTGCAAAGTAGAAAATTTTCACTGGGGTGGGGGGGGGAGGTGGATGCTCTCCTGTTTGGAGTCACCCATCAGATAAAAACACACAAACGTTGTATGGAACGTCCTATGAGGTCTACTACAAAAAGATGAAAACTTCAAATAAAAGTCACGTGCTTGTATGCATGTCTAAAGCTACATGCTACTACACTGCTTACATTTTGAGATGGATACCATACGTTCTATAGATCAAAAAAGTGTCAGTGAGAATTCTTATGAATATGGGTCATGACAAACACTGAAACTACAAGAGTTAGGATATATTATTGAATGGTCTACTTACTCGATAGAGAGAATTACAATTTACAATACAACAAATTTAATCTTTATTTTAACATAAAAAAGTGAAATTGAAAAATTCTTCGAAATTCACTTTGTTGAGCCTCAAATTCACTTGAGCCCGATAATTGTTCCATAGACTGTCAACACCTGAGAATGAAGAAAAGCACCACCTAACATCAAAGACCTTACTGACTTTCCGAAGTGTACACTCCAAGTCAGTCGCGACACTCTCCAATAAGCGCGGATTTTTGGGAGAGCGTGAAAAACAGGGATAGGAAGCGGAAGCGGTGGAAGCAGCAAAATTTTTAGGAAGCCATTGATTATTATTTGAAGATAAATTTTATTGACTGAACATGAATATCAATAATTTTTAGAATTTAAAACCAAATACTTGGTTCAGGCATGCACTCACTACAGAAAACAAAAGAGACGCATCTAAAATTATATCATTGATAGTTCATTTTTTCAAAATTAAAACTAAGTGGTAGAGAATAAAATCTAAAATCATGACCTATTTAAATGTGTATGATTGAAATAAAATGATTATTTAGTCATTAATAGTTAAATACTTTAGAGATAAATTAGAGTAATATTAAAAAAAATTCAGTTGTTAAGTTTAAATGATAGATGAGATAAAACTTGCGTTTATCTTCAATAAGTAAATTAATTTATATAAAAAGCATAACATTTTATGAATTTTCAGATAACATTTTGTGAGTGTAATTCTGATCATCGTAAAATGTGTCATGAAAAAATTCAAAACAAGGCGTACATCTTCGAACTTAAAAAGGCATCTTTAAAGATATCATAAAGAAACGTTTTTCATGGTGGTTTTTTCAAAAAACCTAAAGTTGATGAAAGTCAAAGCCTTATGTCTTCTTTTGTACAGAAAACCGAAATTTCAGCAAACTGCAAAGTAACAAGAACAGATTTTGAGAGTGGAATTTTAAAAATGATTATTTACAACGGAGTTTCGTTCAGTTTTTTCGAAGGAGAAGAATTTCAGATTCTTAATGGTGTTACAGCAAAAAAATTAGGAATATTGCTGGGTCGTGATAGTATCAAGTCAATGTTATTAAATAAATATTCTGTTGAAAAAAATAAACTTAAAATTTGCTTCGCGAACAAAATGGTATATTTGAAGTTTGATACTGTTACAACACTCAGGTCTCACTTTTTGGCCGTTGCAGTTCAATTCTTTTGTGAAAAAAATGGTTTGATGGAGTTCATCTTGGCTATAGCCAATACCAACTCCCTTAGTCACTCGAAAAGTTTGAAAGACTTTACTTAGAAAGTTTTAGAACAATTCGAAATTAAAACAAAGCAAGCTTTGGGTTGTGTAGTTGACAATGCTGCAAATATGACTCGAGCCATCAAATTAATTTCTAAGCATAAAATGAATGATCACGATGAAACCTCAGATCCAGACGCCTCTTAATATGAAAATGAGGAAACTAATGGTAATGTGTCTGATGTTTATCATATGAGATGCATGGAGCACACGCTGCAACTTAGCGTTCGTGATGGACTTTCATGTTGGCATGAAATTGTTAAAAGGAAAAATGTATTTACTTTTTCTCGCGCCCCCCCCTGACGCTATTTTGTGGGGAAGAAAGTGGAAAAAAATGTTAATTGATATGCCACCAAGAGGGGGAAGTAGATTTTTTTTGTTGAAAGGACACCTAAAAACCTAATAGTGAAAAGTTTTTTTTAGGGTTTTGGGGGTGTCTTTGGCGTGTTTGAGGAAGAAGGAGGGGGGGAGGAGAAAAAAATATTTCAACTATGCGCCCCCCCCAAGAAGCCACCTTTTTTTCCCAAAAGAAAAAATAACCGCAAGTGCGCAAAACTATATTTGATTTGAGCCAAAATGAAGGTAATGAAGAGTTCATTAGGAGCTTGAAAAAAAGAGAAGAAAAACTATTACAAAACGAACTTCTTCTAGCTTCAATCTGGATTGATTCCATATCAAGGATTCTTCTTTCGGAAGAACAAAAAAAGAAAGCAAAAAACACATTAGAAAAAGTTTATAACGAAATGATTTTTTATCCTCAAACCCAAATGTATCTTCACCAAAAAATATGAGCAGTTTTTTTTGAATCTGCAAAATCTCAAACACAAAGCGAAACAATTCAAGAGGATGAATCCACTTCTTTGTCACCAGAGTTTTTCTTAAAGGTAAGTAGAACATTATAACATAACATATTTTATTAAGCAAAAAGAAGGTTGTTCAAATAATGAGATATTTGAGTTTTCATAAGACGAAATATCACAAGTTAAATTTAGGCTCCTTTTATATCAACCTACTAAATGCTGTCTGCTTTTTATGAAACCAAATGAGTTAACTACCAGAGTAGACTTTGACAAGTTTATAAAATAAAAATGGTGTGCATTGCAAATTTTCTGTTTTACATTAGAGCAGTGCTTCTCAACGTGGGGCATACGCCCCACTGGTGGGGCGTAGAGAATTTGAGGTGGGGCGTGTGGGTTTTGAGGTGGGCGGGAAAAAGTCGTTTTGAGGTGGGCTTAGGCCTTAGAGGTTTTGTAATGGGTTATAAGCAGGGCGAGTAAAAGTCAATTTTGCTTTGAGCTTTGGCAATGTTTCAAAAACAATCTTTTCATTTATTTCGCTACTTGAATGATAATCATTTGTAAGTTTTTTAAGTCAAAGTCAATTTTTTGTTATTCAGTCAATAGAGTCAATTTTTGTTTTAAAATATAATTTTTCACTACTTAGCATTAATACTTTTCTATTTTTCAATATTTGTTTTCATTTCTCACGAATTTTTTAAAAAAATTGTATATAGCGGTTTTAAAGTTTTTTTTATCAAGATAGATGATTCCATCAACTTAAAATTTGAATCATTAATTGTAAATAATATTGTTAATTAATTAACATTCAAAATTTTATAAATTGGATCAAACTCACAACAAATGAAGGTATCAAAAAAATATATAGTTTTAAATTTCAATTAAAAACGGTTTTGTTAATAAGGAACCCTCTTGAATTCGGCTCTGAAGCTTATTTTCAATCGAAATATAAAATGTATTTCTTTTTACTATTCTTTTGTCATACGACAACAAAAAGCGTGAGTAGGTTTGGTTAGATGCTCGATTCGATAACTCAAGGTCTTGGGTTCGATCCCGCATCAAGCCTGCTTTGCTCATAGTTCGATACAAGCGGCGCAATTGTGCCTTCTCGATGAAAACACCCTATGCAGCACTGTACTTTCATTGCGCACAACTGATACTTTATATCACTATTGAAAACTAATCTTTTTACTTTCTTCTTTCCCTCGTCTGTTGTTAACTTTTTGAAATTGAAGATTAAGCATGCCGAAAATTGCTCAGAGCAGATCACATAAAATATCTTCATTTGTCTCAAAATATACGAGAGAATTCACCTTTTCTGCAGATAAAAGCATTTGTATTGTAAATTACGTATGACACAAGTAAAATACGGTAAAACCTTTTTTGTGGACAAGCACAGATGAACCAACAAACATAAGACATCTTGAATTGAAAGTTATATTGAAAATAAAAGTCTTGAATCATTTGTGAAAGTCACAGATATAAATTTTACCAATACTTTAGTGACAGCGTTTTTAGAAGCAAACATTCCTCTTTATAAGTTGAATCATCCCAGTATCAAATCTCTATTTGAAAACATGGGTAAAATTTTACCATCAGTACGAACTTGTAAAAACGCAATTGATGATTTGGTAAAAAAAAGCTGGAAGAAATTAAAGAATTAATCAAAAACGAGAAAATCTTTCTAATGTGTGATGAAACAGATGCATTGGGTGGAATTTTTGTTAATGTTTTGCTAGGAAAACTAGAGTTCCCTATTGTCATGTATCTCATTAAAGTTGTCGTTTATGAGTCACATTTAAATTCAGAAAAACTATTTTGGTGGACGATGTTATTAAAGAATTTAACATTAAACGTGAAAACTTTTGTTTGCTTTTAACAGATGCTGCAAGGTATAATGTATCTGCCGAAAAAACATTGAAAATTTTGTTTCCTAATCTTTTCCACATGACATGTTTCTCCCATCTTCTACATAATTGTGCTTTAAAAGTAAAAGCATTTTACAAAAACGTTGATTTAATTTCTTCAGTAAAAGCTCTTACAATGAAAAACAAAAAAAGTCCTACTTCTATTGTAACAAAATGGGCAAGTTGGCGTAAAAGTGCGCTCTATTATTCTGAATATCTTCCAAATGTCAAAAGAATTATTAAATAATTGATGATGAAGAAAGCACTTTGTTAAAAAGGGCTAAAGAGAGTATAAAAAATTGTGATTTGGCTAAAAGCTTACTCCCAATAAAACGAGACTATAGTAAATTTATCGAATTGGTTGAAAAATCTGAGAATCTAAAATTTTCAGTCATAGATGCCTACAACTCTTTTAACAAAATTAAATTTATTGGGGATGAATGCAAAATAAAAGAATATTTGGAAAACCGATTTAATCAAAATGAAATCAAAGACATAATAGAGGTGAAAAATGCTGAAATTTCACCTAGTATTTATTTGAAGTTACAGGACGCTCAAGCTACTACTTCAAAAGTTGAACGCTCGTTATCTTATTTGAGTACAAAAAATATACCAATACAAAATATCACATCGTGTTCAGCTAATGGTGCCACCTGTGATGACGGGAAAGAGAAAAGGTTTAGAAGTTAATTAAGGACGAAAATCCAGATTTATTTACCGTACATTGTGTTATACATAGAGAAAATTTGGCGGCAAAAACATATCACCTCCTCTCAATGAGGTATTAAAATCAGTAATAAGTTGTATAAATGTTATCAAATCTAATGCAAATTCTGAGCGCCTCTTTAAAAATTTTGTGAGGATAGCAGTGCCAATCATGTGAAGCTTGTTCTTAATACTGATGTAAGATGGCTTTTTAAAGGCAATTGCTTGAAAAGATTTATGGAACTATTTGAAGAGCTGATTATATTTTTAGCCGACAACTCCGAAATGACGCATCTGAAAAGAGTTAAAATGGTAAAACATATTTAAGCTATTTATCAGACATTTTAGACAAATTAAATATGCTAAACAAACAACTTCAGGGAAAAAATAAGACACTTATAGATGTTAAAACAAAGATATTTGGCTTTATATCAATGATTGGACTATGGCAAAAAGAACTTTCTGCTAACAGGTTTGATGAATTCCACTGGCTCAGCACATATATATATATATATATATATAAGCCAAACGAAAATGCCTTAATTGTTATTCTTAATCATTTGAAAAGTTTATCTGAAGATTTTCAAGAAATGTTTTCCGACTTGAAAGAAACTTGTTTTCCATCATGGGTAACGCAGCCAATGCTGGTGGATCTCTGTGATGTTCCACTTCACTATTCAGACGAAATTGCAGGATTACAAGGTGATGCTTCGGTTCGAGCTCTATTTACGATAAAAGGTACAATGGCGTGGCTTTGTCATGAAGTTGAGGCGAATATAAAATCTCTTTGCAACAAACGCCAATCACAAGGATCTCACTAATTTTTCAATTAACCCATTTACGAACAAGCAAAGCAGACGATATCTAAAAAAAACGCAGACGATTTATATTCAAAGTCATTGAAAAAAGCAGACGATTACTTATGTTCCCAAATAGGAACATTGGTCGTAAATGGGTTAAATAAAGTTTTAATATAAAAAAGCATTTTGATTTGCAGATCCTCATTTTTCCACAGTGAACCAAAATAAACTTTGACTTTTTCAGAAACTTTTGTATTTGCTCATAACAATAAAAAGTTTATTTAATCACACGTCTTGATAAATCCCTTTTTGTATTATAGCTACTAAGAAAAATCGAGCCAGTAATGCAGTTGTAGTGAATAAAGTTCTAGAAATTTTCATGAATAATATTTTTTATATAGGTGGGGCGCGAAGTTTTCGAGAGGCGTCTAGTGGGGCATGGACGTAAAAGGGTTGAGAAGCACTGCATTAGAGTCTCATTATTCTCGTCGTTAACCAGTTAACAACATATAATTATAAAGAATACTCGTTCTTCGGTCGTTTTTCAACCGTGTCTTCAATTTTGACTTCCGTTTTAATAGAAACCTTTTTAAAAGGAGAGAATAAAAAGTTTAAAAAAAGTAAAAGCACTTCTTTCGTTTGCCAAATTGATTGAATCTTTTTCGAAATTTTGATTTTCAATTTTTTGCAGCATGTTAAAAGCTCAAGTAATCAAAATTTCAAGTTCAAGTGAAATGTTTTCAAATTCAAGTGAAATGTTTTGAAGTGTAGTTTTATTTTTAGGTTCGACTTGAAAACGAATTTTTTATTGAGTTTGAAAATATTTCAATTTTATTGAATTACACATCTTTTACAAATTTTTAGAGTTCTAAAAAAATTAAAAATGCAAACTAAAAATTTATTTTTGTGAAAATATTTATTATGGATCTTAAAATTTTTTTGAGTCGAATCTAAAGATAAAATACACTTAAAACTTGAAAACGTTACTTGAATTTGAAAACATTTCACTTGAACTTGAAAATATTTCACTTGAGCTTGTAATGCTATATATACTTTTGCGACTTTGACTTTAAGAATGTATAATTTGGCAACATAAACTTTTTCTGTTTTTCAACGTTTTTCTGAGTTGCAAAAATACAAGGAACCATTTTTGTTGTTTTTTTGCAATGTCGCACACTAAAGAGGGTGTCTATGAATTTATTTACATATATGAATATAACTACTATTCGTGAAATCGGAGTTGGAGTTCACTTGTATACGCGCATCATCAGAAAATAATCTATTTAATTCCATTTAACTCTTTTTGCCTCGAATTTCCACTTCTTTTAGGAAACGATGGCAACAGCTTCTTCCGTTTTAATTGAGAAGTGCAAATCTCTAGGCTTCTTACCTATATATAACTTGATTTCTCGAGAAGGTTCCTCCCACAACCCTTCCTTTTCCTTTGAATGTCGCGCAAGTGATCTCGTTTCTACAGGCACAAGCTCAAACAAAAAAGGAGCAAAGCAAGCCGCCTCTTGCTCCATGATTCTCCTCATCCAATCGGTTTCACCTACGCATCCACTCTTTTTCATCTCACAAGAATTTTCAGGCATCGACTTGCAGCCCTCCCCCTCGTAAGCTTATTTTTAATCGTGTAAACGTCATTGTAGCTCATAACGCGTGAATCGTGATGTAGCGATCCCATAAATTTCATTGATTCCGATCACCATGATGTTTGAACTGCCGCCGTCTAGTAGCTGTGCTTGAAAATTGTATGATCAGTGGCAGATTCAGCAGGAAACTTTACACTTTATCGTGCTTTCAAGACGTTTATACCAATGTAACAATATTTACCGTGTATGCGTAGATGATTTTTGCCTGCCGTTCATATATGGTGAAAATAAAAATGTTTTATTATATTGGAAATTAGCTCGACACAAAAGTTCTGCAACTTGTGAAAAATAAGGGCATGCTGATGTTGATTTGAAGAATAGCCTATTTAAGTCGTTTCGATGGCAATGCATTTCATCGCTACATCACTACTCGTTAACCAATTTTCATTTTCGTCAAGGGAATTAGCCTCTTTACATTATATATGTAATGGAAGACGCTTCAGATTTGTACGTTAAGCGAAATCTCTAGATTGAACATTCTAGGGCAGCAAGGAGGAGGGGTTTTTATTATTCTTCTTCCTCCTTCCCCTTTCCCCCCTTTTTTTTTCTAAAAAAACAAAAAAAAAAAAAAAATTTTTTATTAAAAAAATATTTAAAAAAATTTTTTTTAAAATAAATTTAATTTTTTTTATATAAAAATTTTTTTTTTTTTTTTTCTTTTTTTTTATTTTTTTTAAAAATTTTTTTTTTTTTAAAAGGTGTTTAAAAAATTTTTTTTTTTTTTAAAATCCCGGCCCCTTTTAGGGATAGATGTCCAAACTATTTCTCTGATTGGCCAATTTCAAACTATAAGTGCCTTAAATGGGTTGCACTTATGATGGTGAAAGCCTTTTTGAAAAGTTTAAAATGAAACATTTTAATACAAAACTTTATTCAGACAAAATTTATTATAATTGATGGAATTTCTGACATTTTTCTTCTTTTACCATTTTCTTTCAGGAATTTAATGTTATTCATAGGAGAAAACATGGTTGTGTGGGATTGTGTTGAAAAAGAAAATAAATTATGTTTCGTCAACAAAAAATGACACAAAAATTAATTAATTATGTCTAAATTTATTTTAATTTATTCTTTCTTCAACAGAAATCAACCTTTTGGAATATCAAAAAAATTCTGTAATATACACAGGAATTGGGAGTCGGAGGGAAAATATCCGACTCAGGATTCCCACTATAAGTACTTAAAAACTCTGATTCTGGGGGCGTGAATAAATTTGGCTTGTCAGGGGTTCCCAAACTTATTCCCATTATTTCTTTTCCACATGACATAATCATTAAAATTTTCCCCTTATGGATAAAAAAATATTCAAAAATTTTTTTTTTTTAATTTGTCTTAATTCAGAGTACAGTCAGATAAAAAAATATGAAAGAAAAAAAATATGTATATTAATCATTCAGAAAAATAATGTTGCTTTTTCTTCAGTAGTGTAGTGATATCAGGAGATCAGAGTTATTCTAAGTGTTTATGTTTATTTATGCGTATTTGGGTATAAAGTACCACCCTAATCTTTTGTAAACAATTTTTAAAATAACAGCTTATTTCAAAATGATAGCAGTGTAATTTATTCCGCCTTAAAGCTTCAATTTCCCTCCTTTTGGGAAATACTGGGTGTCGATGACTCAAGGTCTTGGGTTCGATCCGCCCTCAAGCCTACTTTATTTTTAATACTTAAAAACCGACTCCTAAATTTTATTTGATACTGAGTCCTACTCCAATTCCTTTAAAATCTCCAGTTCCGACTCCTACTTCCAACACTGTAAATGCCCATATTTAATAAATGAGTGATTACCAAAAATGTTTCAAATATCAACCATGAGCATCAACGCATAAAACCAAAAATAATTTTCGCAAAAAGAAGTATAAATGACTTTTGTCATATCGCTAATAACATGTGTGCTGTATGAGTACAATTCTTTACCAATTATTATTTGACAGATAAATGTAAAAATTGATATCATTCAAATAAATGCGGTCCACGTTGTATTGGTCTTCTAGTTTTGTTCTAGAAGTGTTCTCTAATGGAGCTTTTACTGTAAATACTTCTCGTGGGCAAATTCTCGTAAGAATTTACGGATTCATTAAACTTTCAATGAATATATAGATAGTTTTTTTCTTCTTCTTTATATGTGTTTCCCATTCCTATCTCATTGACTACTTTGATTCTTCTTACGATATGCTAATTGACCTCGTGCATTCCTTTTCACCTTATCGCGATCAAGCTCTCCTTCATTTACTTTCTCCGAGCGCGGAATGTACAATACTTCTTTTTTAGCAATGTATTTAGAATGGAAGGTAACTTTATTAACAAAATCAGCACTTTTTTTTTAATTAATCATAATAATTAACGTAATTAGAAACTTGAATGCAACAATGGTTTACTTTCAACAAAAGATTGTGGTGTAGAGTAGTATAATAATAATAAGAACCTTTTTTTGAACGGCCTTTATTTTACTTCTAAGTGCAAAAGTCCTTTGTGAAGCTACTTAGGGAGTCTGTGTTTGGGAGACAGATATCACTCATTTGTTTGTTTTATTTTGCTATACTGCTGCATTTTTTTCATATTATTTTGTGTATGTGTGTATCAATGGGGTATATGTGTGTATCAATATCATGTGTATAGGAGACTAACCAGTTAGAGCGTGCATATAGGGAAATTACATTGACAATTAACTTAATAGATCTTATTGCATTAAGTTTGATGGGTGTTTTGGATAATGCAATATTGTATGATGATTAATAATACAAGCATCTATCTTTGGTCAAACTTGATGAAGTAACGTTGCCTACCCTAACACAAAGAAGATATATCATTTAATGAAATAATTACAAATCTCAATGTAATCACTTTAGTATAAATTTTTACACAGATGCTTCCCCAAAATCAAACACGCTTTTAAGAGGTTAAGATAATGTTTTAGAGAGAAATTGCCAGAAGAAGAGACTTCGCAAGAAAACAATCCCGTGAGCCTTTTGCAAGATTACGCACTGAAAAAGTTTATCATGCCTCCTAAATACAAATTGATCAATGCATATGGCGAATCACACAAAAGATATTTTGTCATTAAGTGCTTCCTGATAGATCTTGAGACTACAGGTCAGACTCTTTCTTTTTATTTTTGCAAAAGAAATTCCATTGTTGTATTTCATCAAGTACTTTTGACTGTGTTGTTGTTGTTGGCGCACCGATTACCCAAACTCATTTAAAGCGTTTGATCTGTCAATCAAAGTAATTTTCACGGTTAAGCAGAAAAAGAGGGGGGCTGCCTTAAGGATTCTGAGAAAAGAGACTGTAAGAGGCCTTAATATTCCCTCTTCATGTAACTTGAGATGTATCTGTCTGCTTGTGATTTTGATTGTGTATTTTTGTCCATGGGTGTGTAAATATGTGTGAGTTTCCTATCTCTGATAGTCTGTTTTCTTTACATTCAACTTGAATATTAACAATAATGAACTTTGAATCACCATGACTTGATTTTCAAAGTTGTAACTATCAAAAATTTGATATTTAGATACTGTTATAATTTTAGCGTGAGTAGTTACATCCAAGGTAAGAATAATCTTCCGTGATTATACAGATAAGGATATCACGATCTGGAATTGAACCGAAATCGCTGCATCAATGACAGATGCTTTCCACCAATAGGATGACCTATTTGAGTCAAATTGATGTTTTGATGAGGTTTAATTGGTTGAACAGAAGGAAACATAATTATTTCAAGAAAGGGCATTGATGAGTGTGAAGGGAATAAAACCTCTACTCTTATGAACTGAAGAGTTTACCAGAGTGAAAACAATTCTCTATCGAATACACGTTCTCGTTCCAATACAATCAAGTATTACACGCAGGAATTACAACAGTCGATGACGTGAAAGAAATTAAAAGTAGTGTTCGAAATTTTGCGAGATGCATTTTTACCAGTTTTTTTACTAATTTTTAGATTTATAAGAAACAGGAAAGTTGAAAGCAACAAAATAAATTTTATTTTTCAGAAAAAGATTTGTTTTTGAAAATGAGAAGCATCTAAAGTTTTCCGAGATAAGTTAGGGCGAAGCCTGGATAAAAAACATCCAGTTTTCAAGAACAGCTTGCTAATGCGTTTTCAAGGAGTTTTCTAAACAATCAGATTTATTGCCTGTTGCTGCGAAAATTTTCATTTCTTTATTCATATCAAGATTTGAAAAAGAAAGAAGTTTAGATTTTTTAATTTTTATTACTCACTTGACTTACCATATGATGTTGATTGGAATGTTGGAATTTCATCAGTATCATCTTCATTTGCTGCCTCACTTTTCCATCAAAATGATAAAGTCGTTGGAATAAAATTCTTCAACTATTTTTTTTTCTAATAAAAACGTTTCTTCTGACTTATTTTCTTAAGAGTTAGGATTTTCCAAATAAAGTATTTAACCAATGCAATTCAATAATCTTCGAGAAGATGGATGCCTTTCATTTAATGAATTCCTCTCCACAGCTACCTGTAAACGTTGATTATCATGATCTTTTTAAATAAAGGCCATGTAATTTTCTCTATTTAGTGAATCAGCACATCCTGCTGAAAGTCCTTTTTTTCAGAAAATGAATCCAAAAGGACGTAGAATGTGCTAGGACGTAGAAATCATAGCAATAGAACTATTCTATCTTGCATTAGTGTTTAAGTTCAGTTTCAGATATTTTTCCAATATATTTATTTTGAAAAGGAAGAGTACATTTCTTCGGTAATTTACTGGTATGAGATTATAGGGATAAACTTTTTATTACCAGCAAAAAAAATATAGGGTTTCGAACACACCTACTCAAATACGAATGCATCAAAATGGAGTTTTATTTTCAACAAACCTTTTTAAATTCTCCCTAGTGCCTCTCTGTTTTTCCTTTGCGCATACAATTCGCTGCAAATTAAAAATAAGCGAACTTCAACGTATTCAACTAGTCGTTAACTAAATTTGCATTTTAATATAATCGACATACTCTTCGTAAAAGCTTATTTTCAAACAGGCATTTAGTTCTCAATTGTAAATAATATCTTTCAATTTCTGTATTTTGTGCTTCATGAGTTAGCCTTGTAACATCGCAATTATTCTTGTTTCGCGTTCTTCCATCTTATTATTCTTTGAAATGTTTTAAGGAACGGATTTATCCAAAAGATTGGCTAAAAGAAATTCATCATTTAACATGCTGCAAAAAATTAAAGATCTAGACATGTGTGATTCAATCAATTTGGCAAACGTAAGAAGTGCTTTTACTTTTTTTTTAACTTTTTTATTCTCTCCTTTTAAAAAGGTTTCTGATAAAACGGAAGTCAAAATTGAAGACACGGTTGAAAAACGATCGAAGCACACGTATTCTTTATAATTATATGTAGTTAACTGGTTAACGACCAGAATAATGAGACTCTAATGTAAAACAGAAAATTTGCAATGCACACCATTTTTATTTTTATATCTGGTAGTTAACTCATTTGGTTTCATAAAAAGCAGACAGCATTTAGTAGGTTGATATAAAAGAAGCCTAAACTTAATAAAGAGTCTTAGCCATTTAAGGATCACGGCGGAATTGATTGGGTTAAAATATCAATCTGAGATCATCAAAAGATTCATCAATTTATATTAAATAGTCAATACACCGATATGACTAGTTTTTTGTCGTTATTTAACTTTTTTCAAAGGACGTCTATTTAAAAGTTAAATTTAAGAATTTAAAGACCCGGATTTTTGAAAACGAATCGTCTGCTTATACGATTTTCATTTCAGTCGGATGGACACTGGATCTTAAAGGTTTAGTTTTTACCAGACATTTTCTCAACTTTTTGGCCTATTTCACTTATTCTAAAGACACACTTCGTGCTGTTGCGTATGATTCTTCTTACTACTTTCTAAACTCTAAACCAGAGGTTGGCAAACTACTGTCTGCGGGCCATATGCAGCCCTTAAAAGGCTTTTGTACGGCCTGCCGCGATAAGTATTTAAACTCATTCACCGTTTGTTTGATATTATTAATGCAAAATTATGATTAACTGGAAAATTCTTAATTCTCAAATTTTACGATCATAAACCGTTCAAACTATTTTCACCAAAATGGCTTCATTTTTTCTTTCTCCTTTCTGTTGTGATTTTTGCAGTTGAGTTCCTTTTTTAAATTTTGAAGATGAAGTTTCTTTTGATTTATATTTTTTATTTCAAGTGTATAATAATAAATACGAATCTGGTAATTGTTTTTAAAAAAAGTTTTATAATTAACAATATTTTTTCATGCCTGTATTTTCTTACAGAGGTTTAAATATATTTTGAACAAAAATTAGCATATGCTAAAAAGACTTTGAATCAATAAATTTTCGATGAAATTTAACCCTAATTTATATTGTTTGATTCCTTTAAACTTTTGCCTTGTCTCTTTTGAATATTGCCCATTTTATTATTCAATGCGGCCCCTTTACCCCTTCAGACACAATGGGACACCCGTGTCTCACAAAATATATATCACCAGCTTATCAAGTTATATGAAAAAAACTCGTTGGAAAAGAATGAAGACTAATCATATGCTTTCTTTTTATTGGAATCTTATATATTTAAAGCACATGTTTTTCATTTCTTATGACAATGAAGTCTCGCTATTACATTTGTGTTTATTAAAAGAGAGGATCATTTGAAATTTGTGGAGAATATGCCGGGAAGTGCGAACTCTTTATCGGAAACAAGGATTCGAAGTACTCAATTTCTAGAAAGTGATGACAACTCGACACTATTGTCAGAATTTGCTCAAGGAAATGATTTTACTTATCAATTTCGAAATTTAGCAAGAGGTATAAGCACTTATATTACATCGTTTCTTTGAGTTGTATCATCCCCAACCTTAGCATTTCCAATGAAGTTTATTGCAAAAAAATTTTATAACTAAAAAAAGAATTTGTACATTGCCTTATGATTTCATTTGCATCCAAAATTTAGCATTCCAAATTGATATTAAAATTATAATAAAAATAATAATCAAAAAATTCAACACAGTAATATAAATTTTAAAAAGTTATATATTTTTTCGATTTATGAAATTAGCTAATATTTTATCAAAGGAATATTACTTCATTCTAAATGGAAAAAACTTTACGATGCTGGCAGAACCTGTCAAAATGGCTAAATTATGAATTTTACGAAAATCAGTTTAATAAAATATTTTGAGGCAAAATATTGAAATGAAATTAATTTATTTCTCTGATAATGATTCCTTGGTTTATTTTTTTTAAAACTTCTGTAAATGCATTCCTTTTCGAATTCTATACAGAGTTATGTTGATCCGCAAGAATACTTTAGTAACGTAAGTTTAAATAAAAGGCAGCAATTTAAAGATCGAAAAACATGAACGAATCCACCCTGTCACATCCTTGAAGACTTTAAAGGTTTTCTTTTTATTATTTCATAGACTCAGTTGCGGGGTACGCCGGCTTTTTCAGACAAAAGCTAAAAGGTCTTCAAAGTAGAATGCTTTAAATATAAACAATGATCACATAAGCCAAAGTAATTAATTAAGTCTATATTTTATTCATATTTATGCTTTATCATCAAAAAACGATATATGAAATCCAATAAAAGACTCTAAAGATGACATCTTATTTTTTCAAGGTAATAATTCTTGTCTTTAAGTTAAAAGTTCCGGAAATATACAATTTTAGTGATTAAAAAGCTTGCAATGAAAACGGTTTCAACAAAAATGAAATATACCTAAAACAGACGCGTACATCCTTGAAATTATTGAGGGCTTTTTTTATTATATTTTTTATGTTTATTTTGAAATAATTTTTGTCTGAAATTCAGCCGTAAAAGAAGTTAATCAATATTTAGTGTCTACTCTTAAGCCAAAGAAGTGTTTAATGATATAAAATTAAGTTAAGTTTAATAAAGTTTTGTGAAACCTTGATGGTGCACATGGGTTCTATAGATCCCTCAAAAAAATAAATTGACATTTTTTATTTTTGTTTTTACTAACCTTTATATGTTGGGATCTTCTAAAACCGGTTGGCTTTTTTAGGTACAAAAAAAGGAACTGTCTTAGTGTTAAAGCGTAATTTATTTAGAATCACATGTTACGCATCATTTCAAAAAAAAGTTTTTACTTTGTTTTGTATGTATGGTTATGATAATAATCACGTATATAATTTGAAAAAGTGTGAACGTCTCAACATCTACGCAATACTGTTTTTATTTAAGTTGACGAAAGCTTCTTCTCCACGCTAACTCTAAAACTGCTTAATCTGGAGCTAACTTTTCTAGGCAATGATGCTCTGTCTTATGCACAAGCAAGGGCAAAAGCTACCAAATCTGCTTTGGAGAGTTATGCATCATTGAAAAAGCCATATGATTTAAAAATGCCGGAATCTATTTTGAACGATTTTAATGAAAGTTTAATTTTTGAATAAATCTTTCAAACATTTTTTTCCATAATCGTACGTACAAATTTTTAGCTTAGGATGTCAGCAATGAAATTATCGTAAGGAAATAAAGTTAAGGATTCATGAAAAAGGTTATTTTCAATAAGAATTATACACTACAATACAATGATATAAATCTTTCGTCTTTGTAATTTCAAATAGGAAGAAATTGGAAACGAATTTTATTTATTGAAGAGAGTTAACTTTCTTAAAATTCTCATCACTGTTCTACAATTATATACTGTAGAACACTGATCCTTTTCTATGAAATATTCTGCATAAGATTATTATTAATCAAATGAATTCCTTCTTGAATCTGCTTATCACTTTAGTACAGGATTTTTGCTGTGTGGGATAATTAGTTTTCTTGGAATAATATTTTTTTATATTGAAATTAAATTTTCAAAATAAATTGATTTGTTAGAGACAGTATTGAAGATTTGAACTTTTTATTATTTATTTAGACACAGATTTGAATGCAATTTTGTTTAATTAGAAGTGATATATCACTGGCTCTACAAGTTAAAGTTTTTTTTGGCTGTGTCACCTTTTTTGAATTTTCTTTTTTCATCAAGTGAATTTAATTTTTTTTTACATCCTACTTTCTATTGAAAATCATATTATTTGAAGGTTTATAGCTATTTTGAAAAAAGAAGTGTAAACATTTTTATAACAGTGTCGTTTCTAAATTTGAGAAAATATTTTCTCCCATGCATTGAAAAAGAACTCTTGAGAAATTTTCAATCATGTCCTACACTTTTTTGATGAAATTATGGAGGCATTAAAATAACAAATTTAAAATATATAAACCACGCCAAGTAGTTTTACATGATTTTATTTTATATATACTATTTTTAGTTGTATTTTGTCTTTATGCATTTTTATCGCAATCTAAATTTCGATTTTGTTGTGCTTATGTTATTTTGACATTTTAATTAAAAAATTTTTTTTCGATATTTTAACATTATTTTCAGATTTCATTTTTCACAAAGAATTAACAATTTTCACATATTTTCATTATTTCTTGAAAAATTGAAAAAAATATTTAGTATTTCTAATATATAAATTGCAAAGTACATGTAAAAAATTTTTTGACAGGTATATAGGTAATAACTTATGTAGCATCGTCTCCCCGAATGAGGTATATCAAATCTTACATCTAGCAGAATGTGAACAGAAAGTTGAACATTTTCTCCCTAGTCATTTGTATATCCATCGTAGTATACAGGTTGGAGATGAATCATCGTAGTATTTGTTGACGCGAGTTCAACCATACAATATATTTTACTTAAAAATTTTTGTAATCATGAAAATTTATTAGAATAAAATATTTTTTTATGATATAAATTTTAATGGGATCTATGTGCTTGATGACTCATACAAAGATGATTTATGTTGGGGACTAATTTTGTAAGTTTAAGTCTAAGATCTCTTCTTTTAATGATGTCGAACCTATTTATTTTTTTCTAACAAAATATCATTGACAGCACTAAAACCACATTCTACCAAATAAGAAAATGGAAATGGCAACAAAATATTTCTGGTAATGTTGGTAGAATGAGGATACTTTTTTTCGTCACAAAGCCATGCCATCATCCTTCACGTTGAACAAAATTTTAACAGATTCGTCATTTTGAATTTCAGAAATTTCTTCTTGGTATTCCATTGTAACCTCGGAAATATCAACTAACATTGGCTGCACCACCCAATTAGGAAACTTAAGATTTTTAAGGTCAGAAAACCTTTCCCCAAACTCCAATGCTAAGTTTTTCAAATGATCAACAATAATTTTTATAGCTGAATCACTTGCTTCATTTTCTTTCAACCAATAAAATTGATCAAACTTTTTTTGTTGAATATTTTTTTTTTCATGCTTCAACAAATGATTTTGGATTTTGCATCAATCAGTGTTTTATTCGAGCCTTGAAGTTGCTTATTAAGAATATTCAGTTTTTCAAAAAGATCCGTAGGTAACTCAAAAATGCTTTTCCATCATTAGTGAGCAAATATTTCACCTTAGGCTTATCACACGAAAAATCTTTGATAAGATTGAATAATTGCATAAATCTTTTCAAAGCCA
The DNA here is from genome assembly GCA_030549495.1 of Nectonema munidae. Classification (NCBI taxonomy): domain Eukaryota; kingdom Metazoa; phylum Nematomorpha; class Nectonematoida; family Nectonematidae; genus Nectonema; species Nectonema munidae. The sequence continues at coordinate 1,473,797 of JAUIRK010001041.1, read as the reverse complement.
TTCGCTTAGAAAGCCATCTTACTTCTGTATGTGTCAGAAGTCTAACAAAGTCAGCACTACTGTTCTCACAAAACTGTTTGAAGATACGTTCACACTTTGGATTAGCTAAATTAATTTTTAATTTTGTAAAAAATATGACAAAAAATATCAGGTGTGTCTATTGATTCACAAAAAAAGTCCCCCGTATTAATATATCTCACAAATGCTAATAGCTATTAGCTTGGCTATTTAAAAAAGTTGATTCATCTATTAGCAATGAAAATTTTGTTGACTTCAATTTTTCAACTATCTGCATCTCAATATCGTTACCCATTTCATCAATTCTCGGGCTGACTGAGTTGTTACTTAATGGCATTGAGTGAACAGCATTATCTTCTTTTTCAAGAACTATTTTAATGAATTTGGATATTGATGGTTTTATCAAGTCCCCACCTATGGTATGATTTTTCCCAGTTTTAGCAATTAGTAATGAAATTTCATAACTGGCTTTGAGAGTGGAATTGAAATCAATAGCTTGTTTCTTGAACAAATAATTAATCGTTTTTCTTTTTTGAAATTTTTCTTTCAAATACTTGAAATAATCCAAATCTGAATTAAAGTACTTTAAATGTTTAGTTTTCAAATGTAAAGAAAGACGATTTGGTTTCATGGATTGCAAATGAGGCAAAAAGGTAAGTTTTCATCATGAAGTGAAGGAATAAATCCGTATTTCAAAAAGTCTTCTAAATATTTATGGATTTTTTTTTTAATTTTTTTGACTCATTTATATTTAAAATAATAATACCAGTAATTTTTTAGCTTCTAAACTTCTAAAAATGAAAATAAATATATAGTAAGTAATTAAGTATATACAATAATGTTTTGATAAATTTGAAATTTTTTAAAAACTATTGGGTTTTAGAATTAAAAGATGGCGAAATTAGGCTTTATACCTTTTTACAAAAAAAGTTTTAATGTTCTACTTTTTAATTATGAAAAATTTTACCATATGGAAATGGGAGAAACACAAAACTTTGACTTCTTTTTTGGTGAGCATAACGTTTGTAAAGTGCCAAAACAAAGAGATTTGGGAATTATTATTGATAACAAAATGAAATTTCATGGAAACGCATCTCATGTAATTGTAGAGCATTTACCACAATTAACTTGATTAAAGACTGTTTTTCCAAGCTTGATAAAAAAATGATTTTCTTCTCTTCAAAACCATGATAGGACCAATATTGAAATATGGCAGTATAATTACAGGCCCTCACAACAAGCTTGAATTGAGGAAACTTGAGAGAGTTCAAAGAAAGTTCACTAAAAAAGTAGCTGGTGTCCAAGATATGTCATACACAGACAATAAAAGAACTCAATCTCCCGTATCTTCTTTATAGAATTAAAAGAAAAAATGATAACTATTTGAAGAAAAAAAAAGAAGTTTTTCCTCCAATGGCATCACGTATTTCTTGATGTAATTCCTTAAAACATCAACTAGACTCTCATTATGGCACTTTTAGAAAAGCTTATTTCACTAAATCTTCAATTAAAGATTGGAACAATCTACCTCAAAATATTGTGGATGCACCAACATTAAATATATTTAAAAATAGATTAGACTTCCATTGGAGTCATCTCAAGTTTTTACACTTGTGATATTTCGTCTTTTGAAAACTCAAATATCTCATTATTTGAAGTTATTATTTTTAGATGCAATTTTTTTGCTTAATGAAATATGTTATGTTATAATGTTCTACTTACTTTTAAAAAAAAACTTTGGTGACAAAGGCTAAAATTTTCAAAAAAAGGAGCTTTCAAAAGTCTTTTCATATTAAAATAAATTAATTATTTTCGTACCGGCAAAATTTGGCCAGTTTCAGTGAAAATGAGGAATATGCAAGTAGGACAATTTTTTTTTAAATCAAATCTTTATGAGAAAATGGACTGATATTTGTGGTAACGTTTGGCAACTAAGCAAATTTGCGTGAAGCAGTTATAGAAGATTTTTGGTTTCAAGAATATGTAACTGTTTCTCAAGAGCCCATTTATATACTTATGTAATTATGCTGAAGATATATTTTGCATTTTCATCGCCAAAAATAACTCTACGTTGTTCACAAAAATTTTTTTACGATATCAGTTACAGCATTGAACCTTGCGATTGCATGGTACTTTATAGATAAATGTCATAAAATATACAACTCTTGCCTAAATACTTGTCATTTCTAATCTTTCAGGATTTTTCGTAAAACGATCTTGTTAGAGTAAGATTTAAATATTAATTCACTCAAACTTTTAGTACAATTGTAATCGCGAAAGTTAATTTCTCATTTATTCCAAAATGGCATAGTACCATATGTAGGACAGAAAGAAGAATACTTTGCTTTTACTTTTTTATTTTCATCTTTGATATGCAGAATTCACTGATATATTTCTTCACCAATTGTTATATTTAAAAATTCTCTATATGTAGGGATTTAAGTGTGAATTGATTGAGAAATAATTTTCGAATATTTCCAATATAATTAAAAATCCAATTTTTAATTGCATAAAAATTTTGTATAAAAATAATTTTATAGATCTATTTTTTATCATTTTACTTTTGAAAAATATTATTAGAATTAATTTTACACACACACGTACTAAAATTATGAGGAAAATGGATTGAAAAGGTGATTTATAGGCTACATTTTTATATAATTAAAAACGCAAAGTTATACAAACTATGCATAATTCAAAATGAAAGATTAATAAAAAGGTTAGCCTTTCAAAAAAAATCATAAAATTAAAAAATGAATTTTCCTTAGATGATTTGACCAGTGACTAACTATAGAGAATCAATATTTATATCACAAGCATGTTGAATCTCACCTGCTGATAAAAATGTCTCATCTAATATGACAGGAAGCCTTTGTCTGTACACTGAAAATAAAAAGGCGTTACAATAAATGCATTGCTTTCCCATTCTTAATAATAAAAATCTTAGGCTAGGTCAACTATTCTTGATAGTAAATTTACTTTTAACGAGGTGAAACAGCAGATTTAAAGTTTCATCTTAAAAGATGACTGCTAAGGTATCTTTATTTATTTTTTATTTAACTATGCGCAGGTGACCGTTATAGGCAGGTGGCCGCTAACACAGGTTTGACTGCATATTGTAAAAATGATCTTTACTATAGTAATATTACTACTTATTTTTAGTATTAAAATATAATACATTCATTTATATTAGAGGTTTAAAAATAAATAACAAATTAAAAAAACTATCGGTCAAACAAACTCTTATACTATCTAATTAAAAATGTTATAATTTTATTATTTATAAGATTTTATGGAAATGTAGTGTATATATATACACTTATATAATTGTTAGTTTATCGATAATTTTTCCTTTAAATAGTGATTATTTAAATGTGTTGCGCATGTGTTTTATGTTGGGGCGGTTGTAACATCTAAATGTTAGAGTATAGCCTTTCAAAGATACCATTTTCAGGCAAAAATTTTCTTAAAATCTTCACATTATGCTATTCTGAAAAAGTGGTCCCCATTTTTTTTTACTAAAATTTAGACCAAATTTTTCGAAGTAAAGTCCAGTTATCAAAAAAATTAAAAAAAATTTGCAAAAAAAATTATTCTAGCGTATGTAGCAAGCGATAAGCTTTCAGATGATTTTATATATCATGAAAAAGAAATATTGAAAAAGAATTAAAGTTTTTCTGCAAATCAAATAAGTAAAAATTTCCAAAAAATCGTGATATTAACATTAGTAGTATTATTTATATTACATAAATATTTCAACCAATCATATAGTTTTCATGAAATAAAACTGTAATTTCAAAGTTAAGTGTTTTGAAATTTTATGTAGAATTTTTGGAATGGTGCTTTAGACCTTTGATATTTGAAAAAAAGTGTTAAAAAAAACCCATATGCCTGGAAGTAACACAGGTTGAATTATATCTTTATTGGTTGTATTAGGTTTGAGAGTTGCTTGATGATGTTGACTTGAGATAAAAATTACAATAGTGCCTTTACGTAAAATAATTCTGATTCCTACCCATTTCATAACTGAAATCAAAATATCGATGCCTCAGGTCTTAGCAAAAAGAAAGAAGAATCAAGTCTAAATTAAAAAATAGGTCGAATCAAAAAAAGTTTAATTTGTCTAGGTACCATAGAAAGAGATGAATTGAACAGTATAGGAATTAATTTTTTCTGTGTCAGATAAAAAACATTTAAGTCATAATTTTCCAGGTTAATCATTTTCAAGAAGGAGTCATTTTTTATTCATGGTATGAAAAGAAGGAATTTCACGTTTTTAAATGATATAGGTAAACTTTCAACGATAGATAACAAAAAATAATGTATAAATATGCTTAACAAAAATATTCAGTAATAAATATGGAACTAACAAACAATAATGATTAGATGAATACTCAGGAAGAACATAACATTGATTGAGCGGAAGAAATGACTGTTGCGAATTTATCCCATCAACAAAAAGATGAAATAGTATTCCAGAATTAATTCAACATAAGTTATACAAATAGATATTAGACACGGCTTTGTGAATATCGTATAAAAGAGATCACTTAATATTATCCACCTAAAAGAATATATATAAAATACAAAACATAAAAAAAGTAAGAATGCTATTATTCGTATTTCTTGATGAAAGATTGATAGAATTCTGAAAGTCGGGATAACAAGTCCAGCATTTGCTCTTTCGAAGGCAGAATTGTCACTCTGAAATGATAAGTTCCCTCTTTTTGCCCAAAGCCACTGCCCGGAACAATACAAACTCCAGTTTCTTCAAGTAACTTCATTGCAAACATAAAATCTGGAGCTACTCCTTGTTTCTTAAGTAGTTTCAAAGTTATGATATATACAAGGAAATCAAGTCAAAGCAAATTTTTGTAGGAATCTAAGCGCTTCAAAAACAACCGTTAAGGATCCTCCAGTAGGATTTATTTTGCCTCCCGGAAACTCTCGAAAAAATATATAAACTAAGAAAAAATATAAAAAATAAGGTCAGTTTTGCCCCCACCCTTCCTGAACTCAAAGTCGGGGGATGGGGCTGACTGTAACTTAAAGAGTTAAATTAATGTAATGTAATTAATGTATCTTTATTCTTAAATATTTGTTTTATTTAATATTTTATTTTTTTATTATCAAGATTGCTTGGAATAGTCGACAATGTTTCTACAATTTCCTTAAAATTTTTGTTAATGGTGCAAAAAAATTTATTTTCATGTAATTTATAGCATATAACTTAGGGAATGGAATTGCTTATTTATATAAATAAATTTAAGGTTTGTAGCAAATCTTCTTCCAAAAATTGCGCACTGAGTACCAATTACATCTCGAGATTTTTGCTTAAAATCAGAGTCTAATAACTTGAACAACAATAAATTGCTAGGACATGGTTTTTTATCTGAAAAAAGTTAAAAATCGAATTCGGAATCAATAAAACCATCTCTGATATCAGGTCATCAGACATCTCTAGCCTTCTAACGGTATGGTTGACAGGAAGATATGCTTCAACGTTACAAGTTCAGAACTTTTTAGCACATTCAATATGATATCTTTGTGGCAAGATAATATCAACTGTTCTCCTATGGTGTGGTACTTTTTGACAAGAGATATTTTTTGAAACTTTATAGAAGGCATTGAAACCACACTTAATATTTTGCAAAAACATTCCTATGTTATCAAACCTGGATTTGTGCAATCGTTCAGTTGACGTTTAAAATAGTCAATCGTCTTATTTACTGAACTCGAGTGCTTCACTTGCCGAACTTTTAAAAATGGATGATAACTAGGACAGTTAAAAGTCAAAAAAAAATTTTTTTCTATTTTTGACGTTTAAGAAATTGGATAAGATCTTCATAACGAACCAGTAAAAAATTCAAATGTGAGTTTTATAGGTCAATAAATTCAAAAAAAAAATTTTGAGTCAAATTTTTTTCTAAAATTCATATTTTGACTATTAATCATGAGAAATATTTAAAAAAAACAATGTCAGAGATTTTATTGATAAATTTTTTCAACTTTATCAATCCAGCATAACTTTTGTGCCCTCTTCATTTAATCTATTAGCAAGAACTTTTTGTTTTCATTTTGAAAAAATATGTTTTTACGTTATTTTATTATTTTCTGCTTTATTTTAGATTATTAAATTTATATAAAAATATGGGATGTTGGGTTTTCCATGTCATAAATAATAATTTGAAAAAGAAAAAATTTTGAGTTTAAGGAAATTTTTTTTATTGAAAATACAAATAATTTCGGATTCTACCTGAAACCGTTATCAAGTCTATATAAAAAAGTAAATATAAAAATTTTATAAGAAAAGATGCGATCATCTTTTCTTATAAAATTTTTATATAGACGTATAACGGTTTCAGGCAGAATCTGAAATTAATTCTATTTTCAATAAAAAAATTTTCCTTAAACTCAAAATTTTTTCTTTTTCAAATTATTATTAAATTTAATTATTAAATTACAAAAAGTAATATTGCAAAGTACCCATATGAGTTTGCTGTAGATCTTGATGGTAATTTGTTTTGTAAACTGTGCAGCGTAAAGGTTAAATTTGACAAACTTTTTTTGTCGAGTCATAAAAGCTCAAAAAACATAAAAGTTTGAAAGATATGATGGCAAAAAAACAAAAATATAAACATCTTTGTGCAATGTTCAAGTAAAAATTTTCGAAAAAAATAGTGAGGTCATTTCTAGAGGCTAATATACCTCTACATAAGCTTAATCACCCAGGTATATATAGTTTGCTTTATGAAATGGGCCATTCTTTGCCTTCTGTAAGTCAGAGTAGAAAAATGGTGGAAGAAATGTCAGTAGAAAAACTCATTGAAATAAAAGCGCTTCTATCGACAAGAAACTTTTTCTTATACTGGACGAGACTGAAATATTTTCAAATATTATTTGTAATATTTTGTTAGATGTGGAGATTCCACAAAAAAGCTGGTTGGTGAAGTGTGAGATTTTTGAAGAGCATGCGAATGCCAATAAGGTTTTACAACTGATAGATGATGTTTTGAAAGATTTTCAAGTTGAGAGAAAAATTTTTTTATTGTTCATTTCTGATGCAGCTGGTAGCTACAACATATCAGCAACAAAAACATTAAAGCTATAATATGAAAATCTTTTTCATGTTACTTGTTTTCCTCATCTCATGCACAATTGTGCCATGAAAGTACGCGTTTTTTTATAAAGAAGTGGATGAATTGATAAGCGCAATGAAAATGCTCACAGTTAAAAATAAAAAAAGAAAATGTAGATAAAATGGCGCTGAGTCTTCAAAAATAAATAAAAGTTGTAAAGAAAATAAATTGAAAACGTTGAGTAAATCTTTTCAAAATACCAGCAATAATATTTCGATTTTATGTCATATATATATCTGAAGAAGGTCATAGAGACCGATATATTATTGCTGCTATTTTGTTAAATAAAAGATTTATTCAACGTTTTCAATTAAAAAAAAGAAAAGCTTTGTTTAAAGAAATTGGCACTCCTCCTTGCCCTATTGTAACACGTTGGACTTCATGGCTCAGAGCGGCCATTTACTATAGCGAAAATCTTCCTACAGTAAAAAAAATTGTTCAAAGCATTGAAGACACGAATAGCCTCATTTTGAACAGAACAAAAAGGCTCTTAAAAACGATACAATAGTTGAGCAGCTCATGAATATCAAAGATTGCTATGCATGTATTTGTGAGATAATAGACGACAATTTGTCCACAAACTTTACTATAAAGAAGGCATTTGAGGTATATGAAGCCTTAAATTTAAAAAAAGACGAATGCTGTATCAATGAATATTTAGATAAAAGAATGAAGGACAACGATATTACTAAAATAATACAATTAAAGAATCCTAACATTTCCGCTTCAATTTATCTAGTTTTACAAAATTGTCAGTCTACTTCGGTAGCAGTGGAAAGATTTTAGGTCTTTACTGAAAGTTTTTTCAAGTTTAAATGTTCGTTCAAAATAAACATAATTTCTAAAAAGATATCTACTTTTTATAGCCAAAAAGTCAAAAAATTAAGTTAAACCTTTAACAATAAAGTCAAATTTTGAAAAAATAAGTTTAAGAAAGGTTTTATCGAGAATTTGTTTAATTTTCAGGATTTGGAACTACAAAATTTAAAAAAAGTAGCAATAAAGTCAAAAATGTGAAAAATAAAGTCAAATAATAATTTTTTTAATTAAAAAAAATCGCCCTAATGATAACAGTTAAGAAGACAAAAGACACTTATGTTCCTCTTCCTGCAATAAAAACAAATTTTAAGTATGAGTCGTCATATTTCAGTTTTTAAGCCATCAAGAAAAATGCGTCCTCTACTTCGTCCCCATGGAAATGCTTCCCGATCGCCCAGGGCACCGAGGACTCCATTTTGAAAACCACTGATTTATAAGGTAGTGATGCAATCAGAATTACAAATACAGTAATGACTTGATAAAATTAGTCCAGTTATGGTTGGATTTTCAGCTTACAATGCAAGTATAATGTCGGGTAATAATGGCGATATGTTCATTGGACAAAAATTCCTTTATAATAAATTTGGAAAGGCTTACACGAACTGGAAATAAAGAAAGACAATAAGAAAGTGTGAGTGTAGAATAGCGATCAATTGGTAACACATGCGGCAACAGTTCATATTAACATTCTCAAAGAAAAAGAAGTCTTTATTTTTTATTTCAAATTTATTCAAAAAATGTAAGACAAATCAAAACTTTGAACTTGTAAAACATAGTAGGGATGTACCGGGTAGCAATAAAGCTGGACAAACGGATGCTGAAAAAAGCCGGATTCAGATATCCGTTTCTTTAACGATTTTATTATTAAAGAAAAGGTAAAATCTAGTAGTTGCGTTTATTTAAATTTCACAATAAATTAAAAAATTATTCATTCAAAAAATAGAAAAATTTGAAAATTGGAAATATTTACAGAGAGGATTTAAAAACAAATTTTTTTTTTGAAATCATTATCCTTTTCTTTATTTCATTTTGTAAAATCTTTAATTTCACACAACGAATCCAATTTTATTTTATATAAGAGGAAAAGAAACTTTCCTTTGAAAAAGGTAACCAATTTGTAATTTCTAGATGCAAGGTTTATTCAAATTTTAAATATTTTACCTGTCATTTTCTGAAAAAAATATAAATTCTCCCCCCGTAAACTGAAAATTTAAAATGAATTGATTTAGAAAAAAAATATAACACATTTTTTTATTTTCAAGTTAATTAACCTTTGACAGATGGATATGTATTTTGAATTGGTAAGTACTAGAGTAAAAAAATTTAACCTGAAAGTTCTATAATTTTTAGAAAAATAGAAAGACATTTTCTCTATAATTGTAATGAAGTTACACATTGATTTATTAAAAATTATATCTTTGGATTATTGCTCAAAATAATACAAATTTAATATTAGTTATCCGGCCGATAATCCGAATATGCGGTGAATTTTAAAGCAAGGTCGAATTTCGGATAATAAAATTTTAGCTAGAAAATGTTGTGTTATCCGTTAAACCAGATCTTTTCCGGTACACCCCTAAAATATGTTTCTGAATTGACGTTGCTTCATTAAAAAAGACGTAGAATATATAAAATATATAGAAAATAACTTTAATTTACACACATTTATCTATGATATAAGTATAATATCAATACAACTAGTACTTTAATATACGAATATAATACCTATACTACACCCATCTCCATCGATTTTCTTCGCCAAAGTTTTTCCTCAAGCATTTTACTCCAAATCAAGAAACTCGTGACCCCCCCCCTCAAGTTGGTAGTAGAGATCTATTAACCATAGTGGTCGAACATATAGCATAGAAAAATTTTGAAAAAAGACTTTGTACTGTTTTTCTATTACCTTTCGCAAATAAGAAAGATACGAGTATTCTCAAATAAATGTAATGATAGAATTTATGGAAAAAAACCTTCGCCTCTTCGACAGCTTTAAGTGGAATGGAGATTCGTGGGAATGCATACATCGCTCCTTGAACAGGATTACACGTTATGCCTTTGATTTGATTAAGCTTGGTAGCAACCATCTGTGCTTTTTCTGAAAGAGATTGTAAAACAGACTTACGTTCCTAAAAAAGAAAACCGACTTTAATTATATGGCAGGCGAATGAAGTAAAGTAGAGCTTACTTTCATGAATAACGCGTAAGATGGCTCATCAGGCAGTGGCGGATTTACAATGCACTCCATTGTACTCTAAAAATGAAGTTGTCAATTTATACAAAGATGCTTTGACGATCACGGCTATGACGATCAGTTGCAATTCTTCCTAATTAATCATGATTCAACTTTTCAACCTCCTCTAAACCAGTACGGTTCATAAAGACCACTTTTGATGGTTCTCTTATTCGTTTTTTCAACAAAAAAATCACAAATATATTATTGAAGCGGACAAATGAAAGCTTGAAATGATAAATTTGCGAATTCTTTTTTTCACCAAATTTTAACTAACACCACTAGAAACGTAGATGGAAGCGTAGAGATAACAAAGTAAGAGAAAATCTCCGAATACTAGAGAATTTTGTTATCTGTTGTTTATTTCGGTTTATCTATTTCTAGAAGTGGCTACTTGCGTTTAGAATTTGTACAGAGCTGTTTTAATATCGAGTAAGGTCAGGCATAGTAGGTTAATTGGCATCTGCATAAGTGTGCTTGTAGGACCATTTATATAATTCTAGCCGTATTATTACACTTATACATGGATATGTATATCGTATATAGGTATTCTTTTATATACAAATAAATTGTATTAATTTACAGAAACTTTCATTCACTTTATGAAAAGAACGAAATTAATACGGAAAATTTTTTAAGCTCGCACAGAGCTGAAAATATTCAATCTTTTTGGACCGAAGTTTTTAAAAACAAATCGTTTTAATGGGTTTAATATAACTTAAGGCAGATGGTGCATTATCAATATTTGGAAGGAGTGTAATTAGGTGACGTAATGCAGCCCATTGTTATAGAGTAAAAATTGATCTAAGTCATGATAATTTATATAATATATATATAGTGTGATGAAAGCATGCGTCCACTTTGGGCAAAACATTCGAAGCGTAATGAAGACTCATCGACCCGCTTTGCACATTGGACTTGAGAGTGGAAGTCACGATAGCACAGATAGTATGCTATCACTACCAACACTATCATAACTGCTCTATATTTCATCACTTTATTGCTATATAACTGCAAAAATTCAGATAAGTTATTGTAACTATTGGCAATATTAATATATCATGACGTAGTTCATAAAAGAGTTAAATTTAAAACTTATACAGTTGAATATTTTGTCCAAAAAATACGTAGATTAAAAAACAGTTGTTATTGTCAAGGATGGAAATTTGAGTTATTGAAACATAAGCTGTCTCTCAAAAAACAAACCGGCATGATAATATACGAGATATAAGGCAAAATCATACTTGAGGATGAAGAACTTAAAAGATGCACAAGTATGTAATGTTAGGTAGATATTTAATTTTGTATTTTAAATTTTATGTAAACGTTAATCATTTAGGGAACAGTGGAACATCAATGAGTGGAAGAAATGAAATTCATTCGCTTTAACCCATTAAGTCCCAATGCTCCCATTTAGGAACATTAGTAATTTCATCTTCGTTTGCTTTTTTCAATGACTATGAATATAAATCGTCTGCGTTTTTTTAAATATCATCTGATTTCTGTGGTACTTATTGGGTTAAATGTATAAAAATCCATTGAAAAAGAAAACAGACTATTAGTTTTCAATATTCTGGTCTTCAAACGATTAGGAACAATGGTGTCAATTCCTGTCAATTAATCAAAGAGACTGCGGTATTCAAAATCTAAACGTGAAAGAAATCTAAAAGAAAAATACCTGTCCTACAGTAGAAGGGCATAACCGCGCAGAACACATCTTTTCAAATAAAGCTTGAACCGCTGGATCGATATTTAGCAACTCAACAAAGCCGCCACGTAAACCACACCTATATCAGGAAGAAAAAAGGCAGTTAAAATAAAAATCAAAGTAAAATGGGAATAAGTGAAATTAACCCGTTAACGCCCAATGTCGACTATAGTCGACTTTACAAATATAAAATCGTCTGCGTTTATCAAAGCTCTTTAATACAAATCTTCTGCTTTACATTAGTTATCGACTGATTATTCAGGTCGTTAACGCGTTAAATAGAACTTTAGAGCTTTGAGAGCCAGAATTTGTTATTGATTATTATTATCAGTGAAATGTAGGCCTTTGAACCAGTGTACCACGAAATGAAAATCGTCCGCTTTTAGTTCATAAAATTCCATTGAAAAAAGCAGACAATTAGTCTTAAAAATACTGGACCTCAAAGGGTTAAAAAACTCTCTGAAGAGTCATTATGTTTCTATGAATGTAGGAGTGGGTATGAGAGTATGTATGCTGTTCGTGTTGTGTATTTGATGTGTGGAAATTTTTAAAATGCCTAAAATAGCAGCATGCATAGTGGCCATTTTTATTGCCACGTTTTAGCCGGACCCACCCATGCAAATGGGTGCAAAAATGTTTAGTATGAAATTTTAGTTGAATACATTTTAATGTGTTAAATTTAAATCTACACCTAACTTACATGCACGCTAACATTCTTACAACGATATTCACATTGGCATACTTCTTACACTCACACACTCTTATACACAAGCGCAGAAAGATACGCGTGTATGCAAGTAACACCAGTCACAGAAGCACAAAGTATTCAAAAAGTTAGCAAAAAATTAAAGTCCCATTTTGAATTAGCTTATTCCCAATCCAAACTCTAAAAGGTATATAGGATATGGATGCATGACTAAATAAACTATAAGATATATTTCATACTAAGAGATTCTTTAAGTTAGGGCCCCAAAATTTTGAAATCAGCTAACGTGATCCCAGATGGGCTGTAAAAAGTCATGAACAAATAATAAATCTTTGCAGAAACAACTAATATGAAAGATACATGAGAGTAAACGGGGATTTTTATGCTAAAAAAAGATAACAATACATTATATATTTTCGATTTTTCAAAAGTCTAAATTTGAAATTATAAAATAATGAATGAAATGTCGGAATTTCGTTATTTAGCGTCAGATAAAACGCAAACAAAATTCATCCCACACTTTGGAATCACGCAGTAGGGTGGTATTTTAGAGAAATCAATTAACACAAAAGAAAAGAATTCATACTCTCCCATGTATCCTTTGGATGCGGAGTAAAAAGATGCTAGTTCTTGTTTCATATACTTTTCGCCCATCTCATGAATCACTTTGCGAAAAGAATACCATTTGGAGCCCTCAGCATAGACATTTTCTTGATAAACCTGAAAAAGTATATCGTTTTGAGAATCATAAGAAGAGATTCCAAAAATTAACCTAAAACATTGCAAAGTACTTTATTTTGAAATCATACTTTTTGCTTTTTTCAGTAAAGAAATTGATCGCAAAAATTGAAAAACGTTTATTTGACAAAAATTCAATTATTGATAGAATTATATATAAAAAGCACGTATTGTAGAGCGTTGAAAAACTATATATAAAAAATTGGATGTCCCAAAAAATTATTTTACAAATTTGATTTGTACAACCAAGTATTTTGTTCCACTCCAGAAACTATTAAAAAACTCTAAATTAAAGTTTGTACCTTACTTTTAAAGAGACCCTCAAGGAATGAGTAAATGTAATCTTACTTTGATAGTCTCGTATTTTCTGCAAATATAACTCAAAGTAAATATTTTTTTAAAAAACTTTATTTTTCTATATGAATTTAATGCAGTAAACATTTCAATCAAAGTGATATTGAAATTATTTCTAATCATATCTCTCAGTTGAATGATGACTTATTGCGCGGAATTAAGGATTTAATTGAACTAGAAATAGAAGAATGGATAATAAAATTATTTTACAAATATGGAAACTGTAGAAGAAAATTTTTAGGAAGAATGGTTCAATTAAATGGAATAAAGACGTCAAATTAACGTTTGAAAAGACAAAAGATTTTGACCAAAAAGAACATTAAATCATTTCACGTCAAATTTTGGGATAAAATGTGTAAAATCCTATTTCTCCCAAACTTCTTATATGATGGATAGATTTCGTGCAGTGAATCAAATTTTGAATAAAGAAAGAAATAACTGAACTACAACTTTTTTTCTCAGAAAATGATTTTACAATTTATTGAACTTATCTTTAAAAACATTGTATCATTCATTGAAATGTTCTTTATATTTCATTAGTTACCAAGCTAATTTTTTAACTGATTTAACCGAATTGTACGTAACTTTCAGAGTATATTATAGATTTTAGATATTTTTCGTCCTCTTTGAGAAACTTACAGCGAAGCCCATCAGATTCATTATCTTAATGTAGATTTATCATTTAAGTTATGCTAACAAATGCTAATTAATACTGTTTCAACCAACAAGCATATTTCTTAGCCAGTTCATTTCCAAAATGACGCAACAAAAAATTACGACTAGAATAACCTAAAACTATGAATTAATTAAAAAAAATCACGAAATCAAAGGGTTGAAAACACTCGAGAGACCAGACACATATTTTCTTATCAAGTCTTGGCTCAATTGTTCATTGGTTAAAATTTTATACAAGAACCCCGCTAGTACACCATGATCATCATTATCACCGTTCCATTTTAACGGCCATGATTAATCCCAGTAAGATAGGGTGAGCTACACGATGATATCTAATCTAATGGCTAATCTAGATAGTGAGGATGCACATCAATTCGGTGATGTATGCTACCGAAAAAGTTACCTCATCAGATAGCAAAAAAAGGCGTTCTTCATGTGCAAACTTCACAATCTCTTTCATATTTTCCAGCGTTAGAACTTGTCCTATAGAAAAAAAATAGAATTATCAGGTGAACGCTTCACAATTCAAACTACGAATCATGCAATTCCCTTTTCTGAATCAGGCCTCAGTTGCTAAGGACGGAAGTCCTTTTCATGCCTAACCTGGATTAAATCGTTGCTTAGCTTTTTTATTTTTCATTTAATATTTTTTAATTAAATTATATATGAGTCTTATTTATTGGCAAAGAGAGAAATGAAAGCGATATTTACAATTCCAAATTTTAGCAGGGAATTCATATGAGGCATGAACCCCTAGCAATTCAGTTCCTCATTAAAAAGGTGTTGCATTGACGCAATCTAACATCGCTCACTAGTCTAAAATCCATCTCATATCAGCAATTTTTATTCAATGTCATAAAATGAAGGCGATTATACGGGCAGAGACATTATTTATGATACAGGTCAATAAATTCCAAAGACATTATAACAACAGGAGTAAGAAGTTCAGGTGAAGCAGCACATGTCAAATATGTGGGACACAGGAAAAGTGAAGCTTCCCCCCACCTCTTCTCATACCTTTTTTTAAAAATAAAATGTATCAAATACCGTAGAAATGTATTAAAAAAAATTAAGCAGATATTAAAAGGTCAAAATAACGTTAATTGCTATTTCGAAATGTTAGATCACACTTCAAGCTATAAAGGATTATTTTTTGTATTTAATCTGTAATTAGACTTTGAATTTAGATTTGTTCAAAAAAAAGTGTTTGCTAGGGTAACAATTTAAGAGGAAAAAAAAATTGCATTTAAATATTTATCAATGGAATGCAGCATTACCAGTAGGGTTTCCGGGATTGATTACGCAGAGAACGCGTGGATTGCAATGTTTTCGAGCCAGGTCAATCGCTCTTTTCAATTCTTGTATGGAAAGAGACCAGTTATTATCTTCATCTAAGTAGTATCCGATCTACGAATTTGAAAAGAGAGATTTTGTAAGCTATTGATTACTTTAATTGCATTCGATCACACAAAAAGCAGACGATATTAACAGCAGAAAAACTAAGTTTATTAGACCTAAAAAGGCTAATGCACCGAAAACGTGGTAAAACCTATTTTTATACATAAAAAAACTACAAAAAAATTAATACATTTCATATATTAGATTAGAAACACAATAAATGTCAAATTTGGTTGGTTGGTTCAAATTGACACAGCTTGTAAAATGCAAAGACTTGAAAGCTGGCATGAAGTTTGCTTGTAGAAGAAAAAAATTATATAAAAAAAAATCAGCTGAATATCAAGAAAAAAGACAAAGTGGAAGGAGGGGAAACAAGAAGAACAGAAAAAAGCGGGTAACAAAGCAGTTAGGATTAGGAGAGCTAAGGCGGATGTAAAGGTAAGTACTTTTCAAGCTTTTTAACCCGTTAACGCCCATGTCGACTTTACAAAAATAAAATCGTCTGCGTTTATCAAAGCTCTTTAATACAAATCTTCTGCTTTACATTAGATATCGTCTGATTATTCTGGTCGTTAACGGGTTAATTTAGTTTCAAATTTAATTTCATTTTTACTACTCGTAAGTTCTCTAAACAATCTTTACAAGTTTTTTACTTTCATTGATGTAATTAAGAATTTTAAAGCTTATTTAACTTTTAAAATAAACTATGCTCTAATATTTTATTTTTATCTTATAGTAGTTATAATATTGACATCACATATGACATTTTTAACTTGCAATTTTAAAATACGAAACTTGTTTCTATCTTTTCGTTTTATTATTATTATTATCTTCACATGTGAAATATTAATATTTTTTAGAACAGCTTTTTACCTTTTACAAATTTCATTCTCGAGCTCATACGGACAACCTTAATGATTTCAGGCCCATCTCCAATCTAAGATTTTTATGTAAGCTTCTCTTTTTTCTTTGTCATGAATAGGGCGAATAAAGTCAATTTAAAAAAAAATGTTTTAAAATTTTGTATCCTCGTGAATTTACAATTTCTAAATCTAAAGATTTATCTTGCAAAATTTGCAACGTGATTATCAATCATGAAAAAACCTTTTTTATTGAAAACCACAGAAAGTAGGAAAAGCACCAGCTTATAAGAAATTTTCTCGAAGTTTGATAGGATGCTTTTTAGAAGCAAACATCCCTTTACATAAGCTTTCACATCCTTCAATCAAAATGTTTTTCTCAGAATTATGATACTCAATTTCCTCGATTTCCACTAGTAGAAATCTTGTTTCAAATCTTTCCGCTGACTTGATTGTCAAATAAAAAATAAATTGAAAGAAAAAAATGTTTTTTAATGCTCGATGAAAGCACTCTTCGAGATGCGAGCTTTGTGAATGTACTGATTGGCTCAATAGATATTCCAGAAAAAACATGGCCTGTCAAGTGTATACGATTTGAAGAGAATGTTGACTCGAAAGGAATTGTTTGTGTTGTTGATGCTGTTTTAAGGGAGTTTAACGTTTAAAAAAAAAGAACTTTTTTTTGTTTTTAACCGATGCTGCTAAATATAATTTAGCTGTGGACCGAATATTGAAAATTGTGCATTCTAATTTGTTTCATATTACATGCTTCGCGCATTTAATTCACAATTGTGCAATGAAGATTAAATCTTTCTATAAAAAAGTAGATGAGCTCATTGATAACATGAAACTTGTAACAATCAAAAATAAAAAAGGTGCCTTTAGAAAGATTGGTTCCCCTCCAACCCCAATTACTCTGATAAATTACCAGAAGTCAAAAGAATTGTTAATTCTTTCAAAAGGAAAGATGGTGTCCTGGTTCAAAATGCCAAAAAAAGAGTTAACAATTCGTCACTTTATGAACAACTCATAAAAATTAAGCAAAATTATTACAATTTGGCAAAAATTGCTCAAAAAATTGAATATTCGTCTTTTAGTATCAAGGATGTAAAGTAAATTTTTGATTCCATTCACTTTACTGAAGATGAGTGTAAAATAAAAAATTATTTTAAAAAAAAGGCTTGACAATAGTGACTTTTTAAAGTTTTGGAAATGAAAAATGAAAACATTTCATCCAGTACTTACCTACTGCTTCAGAACTGTCAAGTAACAACATGTATCGTCGAAAGATCTTTTTCAATGCTTAAAAAGCTTCTGGGTAAAGACAAAAATTTTTCTCCACATAACATTATTAACTATTTCATGTTTTATTATAATAGTTCTAAATAATTAAAAAAAAACTTTATTATACCTATATATATCTTTGAAGACTAGACAAAAAAAGTTATAAAAGAAAGGTTAATTTTTTTTACCATAAAGTCAATTTTTTTTCTTCAAAAAGTCAATATTTGTAAAGTTTTTAGGTCAATTTTTGTCTGCCCTAGTCATGAACAATGAAAGCCTTTTTGCTTATGAGAAACATTGTAGCACAGAGTCGTTAGTTTTGACCCTTGTTAATGATATAAAAGTTAACATGTCAAAAAAACTTCATACTCTTGACATCCAATCAGCTTTTGATACTATAGACAGAAATATCCTACTGAAAATTATGGAAAAAAATATTGGTTTGTGTGCTACTGCTTTGAAATGGATTTTTTATATTTTGAAGATAGGACACACTCTACTTCCATTGATGGATTTTGTCTGAATTAGTTAGAACAAAAGATAAAGTTCCGCAAGGCTCCGTTCTTGGACCTTACTCATTCAAAGTCTACATCTCTTCTCTTCTTGGCTTTATCAAAAATCTTGGCCTACACTGCTGACGACTTGTATGTTTATACTTCATTCGATACGAACTTTGAAAAATCGACTCTTCAGACAAGAAAAAGCAAGTTATAATTTTCAATTCATGGCGTGATTCATATTTCGAAAATATCCAAATTGAAGAAAACATTATAAAAATTCAAGAAGAAATTAACATACTTGGAGTTCATCTAGACAAAAACTTACTCTATGATTTCTTTTATTAAACGTAAATTGAAAGAAGGCTACCTTTTTCTAAAGAATTTGAAACAATTAAAGAAATTTTTCTCGAAAAGTCACCGTATAACTCTGATTAATGCCTATGTAGTAAGCCGCTTTGATTACTAGACAAGAAAGTGTTTCTCACGTCCTAAAAGAACTACACTGGCTGAAAAATGAACGAAGAATTGTTTCCAAAATTTTAGTTTTAATTTACAAGTGTTTTAAATACCCAAAACCATTTCCTTTACCATTCGTCATTGAAACAAGAAACTAAAACTCACTTTCATCTTTTTTGGATAGCACAACTCCTGTACACAAGGCATGTAAACTTTGGAACGTTTTGCCTTATTACTTGAAAATAGCTGAAAATTTATCTGCTTTCAGAAAAAATTTAAAAACTTATCTTTCTGATGGTTATGATGATCTAATATTTTCTTTAAATATTTATCTTTTCCACGTGACTGTATCAGAATCTATTGAAGTTGCGCGTTAAATAAAGTATTCCTTCCTTTTACAAACTTAGGTAATAATTATTTCTATCTTTTCGTTTAACTATACATTTAGATTTTTCTATCTTTTGAGATTTACACATATTTGTTCTCTCACCTTACATTTGTGTTAGCGTTTCCTTTATATACAATTATTTTCTTAATTATTATAACTTTTCATAGTGTCAAATGGAAAGGTGCTGTAATATTTTATTAAACCTGAATGCATATTTAAATACTCTGAATAAGGAGAAGGACTTTGATGCCAAAATAGTCTCTTTAAAAAAATATATCCATAATCATAAAAACATATTAACACTACCTCTTCCCACTTTTAAGCCAAATATTTATTTGACTTCTCTTGATTTTAACTCTAAACACATTTTAGACACGTTTAATATGGACACAAAGTACATTCCCTTAACCACTAAAGGAGATGGGAACTATTTGTTTAATTCGATTTCTATATTCTTTCATGATAATGAAAATTATTCTATTATATACCGCGTTTTAACAGCCTTTGAATTTGTTGAAAACTATGAAAAATATAGGAATGAAGAGTATATTAAAGTATGCAGTTTAGAAGTGGAATTTATGGTTGGGCTAATGTTTTCACTATATAGTGCTCTTTCAAGTGTTCTAAAAAAACCAATTAGATTAGTATATCCACCCTGTAATTCAATTGATGATGGTGCACATTTGATATTAAATACAATGAGTTTACCTCTTGAGTTTAACCCGAAGAAAATGTCTTCCTTTAATAACATCAACTATCTTATTTACATCTACTAATTGCAAAAAAACATTATTCTTCATTTCCAAACCACTTTGTTTCTTTGGTTAAATGCGAAAAAGATGTTTCTTCCGATTCCAGAAATAAAGATCACTTAGTTCCTATAGAAGAAAAAGATAAAATTTTGATTGAAAGTCACTACGATGATATTAAAGACACTGATTGTGAGTTATAAGCAAATCAATTTATTATGAGCACAGTTATGCTTGTGTATACAATACTCAATCAGATAAAACAAATTTGTTTATCAAAATAGATGGATATTTATCGAGAAATGGTTGGTTTGAATTTACTAATACCAAATCTCTTCCACGTGATACTGTTCCATCAGGATGTGAAGAAAATATATGTTTCCTTGTTAAAAAGTCTTCTCAAAATGGGAATAAATTTTTCGATGACTGTGATGAGCCTGGAAATAAAAACTCAACTAATAAGTTTTCTTATGTAGCAAATTCTGATACGAGTCTATCTTTTGTCATGGTTAACCACCTTGCCGAATCAAATGTAATTTATGTTAAAAGGCATTATTCAAAGTTAAAAAGGGATGAAAATTATCAAAGAAGGATATCTTATTTTTATGTGTCGCCAAAACGTAATCCTAATCTCTTCCAAATAATTGCATATGAATACATTGGAACTTTCCAAACCTTAATTCCTCATCTTAACTCAAAAAATTCTAACATTTATGTAAGAACTGATGAGGAAACCATAAATCTTGTCATGAAAAAATTAAGTAAACCTCAAGATAGTGTACGAAAAATATATATAGATTTGCTTTTAGATAATCAGGCACCTCACAATAGTGAAATTATAAGGTACATGAAGTGTAGCAGAGATGAAATTGAAAATCCTAATACACTCATAAATCTATCTGAAGAAATTCAGATGTCAATTTTCATGTGCTGTAACCAACATGCTTTTATCAGGTATTTCTTTTCAACACAAAGTAAGCTACCTTCTTTCATTTTATATACTAATTTTGAATTGAATCACTTTCTAGAATGTATTGATAATGGATGTATAATGACCATTGATCGAACA
Source organism: Nectonema munidae (assembly GCA_030549495.1). Lineage (NCBI taxonomy): Eukaryota > Metazoa > Nematomorpha > Nectonematoida > Nectonematidae > Nectonema > Nectonema munidae. The sequence continues at coordinate 1,452,703 of JAUIRK010001041.1, read as the reverse complement.
TTCAATTTTGGGTCATGTTTTCTGACTTATTTTGCATTTCAAGAAAAAAGATTGAACAACGCCAATCCAATTTATTAGGGCGAATGTGTCTCCATTGGGATGGTCAATTTGAAACATATTACTCTTTTCTGACTCATATCGCCTCCAAAGTTAAGGATAGACATATTTGTGTAGTGTCTGATGAGGAAAAGGCACACTGGTTACCTTGTAGACCATAATTTCAAAGATTAAGATTATAACTTCTGAATTGTAATGATTATTACTTTGTATCAATGAATAACTTCGATGTTTTTGAATTCAACTGTTTTACACTTTGAAATATTTTTACCTAAAGTAATGCCATACTGACGATTATTTGTTTTTAATCTATCACTGTAACAGTCTGATAATTTTATTATTCAAGATTGGAAAATATAATACAAGAAAATCGTCACTAATGGAAATTCATACCACTTTCATGAAACAGTTAGCTGTAATTTTTAACTGAAAATTCATGTTTTATTATAATAGTTCTAAATAATTAAAAAAAAACTTTATTATATTTATATATCTTTGAAGACTAGACAAAAAAAAGTTATAAAAGAAAGGTTAATTTTTTTTTACCATAAAGTCAATTTTTTTCTTCAAAAAGTCAATATTTGTAGAGATTTTAGGTCAATTTTTATCTGCCCTAGTCATGAACAATGAAAGTCTTTTTGCTTATGAGAAACATTGTAGCACAGAGTCGTTAGTTTTGACGCTTGTTAATGATATAAAAGTTAACATATCAAAAAAACTTCATACATTTGACATCCAATCAGCTTTTGATACTATAGACAGAAATATCCTACTGAAAATTATGGGAAAAAATATTGGTTTGTGAGCTACTGCTTTGAAATGGATTTTTCATATTTTGAAGATAGGACACACTCTACTTCCATTGATGGATTTTGTCTGAATTAGTTAGAACAAAAGATAAGGTTCCGCAAGGCTCCGTTCTTGGACCTTACTCATTCAAAGTCTACATCTCTTCTCTTCTTGGCTTTATCAAAAATCTTGGCCTACACTGCTGACGACTTGTATGTTTATACTTCATTCGATACGAACTTTGAAAAATCGACTCTTCAGACAAGAAAAAGCAAGTTATAATTTTCAATTCATGGCGTGATTCATATTTCGAAAATATCCAAATTGAAGAAAACATTATAAAAATTCAAGAAGAAATTAAGATACGGAGTTTCTCTAGACAAAAACTTACTCTATGATTTCTTTTATTAAACGTAAATTGAAAGAAGGCTACCTTTTTCTAAAGAATTTGAAACAATTCAAGAAATTTTTCTCGAAAAGTCACCGTATAACTCTGATTAATGCCTATGTAGTAAGCCGCTTTGATTACTAGACAAGAAAGTGTTTCTCACGTCCTAAAAGAACTACACTGGCTGAAAAATGAACGAAGAATTGTTTCCAAAATTTTAGTTTTAATTTACAAGTGTTTTAAATACCCAAAACCATTTCCTTTACCATTCGTCATTGAAACAAGAAACTTCAACTCACTTTCATCTTTTTTGGATTGCACAACTCCTGTACACAAGGCATGCAAACTTTGGAACGTTTTGCCTTATTACTTGAAAATAGCTGAAAATTTATCTGCTTTCAGAAAAAATGTGAAAACTTATCTTTTTGAGGGTTATGATGATCTAATATTTTCTTTAAATATTTATCTTTTCCACGTGACTGTATCAGAATCTATTGAAGTTGCGCGTTAAATAAAGTATTCCTTCCTTTTACAAACTTAGGTAATAATTATTTCTATCTTTTCGTTTAACTATACATTTCGATTTTTCTATCTTTTGAGATTTACACATATTTGTTCTCTCACCTTACATTTGTGTTAGCGTTTCCTTTATATACAATTATTTTCTTAATTATTATAACTTTTCATAGTGTCAAATGGAAAGGTGCTGTAATATTTTATTAAACCTGAATGCATATTTAAATACTCTGAATAAGGAGAAGGACTTTGTGCCAAAATAGTCTCTTTAAAAAAATATATCCATAATCATAAAAACATATTAACACTACCTCTTCCCACTTTTAAGCCAAATATTTAATTGACTTCTGTTGATTTTAACTCTAAACACATTTTAGACACGTTTAATATGGACACAAAGTACATTCCCTTAACCACTAAAGGAGATGGGAACTATTTGTTTAATTCGATTTCTATATTCTTTCATGATAATGAAAATTATTCTATTATATACCGCGTTTTAACAGCCTTTGAATTTGTTGAAAACTATGAAAAATATAGGAATGAAGAGTATATTAAAGTATGCAGTTTAGAAGTGGAATTTATGGTTGGGCTAATGTTTTCACTATATAGTGCTCTTTCAAGTGTTCTAAAAAAACCAATTAGATTAGTATATCCACCCTATAATTCAATTGATGATGTTGCTCATTTGATATTAAATACAATGAGTTTACCTCTTGAGTTTAACTCGAAGAAAATGTCTTCCTTTAATAACATCAACTATCTTATTTACATCTACTAATTGCAAATAAACATTATCTTTCATTTCCAAACCACTTTGTTTCTTTGGTTAAATGCGAAAAAGATGTTTCTTCCGTATCCAGAAATAAAGATCACTTAGTTCCTATAGAAGAAAAAGATAACATTTTGATTGAAAGTCACTACGATGATATTAAAGACACTGATTGTGAGTTATAAGCAAATCAATTTATTATGAGCACAGTTATGCTTGTGTATACAATACTCAATCAGATAAAACAAATTTGTTTATCAAAATAGATGGATATTTATCAAGAAATGGTCGGTTTGAATTTACTAATACCAAATCTCTTCCACGTGCTAATGTTCCATCGGGATGTGAAGAAAATATATGTTTCCTTGTTAAAAAGTCTTCTCAAAATGGGAATAAATTTTTCGATGACTGTGATGAGCCTGGAAATAAAAACTCAACTAATAAGTTTTCTTATGTAGCAAATTCTGATACGAGTCTATCTTTTGTCATGGTTAACCACCTTGCCGAATCAAATGTAATTTATGTTAAAAGGCATTATTCAAAGTTAAAAAGGGATGAAAATTATTAAAGAAGGATATCTTATTTTTATGTGTCGCCAAAACGTAATCCTAATCTCTTCCAAATAATGGCATATGAATACATTGGAACTTTTCAAACCTTAATTCCTCATATTAACTCAAAAAATTCTAGCATGTATGTAAGAACTGATGAGGAAACCATAAATCTTGTTATGAAAAAATTAAGTAAACCTCAAGATAGTGTACGAAAGATATATACAGATTTGCTTTTAGATAATCAGGCACCTCGCAACAGTGAAATTATAAGGTACATGAAGTGTAGCAGAGATGAAATTGAAAATCCTAATACACTCATGAATCTATCTGAAGAAATTCAGATGTCAATTTTCATGTGCTGTAACCAACATGCTTTTATCAGGTATTTCTTTTCAACACAAAGTAAGCTACCTTCTTTCATTTTATATACTAATTTTCAATTGAATCACTTTCTAGAATGTATTGATAATGGATGTATAATGACCATTGATCGAACATTCAATTTTGGGTCATGTTTTCTGACTTATTTTGCATTTCAGGAAAAAAGATTGAACAAAGCCAATCCAATTTATTAGGGCGAATGTGTCTCCATTGGGATGGTCAATTTGAAACATATTACTCTTTTCTGACTCATATCGCCTCCAAAGTTAAGGATAGACATATTTGTGTAGTGTCTGATGAGGAAAAGGCACACTGGTTATTTTGTAGACCATAATTTCAAAGAATAAGATTATAACTTCTGAATTGTAATGATTATTACTTTGTATCAATGAATAACTTCGATGTTTTTGAATTCAACTGTTTTACACTTTGAAATATTTTTACCTAAAGTAATGCCATACTGACGATTATTTGTTTTTAATCTATCACTGTAACAGTCTGATAATTTTATTATTCAAGATTGGAAAATATAATACAAGAAAATCGTCACTAATGGAAATTCATACCACTTTCATGAAACAGTTAGCTGTAATTTTTAACTGAAAATTCATGTTTTATTATAATAGTTCTAAATAATTAAAAAAAAACTTTATTATATTTATATATCTTTGAAGACTAGACAAAAAAAAGTTATAAAAGAAAGGTTAATTTTTTTTTACCATAAAGTCAATTTTTTTCTTCAAAAAGTCAATATTTGTAGAGATTTTAGATCAATTTTTATCTGCCCTAGTCATGAACAATGAAAGTCTTTTTGCTTATGAGAAACATTGTAGCACAGAGTCGTTAGTTTTGACGCTTGTTAATGATATAAAAGTTAACATGTCAAAAAAACTTCATACTCTTGACATCCAATCAGCTTTTGATACTATAGACAGAAATATCCTACTGAAAATTATGGAAAAAAATATTGGTTTGTGTGCTACTGCTTTGAAATGGATTTTTTATATTTTGAAGATAGGACACACTCTACTTCCATTGATGGATTTTGTCTGAATTAGTTAGAACAAAAGATAAAGTTCCGCAAGGCTCCGTTCTTGGACCTTACTCATTCAAAGTCTACATCTCTTCTCTTCTTGGCTTTATCAAAAATCTTGGCCTACACTGCTGACGACTTGTATGTTTATACTTCATTCGATACGAACTTTGAAAAATCGACTCTTCAGACAAGAAAAAGCAAGTTATAATTTTCAATTCATGGCGTGATTCATATTTCGAAAATATCCAAATTGAAGAAAACATTATAAAAATTCAAGAAGAAATTAACATACTTGGAGTTCATCTAGACAAAAACTTACTCTATGATTTCTTTTATTAAACGTAAATTGAAAGAAGGCTACCTTTTTCTAAAGAATTTGAAACAATTAAAGAAATTTTTCTTGAAAAGTCACCGTATAACTCTGATTAATGCCTATGTAGTAAGCCGCTTTGATTACTAGACAAGAAAGTGTTTCTCACGTCCTAAAAGAACTACACTGGCTGAAAAATGAACGAAGAATTGTTTCCAAAATTTTAGTTTTAATTTACAAGTGTTTTAAATACCCAAAACCATTTCCTTTACCATTCGTCATTGAAACAAGAAACTAAAACTCACTTTCATCTTTTTTGGATAGCACAACTCCTGTACACAAGGCATGTAAACTTTGGAACGTTTTGCCTTATTACTTGAAAATAGCTGAAAATTTATCTGCTTTCAGAAAAAATTTAAAAACTTATCTTTCTGATGGTTATGATGATCTAATATTTTCTTTAAATATTTATCTTTTCCACGTGACTGTATCAGAATCTATTGAAGTTGCGCGTTAAATAAAGTATTCCTTCCTTTTACAAACTTAGGTAATAATTATTTCTATCTTTTCGTTTAACTATACATTTAGATTTTTCTATCTTTTGAGATTTACACATATTTGTTCTCTCACCTTACATTTGTGTTAGCGTTTCCTTTATATACAATTATTTTCTTAATTATTATAACTTTTCATAGTGTCAAATGGAAAGGTGCTGTAATATTTTATTAAACCTGAATGCATATTTAAATACTCTGAATAAGGAGAAGGACTTTGATGCCAAAATAGTCTCTTTAAAAAAATATATCCATAATCATAAAAACATATTAACACTACCTCTTCCCACTTTTAAGCCAAATATTTATTTGACTTCTCTTGATTTTAACTCTAAACACATTTTAGACACGTTTAATATGGACACAAAGTACATTCCCTTAACCACTAAAGGAGATGGGAACTATTTGTTTAATTCGATTTCTATATTCTTTCATGATAATGAAAATTATTCTATTATATACCGCGTTTTAACAGCCTTTGAATTTGTTGAAAACTATGAAAAATATAGGAATGAAGAGTATATTAAAGTATGCAGTTTAGAAGTGGAATTTATGGTTGGGCTAATGTTTTCACTATATAGTGCTCTTTCAAGTGTTCTAAAAAAACCAATTAGATTAGTATATCCACCCTGTAATTCAATTGATGATGGTGCACATTTGATATTAAATACAATGAGTTTACCTCTTGAGTTTAACTCGAAGAAAATGTCTTCCTTTAATAACATCAACTATCTTATTTACATCTACTAATTGCAAAAAAACATTATCCTTCATTTCCAAACCACTTTGTTTCTTTGGTTAAATGCGAAAAAGATGTTTCTTCCGATTCCAGAAATAAAGATCACTTAGTTCCTATAGAAGAAAAAGATAAAATTTTGATTGAAAGTCACTACGATGATATTAAAGACACTGATTGTGAGTTATAAGCAAATCAATTTATTATGAGCACAGTTATGCTTGTGTATACAATACTCAATCAGATAAAACAAATTTGTTTATCAAAAGAGATGGATATTTATCGAGAAATGGTTGGTTTGAATTTACTAATACCAAATCTCTTCCACGTGATACTGTTCCATCAGGATGTGAAGAAAATATATGTTTCCTTGTTAAAAAGTCTTCTCAAAATGGGAATAAATTTTTCGATGACTGTGATGAGCCTGGAAATAAAAACTCAACTAATAAGTTTTCTTATGTAGCAAATTCTGATACGAGTCTATCTTTTGTCATGGTTAACCACCTTGCCGAATCAAATGTAATTTATGTTAAAAGGCATTATTCAAAGTTAAAAAGGGATGAAAATTATCAAAGAAGGATATCTTATTTTTATGTGTCGCCAAAACGTAATCCTAATCTCTTCCAAATAATTGCATATGAATACATTGGAACTTTCCAAACCTTAATTCCTCATCTTAACTCAAAAAATTCTAACATGTATGTAAGAACTGATGAGGAAACCATAAATCTTGTCATGAAAAAATTAAGTAAACCTCAAGATAGTGTACGAAAAATATATATAGATTTGCTTTTAGATAATCAGGCACCTCGCAATAGTGAAATTATAAGGTACATGAAGTGTAGCAGAGATGAAATTGAAAATCCTAATACACTCATAAATCTATCTGAAGAAATTCAGATGTCAATTTTCATGTGCTGTAACCAACATGCTTTTATCAGGTATTTCTTTTCAACACAAAGTAAGCTACCTTCTTTCATTTTATATACTAATTTTGAATTGAATCACTTTCTAGAATGTATTGATAATGGATGTATAATGACCATTGATCGAACATTCAATTTTAGGTCATGTTTTCTGACTTATTTTGCATTTCAGGAAAAAAGATTGAACAAAGCCAATCCAATTTATTAGGGCGAATGTGTCTCCATTGGGATGGTCAATTTGAAACATATTACTCTTTTCTGATTCATATCGCCTCCAAAGTTAAGGATAGACATATTTGTGTAGTGTCTGATGAGGAAAAGGCACACTGGTTATTTTGTAGACCATAATTTCAAAGATTAAGATTATAACTTCTGAATTGTAATGATTATTACTTTGTATCAATGAATAACTTCGATGTTTTTGAATTCAACTGTTTTACACTTTGAAATATTTTTACCTAAAGTAATGCCATACTGACGATTATTTGTTTTTAATCTATCACTGTAACAGTCTGATAATTTTATTATTCAAGATTGGAAAATATAATACAAGAAAATCGTCACTAATGGAAATTCATACCACTTTCATGAAACAGTTAGCTGTAATTTTTAACTGAAAATTCATGTTTTATTATAATAGTTCTAAATAATTAAAAAAAACTTTATTATACTTATATATCTTTGAAGACTAGACAAAAAAAAGTTATAAAAGAAAGGTTAATTTTTTTTACCATAAAGTCAATTTTTTTCTTCAAAAAGTCAATATTTGTAGAGATTTTAGGTCAATTTTTATCTGCCCTAGTCATGAACAATGAAAGTCTTTTTGCTTATGAGAAACATTGTAGCACAAAGTCGTTAGTTTTGACGCTTGTTAATGATATAAAAGTTAACATGTCAAAAAAACTTCATACTCTTGACATCCAATCAGCTTTTGATACTATAGACAGAAATATCCTACTGAAAATTATGGAAAAAAATATTGGTTTGTGTGCTACTGCTTTGAAATGGATTTTTTATATTTTGAAGATAGGACACACTCTACTTCCATTGATGGATTTTGTCTGAATTAGTTAGAACAAAAGATAAAGTTCCGCAAGGCTCCGTTCTTGGACCTTACTCATTCAAAGTCTACATCTCTTCTCTTCTTGGCTTTATCAAAAATCTTGGCCTACACTGCTGACGACTTGTATGTTTATACTTCATTCGATACGAACTTTGAAAAATCGACTCTTCAGACAAGAAAAAGCAAGTTATAATTTTCAATTCATGGCGTGATTCATATTTCGAAAATATCCAAATTGAAGAAAACATTATAAAAATTCAAGAAGAAATTAACATATTGAGTTTCTCTAGACAAAAACTTACTCTATGATTTCCTTTATTAAACCTAAATTGAAGAGGCTACCTTTTTCTAAGAATTTGAAACAATTCAAGAAATTTTTCTCGAAAAGTCACCTTATAACCTGATTAATGCCTATGTAGTAAGCCGCTTTGATTACTAGACAAAAAGTGTTTCTCACGTCCTAAAAAACTACACTGGCTAAAAATGAACGAAAATTGTTTCCAAAATTTTAGTTTTAATTTACAAGTGTTTTAAATACCCAAAACCATTTGCTTTACCATCCGTCATTGAAACAAGAAACTTCAACTCACTTTCATCTTTTTTGGATAGCACAACTCCTGTACACAAGGCATGTAAACTTTGGAACGTTTTGCCTTATTACTTGAAAATAGCTGAAAATTTATCTGCTTTCAGAAAAAATGTGAAAACTTATCTTTCTGATGGTTATGATGATCTAATATTTTCTTTAAATATTTATCTTTAAGTGACTGTACTTATGCTTCAGAATGTATTGAAGTTGCGCGTTAAATAAAGTATTCCTTCCTTTTACAAACTTAGGTAATAATTATTTCTATCTTTTCGTTTAACTATACATTTCGATTTTTCTATCTTTTGAGATTTACACATATTTGTTCTCTCACCTTACATTTGTGTTAGCGTTTCCTTTATATACAATTATTTTCTTAATTATTATAACTTTTCATAGTGTCAAATGGAAAGGTGCTGTAATATTTTATTAAACCTGAATGCATATTTAAATACTCTGAATAAGGAGAAGGACTTTGATGCCAAAATAGTCTCTTTAAAAAAATATATCCATAATCATAAAAACATATTAACACTACCTCTTCCCACTTTTAAGCCAAATATTTATTTGACTTCTCTTGATTTTAACTCTAAACACATTTTAGACACGTTTAATATGGACACAAAGTACATTCCCTTAACCACTAAAGGAGATGGGAACTATTTGTTTAATTCGATTTCTATATTCTTTCATGATAATAAAAATTATTCTATTATATACCGCGTTTTAACAGCCTTTGAATTTGTTGAAAACTATGAAAAATATAGGAATGAAGAGTATATTAAAGTATGCAGTTTAGAAGTGGAATTTATGGTTGGGCTAATGTTTTCACTATATAGTGCTCTTTCAAGTGTTCTAAAAAAACCAATTAGATTAGTATATCCACCCTATAATTCAATTGATGATGTTGCTCATTTGATATTAAATACAATGAGTTTACCTATTGAGTTTAACTCGAAGAAAATTTCTTCCTTTAATAACATCAACTATCTTATTTACATCTACTAATTGCAAAAAAACATTATCCTTCATTTCCAAACCACTTTGTTTCTTTGGTTAAATGCGAAAAACATGTTTCTTCCGTATCCAGAAATAAAGATCACTTAGTTCCTATAGAAGAAAAATTTTGATTGAAAGTCACTACGATGATATTAAAGACACTGATTGTGAGTTATAAGCAAATCAATTTATTATGAGCACAGTTATGCTTGTGTATACAATACTCAATCAGATAAAACAAATTTGTTTATCAAAATAGATGGATATTTATCGAGAAATGGTCGGTTTGAATTTACTAATACCAAATCTCTTCCACGTGCTAATGTTCCATCGGGATGTGAAGAAAATATACGTTTCCTTGTTAAAAAGTCTTCTCAAAATGGGAATAAATTTTTCGATGACTGTGATGAGCCTGGAAATAAAAACTCAACTAATAACTTTTCTTATGTAGCAAATTCTGATACGAGTCTATCTTTTGTCATGGTTAACCACCTTGCCGAATCAAATGTAATTTATGTTAAAAGGCATTATTCAAAGTTAAAAAGGGATGAAAATTATTAAAGAAGGATATCTTATTTTTATGTGTCGCCAAAACGTAATCCTAATCTTTTCCAAATAATGGCATATGAATACATTGGAACTTTTCAAACCTTAATTCCTCATCTTAACTCAAAAAATTCTAACATGTATGTAAGAACTGATGAGGAAACCATAAATCTTGTTATGAAAAAATTAAGTAAACCTCAAGATAGTGTACGAAAAATATATATAGATTTGCTTTTAGATAATCAGGCACCTCGCAACAGTGAAATTATAAGGTACATGAAGTGTAGCAGAGATGAAATTGAAAATCCTAATACACTCATGAACCTATCTGAAGAAATTCAGATGTCAATTTTCATGTGCTGTAACGAACATGCTTTTATCAGGTACTTCTTTCCAACACAAAGTTAGCTACCTTCTTTCATTTTATATACTGATTTTCAATTGAATCACTTTCTAGAATGCATTGATAATGGATGTATAATGACCATTGATCCAACATTCAATTTAGGGTCATGTTTTCTGACTTATTTTGCATTTCAGGAAAAAAGATTGAACAAAGCCAATCCAATTTATTAAGGCCAATGTGTCTCCATTGGGATGGTCAATTTGAAACATATTACTCTTTTCTGACTCATATCGCCTCCAAAGTTAAGGATAGACATATTTGTGTAGTATCTGATGAGGAAAAGGCACATTGGTTATCTTGTAGACCATAATTTCAAAGATTAAGATTATAACTTCTGAATTGTAATGATTATCACTTTGTATCAATGAATAACTTCGATATTTTTGAATTCAACTGTTTTACACTTTGAAATATTTTTACCTAAAGTAATGCCATACTGACGATTATTTGTTTTTAATCTATCACTGTAACAGTCTGATAATTTTATTATTCAAGATTAGAAAATATAATACAAGAAAATCGTCACTAATGGAAATTCATTCCACTTTCATGAAACCGTTAGCTGTAATTTTTAACTGAAAATAATGATATTGAGGATTTCTGTGAATTGTTTTCATTAACTCAGAACAGGACTTGCAATAAAAGGGAGTCCTTTTTTGTAAAAATCTTATCAGAAGAGAAACGTAATAATAGTGATAGCTACATGGTAATTCTAAACACGCTCAAACTGTTTGAATTTAGGATTGCATTTGAAAAATTTAATACAAGTATGTCTCTCTAAACAGAAGGCAGAAGAAAGTCAAGAAAGAGAAGGAAATGCCTAATGCAGAATAATACATTTAATTTTATCAATTCCTCATTTTTTTGATAAAAAATTGTAGTGTGTAATAACCATGAAGAAAGTAACAAAAAATAGTAACTCCTAAAAAGTCATTGTGTTCGAACTCAATGAAGGCAAAAAAATAAAATAAGAAAAATTTTTTAAGTGGAATTTTAATTCCACTGGTATGCTAGCTCATTTATTGATTTTACTAATCGAATGGATTTAATCGCAATATTTTCAGTTGAGATAATTAGTCTTCTTTTTAGTTAGTGTAATATAGAGAGATGTATCGGATATTCGCTCCACATATGCGGATCATCCACTTTACATCCTCATCCGCGAATTTTTTTCATGTTAACATTCGCAATTAAAAATCTTTACATTATAGCTACTTTTCTCGATCCGAGATTCAAAAGTAAATTGTTCACCTTTTTTGAAATAACAAATAAGGTAAAAACTTTCCTTTTGAATATATATGATGAGGATAAGATTAATAATAATAATAATAGTAGCATAGAAGTAAAAAGCTGCAAAAATGAAGAAAAGTGCTAATTTAATACCTCTTTGAATGAAGCTATGGACTTTATTCTAAACTCTAGTAGGCGAAGAAGAAAATGAGAAAGAAAATGAAGTTTTTAATGAAGAAATAACGAAGTATCAAAAAGAAAAAAGAATTAATGGCATAGCTACTCAGAGCTTAGATTGGCGAAAAACTAAAAAAGAAGAGTTTCCATTTTTATCAAAAATTGCATTTCATTACTTACCTCACCTGTCCTCCTAGCACTGTTCAAAGCGAGCAGCTCTTTAGCAGCGTCGGAAATATTTATACTGACAAAAGAAAGAGATTAATATTACTGTAAAATATAAAACATATAATTTTTTAAAAATAATTTATATCCACTTCCGCATAAACATTTATTTTGGATATCCGCATCCGCTCGTCAAATCTGTAAAAAAAATCTATAATTTATTTATAATCCGAAGTATAATCATGAAAATGCAAATTTCAGGATTTACAGTGTTCTTAGAAATTTCAGTCAAATTATTATTATAATTTTTTAATATTTTTTTAGTAAACATATCTGATTTAAAGTATAAATTTAGAAATTTGTTTTTATAGTTTTTACTTATTCGAATTAAAAACAAAAATAAAAAAGTTTGTCTATGCACAAAATTTTAGTTAATATATGTAACTAATGAAGTCATATTTCTTTGAGGGGGCCCGTAGAAACTCTCTCTTTAAATGCAATTTTCATTCTTTCAGTTTGTTTTTTTTTCTAAGCCAAAACTTTGTCCAACCATTTGATAATTTAAAATCTCTAAAAGTTTTCACTCAGTTATACTTCGATAAACAACAAGTCTATAATTTATTTTAATGTTTAAAAGCTATCTATTTATTGGGGATACCTTAAAAATTTGGTATCCCCCAAAACTTTAGAATTTTTGACACCCTTCCCCCACACCTCTCTATCGTGCTTTATATTTCTTCTCATGTAGACACCCTTCCCCCACACCTCTCTATCGTGCTTTATATTTCTTCTCCCCCCCCCCGCCTTCAAAATATAATAAAAACTTAAAGTTATGAAACATACAAAAAATCGTTAGAATATTAAATAAATAGAAAAAAGTAAGGTTGTGTTTTTAAATTTTAGACATGAAAATAAAGCTATTAGTTAAATAATTCCCATTCTCTTCTGAATTAAATTTTATAAAATGATAGCTTTTCGCCAGTAAAAATTTTAATCAAAATATTAATTTTTGTATGTTGTAGATTGCTTTTAGAAAAACAAGTATTAAGAATATCTGAATCATTTGTTTTACCATTTTTTATTTTACACAAAGGAAGGTATGCGAAGATGTCATCTGCAAAAAGGAGAAATTTGAAAAAATTTGAAGAGAAAAAATATTGTTTATTGCTAGGCTAAAAAGAAGGGTCTCGAAAATGGATCCCTGTGGTACGCCATTTTGGAGAGGTAACATATCAGAAAAAGCATCGTTCACCTTTACTATTTGGTACCTATTTGTTAGATATGAAAATAAAAAGAACAGGGAACTTTTACTCAAACCACAGTCATATAGATTTTTTAGGATGGATGAATGACTAACTCTATCATAGTACAAAGTATCATGATACAAAACTATTTTAAAATGAAAACGTCCGGCCGATTTAAAAATGACAATAAAACCTAATGACTTAAAATAGAAGAAAAATATGAGAACATACCTCACTCATGGAAAACTCTGCAAGAGTTGCAGAGTACAAAGGATATTGAGGAATTGGTATCATTACTCCTGTCTTCTTTTCAGAGTTATCGGCTTGTCTGAACATGAAGAGTACATTCTGGAATCAAAAAAATATCATTAGGGAGTTCAAGGTAAGGATGCTAATGCAGGGCAAGGGACGATTTAGGATTTGGGGCCAGCCAAGTAAAAAAGGTACAGACCGCCCTATATGTAAAAACAGAGACCACAGGTTTTCCTTTTATATTAACTGCCCTTTGATGACAAGTTGGATACCGGTGTCCTAAGAAATGAAAATCTGCTTAAAATATATAAAACTCCATTGAATGGGAAAACAGGCGATTAGTCTTCAAAATTCTTTAAAAATGATGAAAATCTTTTTCTAGTGTTTTTAAAGCATTTTGCCATCCTTTGAAGACTAGTGTAACACTAGACCAGTGTCTCAAAAAATGAAAATGGTCTGCTTTAGATATCTGTAATTCCTTTCAAAAAAGTACACGATTAGTCTTCAAAATTGTGGTCACTGACAAATTTTAGTTCACGTAAGGCAGAGAATTTTAACTAATCCTTATTGAACTCCATTTGAATTTGAATTCGTCCGCGTTCCTCTACCTACAGGAATAATAACCCAAAATGGGTTAAAGCCTTAACATTTAATCACTCATTTACACTTTCAGCATTTTAACCCATTTAAGACCAATCAAAGCAGACGATATCTAAAAAAACGCAGACGATTTATATTCAAAGTCATTGAAAAAAGCAGACGAAGATGAAATTACTTATGTTCCAAAATAGGAACATTGGTCGTAAATGGGTTAATATATGAATTATGATTGGCCGATATGATTTTAAATGCTATGGGTGGTTTGATAGCGCATCTGTGGTGTGTTTGCTACTTTACTGCATGCTGTGGAATTATGTTGTTTGTTTCTAGCTTATATTAAAATATTATTTCAAATCAAAACTTAAACAGAGTTTCAGCCGTAAGCCCCTAGCCCTAAGCGCAATTCACCAAATAAAAATAATAAAATACGGTACTTCTCTGGAAGGCGTAGTTTTAACTGGCACGACAATCTCTTGATTTCAAGGTACTTTTATATGGAATTCTGTTAACGAACAGAGTCAACTATAGTCGAATTAATAAGAATATCATCGTCTGCTTTTTAATACAAATCGTCTGATTTACATTAGATGTCGTCTGATTACCCTGCTCGGTAACGGCTTTCCACTAATTTGTAATCAAAAATGCTTATTAGAAAATCATCGTTAATATTTTAATAAATATAATTTAAATTTAAATTATAATTTTTTTAGACATCGCACAAGCCTTTTTTTATTTATGGATAACGTGCATTTTACAGGAAATACGCTATATGTTTATTCAAAAGGAAAAACGCTAAAAACTTTGTCATATGAACTTTTATATCTTCTTTGAAAGATTTTATTTCTTAAATAAGTATTATAAAATACAACGTTAATTTCTTTAACCCATTTTGGGTTAAAATTCTTGTAGAGCAGGGGTGACTAACTTTTCTTGAAGTGGTCCGAATTTTCGTAATGAAAAACGCAGGCCGGAATATTATTGAAAAGTTAAAAACATAGGCATTCGGAAATTCCTATTAATACTTGTTGAAAACAAAGTAAAACAAACTTTACGATGTTTTCCCTATTAATATGATAAGGTTGATACACTGAGCATACATAGAAAGCAGAAATGAACAAAAAATATTTCGAAAATACTGTAACACATATCAATATCAAAATTTAGATTGTGGCCCGGATAAACTTATTTCACGTGTCATAGTTTTCTGCTTTGCATGAACTAACATGGATTAATAGCGACATTAGAGCTTTCAAAGAAATGAAAGAACAAATAGAAAGAGTTGGGGAAAAATACATGATATGTTTCGCCTTTTAAATTACTAGTGTCTTCATCGGTGAGCGAATGAAAAAAAAGTCCTATGCTCTCTAAGTTATACGAAAAGTAATTCAAAAAGAAATTAGCTTTCAAAAAAATCAATGCCTAAACGAATTGAGGAAATAAGGAGATGCTATCACTCCTGCGATCAACTTCTAAAAATAGTGACTCCTTTAACAAATAAATACATCCAACTAAACGGAAATAATTTTTGATTGCAAATCTTTAAAGTATGAGAGTTGCGTTGCATATACGAGAGGATGGAAAGTAAGATTCTGAAATATTGGTGATAGATGATGATTTTAAGGAGTATCAATGAATAGCACTACAATATGTCTGATACTGGATATTGTATTACGCCTTTTCTTATCATCTTCATCAATGCGAGAAACAAATTGCATTTAAATTTTACTTGAAAATGAAAAAGCTGGTTCTTTGAAAGAATTTCTTTTAATAAATTGATAATAAGGTTTGAAGGGTACTTACTGTACAGTCTTATAGGACATAAGGTCGAGCTCTATAGGCTTCTTTATTTTTAGGTGCATTAAATTTTTTTTAGTTTAATTAAATTTTTATTTATTGA
Source organism: Nectonema munidae (assembly GCA_030549495.1). Taxonomy (NCBI): domain Eukaryota; kingdom Metazoa; phylum Nematomorpha; class Nectonematoida; family Nectonematidae; genus Nectonema; species Nectonema munidae. Next base: position 1,436,519 of record JAUIRK010001041.1, on the reverse strand, counting down.
AAGGGGGTGTGGGTAAGGTTGGTTAGATACTGGGTTTCGATAACTCAAGGTCTTGGGTTCGATCTCGCATCAAGACTACTTTCCTCATAGTTCGATACAAGCGGCGTGCCTTCTGGATGAAAACACCCCATGGTACCATTTTACCTTTACATAGTTACATGTGTGTCTTAATATCACTCTATCAAAGCAACACGGGAAGTATATATCAAAGAGAAAAATTTGAAATAAAACACTCGTGTTTAATCCGCAATCGAATTATTAGCTATTGTTTCCAGGAACATACCGAATATGTGTGGATAAGCCACACCGTAACTTGAGAAGCATTGAGATAAAAATAATTTACATAAATAGAATATCTATTATATAAGAAAAATAGAAGGAATAAAAATGGTGAATTAGTTTTAAAGGGATTAATTGATCTATATGCTCGTGGGATATTATATGCGTTTTGCCTATTTTCGTTCATACACTTTTGTATTTCAACTTTTTGTCTATGGGTTAAATTCTGTTTACGTAGATAACCCGCACCCCCGTTTTTAGTGAATTAATTCTGGTAAAAAGTACAGATAAAACGCGAGTGTTAACCGTTTATTATGGAGGCTTAAGGAGGATTGTAAAATTTCGGAAATAAAAAAATTAATAGATTGGCGTTTTCTTACATTTGACTCAATAGATACAAAAGAGGAATCTAAAACTTTGGTTAGTTACTATAGAAATTTCTCATTTCAAATTTAACGCTAGACCCTCTATAAAGCATAGCACTTGTCTCTGTTAAATGTACATACTGTTGATCGAATACTGAATGCGCTAACAAGTCCGAATTTTAAAGTTAAAACGAAGCAGAATTCGTCTTCTTTTGAGAATGAGAAGTGTACAAAATTTCGATATCATCCAATCACTACTTTTGTCTATAAAAATCTACTATAATTGATGGAAGCAAGTCGATTCGGCCTGTGAATACATTGATATTAAATATTTCATTAATGCTGAATTGTTTTCGCATCATAATTGATAATAATCATTACTCATGTGTGTCTTAAATATATAGAAAAAACTTTTATTCCATTTCTCTTTGGGCAAAGATGTTCAAGTCTTGTTAAAATGAAAACTGAATCAAAGAAGCGCTCGGATCCCTAGCAAGTAGCATTAAGCTTAACTTAGGTGATCTCATCCACAAAAAAAAGTTCCAGAGGAGCAAATGAGTTTTTTTGGTTTTGTGACTCCTTGACTAACAAATCATGTAATAAATTTAACTCCATTTTAATGATTTAAAACTTTTACATTTGGAAAAGGTAAAACACAAATTTACTAAGACCTTGCAAAGGAAATACTCACTCAGTCTCAAATAAATATCACTTTGACTAACAGATTACACTAATAATGAGCTGGCATAATGTGGAGGAGGATGGGAGGAGGGGCAAAATGAAGAGATTTGATGCTTTAAGAATATGTTTGCAACTGAAGTTCCAAATATCAATTTACAAATCGGTTACTTTTCAGAGCTGTGCTGTTTTAGGGCTGGGAGAATCAAATATCAACTATATTTTTTATATCACTTATTTATTTATATAGAAATTCTTAAATCAACTAAAATATCAAAAAAAGTAGTAGAACGAAGTTATCAATAGAAAATTGTTAAGTTTGCATAAAAGTAAGATGCAAACAAAAATTATGCAAAGTCAAATGAAAAAGTTTTTATGGCAAATCAAAAATGCTGTAAATTACATTTAATACTAAGATTAGTTAATGTTACTAAGAGTAAAGATAAAATTGGGTTTTAGTCAGTTGCTTTGGTCAACCTCTATTTGACTTTTTCGATTATATTAAAATTTAAAGACAAGTAAAAAAATTTAAAATAAAAGCTTTAACTTTCAATCAGATTTATAATGAAAAGTAGTGTGTCCACTTTAAGGTCTTTTTTTCATTCCCCGGGGAACGAGGACCTCGTAATTTTTGAAAATTTCCCCAGGGAAGAAAAAGCGATTTTTTTACAGTAAAAACTGTTCAGAAAAGAAAATTTAAAAGTCTCATATAAGATTTTTATTGAAAAAAATTTAAATGCATAAAAGATTTATGTTTTAAAAAAATATCTAAGAAAAATTAGAGCGTTCAAAGTTTCATCATTCAACTGGTTTCTTATTTTTGTAGAAAAATAACCCATTGACGAAAACACTCTTTCGGCATCCACAGAAGTTGGTTTTAGGCTCTTTAAATTTTTGAATAAAGTTTCCAAAACTTCGGGCCTCCTATTTGTTTCTAAATAAAGGTCAAATGTTTTTTTCATTATTTCCTCTATGCTTGAAATCTTGCTTTCAGTTTCACGTTCTTCATTTTCATTAATCTTCAGAAATTCGTCCAATTCCTCCTTCGCGCTTTTCTTCTCTGTTTTTTGGTTGCTAACGATTAATCTTTCTTCTCCGTTACTTCGATATTTTTGTCGTCGGATTCGACAAAAAAATTTTTTCAAAAATTCCCCGAGGAAATTTAAAATTTTTTTTCGAGGACGAGGATTTTGAAATTTCACGATTCCCCGGGGACTCGAGGACGAGGAATCCCGGGGTGGACACCCTAATGAAAAGTACTAAAACGCAGGCGTAAAAAATGGGTTCAAAAGTCCCCTTATAAAATGACAGATAGGTTTTTCGATTATTGTGCAACGATATATTATTTTAACCGTGTGTGTGTGTGTGTGTGTGTGTGTGTGTGTGTGTGTGTGTGTGTGTGTGTGTGTGTGTGTGTGTGTGTGTGTGTGTGTGTGTGTGTGTGTGTGTGTGTGTGTGTGTGTGTGTGTGTGTGTGTGTGTGTGTGTGTGTGTGTGTGTGTGTGTGTGTGTGTGTGTGTGTGTGTGTGTGTGTGTGTGTGTGTGTGTGTGTGTGTGTGTGTGTGTGTGTGTGTGTGTGTGTGTGTGTGTGTGTGTGTGTGTGTGTGTGTGTGTGTGTGTGTGTGTGTGTGTGTGTGTGTGTGTGTGTGTGTGTGTGTGTGTGTGTGTGTGTGTGTGTGTGTGTGTGTGTGTGTGTGTGTGTGTGTGTGTGTGTGTGTGTGTGTGTGTGTGTGTGTGTGTGTGTGTGTGTGTGTGTGTGTGTGTGTATGCACAAAACATTTTATTTTTAGCCCAGATCTTATTCAATACATTTAAAAAATAATAATTATATTAATAAAAATCGTGGAATCCTAAATCTTTACTCATGAAAGAAACAGCAACAATTGAAATTCTAAATGAGTACTCATTGACTTAGTAGGTAATAAGACAAAAAAAATGAGCCATAAATAATAACGATTTCAATTAATTTCACATAAAATTTCATCTTAATAAGAATCAATGTATTCTTCGTACATAAATTGTTATTATAACTTCCATTTAGCATTAAGCTCAACTTAGGTGATCTCATCCCCAAAAAAAAAGTTCCAGAGGAGCAAATGAGTTTTTTCAAAATAATGTATAATGGTAAAATATGTATAATGAGCTTCTGCCTCCTTATATACATATTAAAAGTGCATCGAGGAATTTTTTCGGTTTTCGTTATCGAAAAAGCTTATATTAGAACGAGGATAAGAGCTGGAGTTTTTGAGACGAGTTTTAGTACAAATGCATATGTACTTTTAAATAGGTCAATGTTGAGAGCGTGAAACCTTCTTGCGTGTGTAACAACACACGTGGTCAACGCTACACTAAAAGCAGCTTATGTTTTCACAATTATTGCTCTGTATAATTAACCGGTTATCGACCACAGTCGACATATGACGACTTTACAAAAATATGAATCGTCTGCGTTTATTAATGCTTTTTAATACAAATCATCTGCTTTATACTAGATATCGTCTGATTATTCTGGCCATTAACGGGTTAATATATACATTTGGAAAAAGTTTCTTCACATGTTGATCGATCATGATCACATATAGATCGATCACATATAGCATCGAGATAAGAAACGTGATTGTTTCAATGGTGTTAAAGGTAGACCATATGTGAATATGATCAGTAAAACTGCAAATGTTTGTTCCCACTCCAAGGTTATTCAATCAATGAAAAGATGAAAAATACGAAAAGTTAAAAAGTGAAAAGGTAAATTTAAAAATATTTAGATTGTAAGCAAACCTGTTAAAAATTATATAGTAGTGAGTGACACAGTAGTAATATATAATAAAAGTAGATACCAAATTATCTACTGCCCTTTATACTTGCATAGACAATTGATAAACGGTTACAATACCGTAAAATGGAATAAAAAATAGCCAGGTTGAATACAAAAACAGTTAATATACAATAAGTATCATCATTCGGGAATATTCTTTAATTCCTTTAGATCTAACAAATATTTAGAATTGTTTTGGAAGCTTTTATGTTAAAGGCACTTAATGTTTAAATTAAATAATAGGAAATCTACTTTATATATGCAAGGTAAATCAATTATAACGCAGGAGGCATTTTGGTTCCCGCGCCAAAAAATTCATTTCTCCTCTGTTATTTTGTTTCATAACACATTTAAAGGTGTTTTGCGAAGTTAGGAAATAATAGCGGGGTTTCCCTCAACACACTCAAACACCACACGAGCCTAAGTTTTGAAATGACTTGCAATGCTGATATGCATTGGAAAATAATTATTCTTTATTCACGCATCGCAATAAAGATTGCAAATCAAATAGTTCAATCAAAGCAATATCTATTTTTCTTCATATATAGTTTGGAAATATTATATCTCTTAGAATTATTTGTTGGAAGTATCATCTGCTTAGCAAATACGGCGACAAATAATAGTTCGTCTTCCAATAAAGATATTTATAAGAAATCATTTTATTAAATTATATCACAAATGGAGTAATTTACGCAGACTTTGAGAACCATTGTTCTAAAGTGATGTTATTTAGTGGTGATGATGAAAATTTGGGCAAATAAGCAAGTGATATGATTTCAGTGACGATGTAGCAATCAAGTAGATACATACAGACTCTTGAGAATCAAAGATTTAAAATTGTGAACACACACGTTAGATTATATTTATCAGTATTATTTATCTGCATAAATAAGTACACATGTATTGATCAGAGAGGAATTTACCCAGGGATATATCTTTTTTATAATAAACAATATAAAATATAAGCGCTAAAAGCTTGATTGCCCGATCTTACAAGATCAAGGTAAGATCTTCCCCGAAATGATTCACGAAAAAGGGAATTATTCGGTTCGAGAGCAGTGAGGAGTGGGTGCGAATTGGCCAAACATGACATTCATGAAGTCCGCAATAAAAGGGAGCAGCGATCCGCGGATGAAAAGGGCGTCACCGGGTACCTGCCGATACTGAAGATTATCGAAGAGGGCGATTACACACCCTAACAGATCTACAACCCAGATCAAGAGAATTGATCAGCGAAAGACATTTCCAAAGCCTAGGTACTCACTACATACACATAGAAGACAAGCTGCCAATTATCGAGCAAACGCATCGATGACATCGTTCATATTCGATGGACTCGTTTCACAGCTACTTTATTCCTGACGTTCGCCGCCAACTGCAAAAGAAGCGTCTCCCTGCGAAGGCACTTCTGCTCCTAGACAACTGTGAAGCACACCCGACGGGGCTAATGTCCAAGGAAGAGAAAGGATCGTGGTGCCTTTCTGCCAAAGAACTTCCGATCCAAGATCCAGATGTTGGGCAGGAGCATCAAAGCACATTCTAGCAAGCTCATCGGCAACGGCAAGACGCAAGCGAATTCTCCCTAAACACCTGTAGATGCTACCAATAAAAGAGGCGATCAACATGCACGTCAACACATGAAAGACGTCTAAACTCTCAAGGAAGTGTATTCAGGGTAGCTGGCACAGAACCTTGTAAGATGCGATTATGGCTCCAGACCACCACGACAACGAAGAAGAATTTAACACAGAATTCTTAAGCATCTCTATCTTAAGCTCACATGAATCGTGATTCTCATTTCATTGTACATGTAGTGGGATAAAACACAACATGGTAAAACATAGAAGCCGAAATTATAGCGCATGTTCGAGTAGATCCGTTACAATGTGAGTTCGTGGCTTGGACCCTGGCCTCCGCGTTATAAAGGACCTACTGTTTATATATACGCTATTCGTGATTTTATTGCTTCATAGACATATCTTATAATTAATATTATCATCATAGCCTTGCAATCGTTTCAGTTTATCTACTGATATTTTTATGTATGAAGTCGAGAAAGAGCGGCTTTTTCACATTCCAAAAATATATCAATCATAAATCATAGCAGCCTTCCTTTTGTATCGTAGTAATAATCAATAATAAAAATATTTAGCAGAAAGATATAAATCTATAAAAACCTTGTATGCACATGTTCGCACGTAATCCGTTTTTGAGAGAAAATTTCAAAACGAAAGCCTAACTCGATATCTATATGTATTATTATGAAAATAGTACATTTTAATTAAATTCCTGAAGATCAAAGTTTATTTAACGATGTATTTAATAAACTAGTTTGTAACTTAGTCTGTTATAATTAGTTAGAACTAGATGCTTGCTTTTACTAGTTAGTTAAAATAGGTATACTTATCATCAATATAATCAAGCATAATAATTTAAAAAACCATATTTTAAAAGATTAATAATAATGCTAATTCAGAGGTCGCGAATTAGATTAGGAATCAGGAGTGGAAAGGGATTCAGAGTCGGTATCTAATAAACTTGGAGTCGGATTAAGTATTAAATTAATTTTTTTAAGTATTTTGAAAAATGAAGAAAAAGTTTTATTTTTGTAGGCATATACGGTGGTCTTTCTTTGGTCAAAGCAGAAAGTAAGAGTTCGCTTTATATATACATTTTAAATCCTTAAGAATAAAGAGATGGAAACAGATTTTTGTAAGTAGTCCGAGCCAGATATTTTTCCCGATTTCGCAACACTGCTTGGGAGTTAAGCTTTTATATAAAAAAAACAGAAGTCATGAATTGAGATGGAGTGTGGAACACGTGATTCTTCGCTCTTGCAAGAGGCGATAATGGAGTATATAGCGTAACGGACTCCAAATCTTCCAGCCTGTACGTCGTTGGGGTGCCTCCTCTTACTGGAAGCAAATTGGAAGAATTTATCACCTAGCTTCTCAAAAAGAAGGTCTTTTTCGCATTTTTTTTTCACCTCTGCATCCTGGTCGGGTGGTGGACCATCCTGCTTCTTCTTCTTGCGGGAGATGTTGAAGTAAACCCGGGACCACAAAAATGGATATGTGACCTTTGCCACAAACAAATCGCAACTAGACAAACCTCAATTCGCTGAAATTACAACAAACCACACTGGGTTCACCCCAAATGCGCGAATCAAAAAGTATCAGCTTACAACTTACAATGGACATGCCCAATACATATGAAATCACATCAAACTTCTCATGATTCAGTCCCATCATCCACCAATTTTCTTCAATCCCACTCAAACAGAAACCATACAACAAGTACGCACAAAAAAAACAACCAAAGCAAAATTCAACTCTCAATCATTAAACAACGTAAATGAGCTGAACTTTCAAACAAACTCCAAAAAATCATTCCTCAACATACTTCAAATCAACATTAACGACAACAACATTCATAACAATCTCGTTCTTAACCCTTCCAAAAATACAGCAACACTCTTCACTCCAGACCCTGCAGAATATAACACCACCCTCAACCTACATATCAACAATACAACCATCCCAACCGAAAAGAATCCAAAAATACTCGGCCTAACTTTAGACCCCAAAATAACTTTCACTGAACACATTAAAATATCATATAACAAAGCCAAATCTACAACTAACGCTCTAAAGTCACTCACTTCGACTCACTGGGGCAAAAACAAAGAAACTCTTTCAACCACTTACAAAATGCTCACCCGGCCAATAATCGAATATGCCAATACCATATGGGCACCTATAATATCCAACACCAGCACTCAGAAACTACAATCCATTCAAAATGCAGCTCTCAGAACCATTACAGGCTGCACAGCAGACACATGCTCACAACACCTCCACGACTAAACTCAAATACTACCCATCTCGGATCACCTCAAACTCCACTCATCCCAACTCAAGATAAAATCTAGCTGCACAACTCATCCTCTCAACCATCTTCACAACCAATTATCACCCCCACGACTCAAAAAACAATCAATCTTCCACAATTCAAACTTTACTTTCAACACTCCAGAAGATGAACGCCCTACACCCAATGGCCTGAAAGCCTCCCCCAAAGCCATCCACTCCAAAATTGTCCAAAAATACGTCAACCAACGACAGGTCAACAAAGTTATCAATTCACAAGAACCCAGAATTGATCAATCAGAAGCCAGACTCCCTCACCACACCAGAAGAACTCCATCCCAACTCTTTTCTCCTACCTCCACAAAATCAACCCAAACCAGTACCCATCCCCTCAGTGCCCCCTGTGCAGACAAGTAGAACACAACACAGATCACATATTCAATTGCTCTCACGTCAACACAAATCTGGATCCGGTGGATCTTTGGCATAACCTGATGGGGGTAGCGGGATTGCTCAACATTTGGGCTGGACTGTTGAGTTGTGAATCTATCAATGCGGAAGGGTTCAGACAACCACTTGTCGCTTTGTGAACGGGTGCAAGCACCACCACCATAGCGTAACGGGGACGATATTTAATGAATTCTATTGGTCAGGAAACAGTCAATATTAATAATCAAATATATATCTATCAATTTTCAAATTAGAAGTTACAAACTTTTCATTGCAAGAGTGAATTCAAGAAATGCAAGAGCCACAGAACATCAAAGGAACAGAAGAAGCACAAGATAGAATGACATTAGAAGAATATATAAAATAATAATTGATCAGAAGGAAGAAATATGTTAATGAAAGCAATTGAAATACAGAAAATAAGGCAAGAAGTAGAGACAAGAAGCTGAACAATTAAGATCCAAGTTAACAGATTGATGTGCATGTTTAAATTTTCAATGAAGCATTTTTTGTTAAGTAGCCTTGTTCTCATTATTCAATTGTGTGTATATTCCATTGAAATTTGAAAGATTTATTACACAATATCCACATTAAGTAGAGTTGGTACTGTACTCCGATTTTCTGGGATTGTCCCGCTTTTACTGGACGGTAAGAGGCTTTTTAGAATAAAGTCCATGCGACAATTTTGGTAGTACACTGCTGGCAGGTTAACCACAAATGTAGCCATGTGGACATCCATATTTGTCACTAGACTGTCTCTTTGCCTTGCAGTTACAAGTTGAAGTGCATAGCAATGTCTGTGAGCAAGGCTAGGTTAGTTAGGCTTAGCAATTTCAGATTGGAGAACTTTTTGGAAGATTTTTTTTTACAAAGGAAGGTGGGGATCCCCTACAGGACGTCGCAGATAGAAACGGTATTGCCCACGACTTTTTCAATGGACCTCACAGAGGAAGAGCTTGTCTTAGTAATCTACCTTCACTTCGTTCATTAGTACGTGAAACTGGCAGTGGTTGACTCTGTAAGAGAGGATGGAGTTGACCACTTTCACTACGACAGCCATGCCAACAACAATGTTGGTAGACTTTGCACGCAAGGACTCTTGGTGGATGATGCAGTGCACCTTGTGTATGCGCTGAGTGTGTTCCATGGACTCACAATGACTCACAAGTAGTGTGAAGCAGCGCCTTTTTCCCCCAGTCATTGCTGACGCACCCTAAGTTTTTACGCACACAAGACAGGAGAGGTGAGAAGAGTGTTGCTCCACACACTGAAGCACGGCGTTAAAAATGTCTTACACCACGAATAAAAACTAGGAGCTGGGCCGTGTCATTTGCATCGGTGCTCTCGTCAAAAGAAAGGCAACGATAGTTGAACAGCGATGATTGAGTCGTGCATGTTGTCTGACATCTGTTGGGCACAACGACATCCATGAATCGCTTAAACTTGGGAGCAAGGAGACAGGAGAGCAAATAAGCGTGCGTCACTTTCTTCGCCTAGACAGTTTCCTTCCGAAAAAACGAACTCGTCTTCTGCTAGCTACCTGGCAGTCTAACAATGGTGTCCTTTCTCTTGGAAGCATAGCTCGAAGAAAAATGTGATGATCACTGTTCTGTTCCCAGTGGCGGCACACATTCTATTCCTTCATGACAGCACAGTCTTAAACCATATGAGACACTGGGAATGTCCAAAACGCTCGATTAAAAAGCATTTTTTACATTTGGGGTTCAAAGCCTGACCCTCAAAGTCCACTTTTCTTTTCTTAAGACGCAGGATTTCAGACATGATTGCATAAAGCTAGGCAAAACGGAAATGAAATTTAATAAGATTTAATTAATGCTAAGAATAAATAAATCAACACAATTAGGCCTTCAAACAAATCTTTTTTATATACCACGACAGCATGTTTACTAAACAATTCTACTGCATTAATAATTATTACTCTCGATTATAAAGAATAAAACACGCAATGATGATATCTTCTATGCATAAAATCACTAAGGAAAGTGACGCTGTTTCTGGTGGAAAAGATCACGATATTCTAAAGATGTGTAATCTTCACACCGATCAATTTTTTGTTGAAACGGAGTTTTCTGATGGAGTTTGGAGATTATTAAACAGGTTAGCGTGTCGGAACGGTCTCGCGGTGCGGAGACTGCCAGTTCCTAGAATAATTGCGACTTTTCATCCAACTATTTTATAATTTCAGAGAAGCTGGTTTGAAAAATCTAGCTCACCATATATTTGATTATGCTTTTAGTAGAAAAATTCCCATTTTACTTCATTTTTTATAGTACTTATTTCTGTAAGGAATAAAAATTTTGTTCATAAATTTTTTCAACACCTATTTGTCCAGGTTAGCTCTTTTAAGAAATCTAGCCGCCCTACTATGAGTCCTAAAATTTTAAGGAAATATTTCATGGCCTATTTTAACGTAGGCATAGCTTTGCCCAAAATTAGACGTCGTCAGTGATCCTTTAGGATTCAGATCATTTTGGCATTTACAAAATGATATGTTCAGCGTGTTTTTACTTTTATTTTTAGAATTGTAATTCATAAAGGATTTTAAATTGGAAAACCTTTTACCAAATCATTTTTGTTATTAAAGTAAATTTAAAATTATAAGGTTACTATATAAACAAATAGAGAAAAAGACATCATTTAACGTCGTTTGTTTCCGAACCACGGGGTAAGACCTGCCTCACACACACGCAAATTTGTGGGACTTTTTTATTTGGATAGTGGTGAATTTCTTGAAAGAATAGCCTCAGATTAAACAACAAGAAATACAGAAATCCCTGAGGTCTAACCACCAGGCCTGACTAAATCAATGTGTATATTCCGGCTAAAATTGAGATAGTAAACACGTATATAATCATGAGAAGAAGAAATGTTAAACCTAACTCTTTGCCTCTCAGAAGGCATAAAGATATTTTAATGCATGAAAGTTGACAATTTGATAGAGATAATCACAGAATAAGTAGTGCATACAATGAATGGATTCAAGACATTGAGATGTGATAATACGTTAATGCTTTGGGAAAGCATGATTGTAATGGCAATAGTTTCAACGAAGCTGCACAACGGATATACATACAAGTTATCAAATATTAATCATTATTATTGCAAACACAATGCAATAATGGATCAAACAAAACACTGCCTTTAATAGCATATCGAAGGAATGAAAAGGAGCAAAGTGAGGGATTTTTGCTGAGAGATTATTTCACTCAGCCACTACGATATTTCCACATCATGTCTTAGAAGGGAAGGAGCTAAATACTTGTTGGACTTCGTTATTGTAATTGGCTTTTCAATTTTATTGATTAACAACAAAAATTAGTAAAAATCCATGCCTGTCGAATGAGTAGAGTAAAAGTATTCACAACAAAAAGCGTTAGCGAAAACCCAATGATCTACACAAAATATCATCAAGAATGAAACAAATATTATTCTTATTTGTAAACCGTTATTTCACTACTCATTTTGCACATGAATCAAATATATCAGAAGGCGAAAATATTTCTCCGCAAAAGACAAATTCAAACTAATTGTCATAATTATCAATATATTCTATCATATATTAGAGATGTATGGAATATCCACATTCACAGACGAGGATTATTCCCAAAAACTTTTACATCTTCTTAACAACTTTACATTTCATTTAAGTTTCAATATCAGCAATAACATTCGCATCCGCCATTTTTAAACATCTTTCTTTTTTCTATATACTGCAAAAAAAAATTTTTTATAATTTTTTAATTTTTACTTTATCCAAAATCTTTCAAAGTACGTCTTTATGTTAGCACATATAGATTGACACCTTCTCTCTAAATTTTTAAGAAGTATAAAACTTGCGTTTGCTTAGAATAGCAATCATGAAATCCGCTTTTGATTGACGCGGATTTATACGATACAAACGGATGACGACAAATGTTTTCTTCCTCTGAGTTTGGTGAGTGGGTGCCGGGTTACAAAATACATGCGGTTTGAGACACATATGTTTTGTTCGCGTATGGCTTCATCTCATAAAAGAAGCACACACACTTGGTGGATATTTTTTTCGGCAAACTCAACGAATCAGATTGCTTTTGATAGAGTGTCCTCCAATAACATATCTAATTTCTTCACAAACGCCATTCCAACAATTTTTGATCTAGGACAAGTTTTCGTTTTCAAAGTAGGGGATTTTACGCAACCGAGCACAATTTTTCCTTTTACAAACTAACAAAGATATTTTCATTGCGATAAAAATTTTGATATATTGTCCACGTATTGAATGTTGAAGGATCTAAAAACTGACCAGTTTTTTACTTTAGTTCTGAAGAGAAAAATTCCGTTACCTAAAGGCTGTACTCCTCTCATGTATAAATTATTTTGGTGCTGGATGAGAAATATGTTTTCTCAAAGCTTGAGGAAATCTTTTTGTCCAAGATTAAGCCCAAAAAATATCTGCCTATGGTTACAACTTTATTTTCTAATCACTTGACAATTAAAACTTGGTTTTTTTCAAAAATGTAAATATTTTTGCCTCTTTGTAATACTTCAGAGGATAATAAGGGATAATTGTGCGATCTATTTTCTCTCGTTGCTTTGATTGGTTTCTTGACAACTCTGGTAGTACATTTACCATAGTAAAAAATTTTTTGATTGAAACTTCGACTTTTATCAATAAAATTATGGCCTTCTTTTAAAGTTTTAGTGTCTTTACTCTTGAAAAAAATGGAATGAAAAAACTGTTATAGAATAAAAAAATTTTGTAATCAAAAACAAGTATATCTCTTTTTTTAATGTTATAATATGTAAATATGATATATGTCATACGTGATTAAATGAGGAATTATTTTTCTTCTTTATAGCTTTATAAATGATGACGTATATTAATATAATTTGAATGATTATTATTTATCATTGCATTTTATGTTATGATTTGCTAATTTCATATACAAATGGTAACACTAATCATAGTACTATTAATCCTGCAAAGCAAAAGTGCTCAACAAATAATGGAGTGGTAAAAAATTAATAATCTTAAAAATTATTTTGAATAAAACTTTTACTCTTTATTTCCTTTACACTTTATGCATTATCATAATACGCTGTGTGGCGTCATCTTATCCTGAAGAGATTGGATGTGCGAAGGGGCGTTCTTGTGCTAGTTTATATTGAGGTTTGGACTGCCAGGTAATGGCGTCTTAGAAGTGGTCGGATATGTCCATTCGAGCATGCTAAGCATGAAAAAAAGGGGGGAAAGGAGGTTACGCGAATAGCTTCACTAGCACCAGATGACAGATATATGTTCTTGTAGTTGCAAGGCACTCCTGCATCCCTACTTTCAATGAATCGCGCCACATCTTTACGAATGACTTCTACTCCTGCGCTGTTGCTATACGAGCCTGAATAAAGTGGAGGAAGTTTTAGAGATGAAGCTTTGAAAAAGAAAAGCAATGCAATGCATGAAAAGCATACCCAAACTCTTCCCACTGCAGTTATCAAGAATGCGGTTCGATCTCGCAACCACGTCGCTTGGAAAAATATCTTTGCTTCGCAAATCTGGATAAAGGGTACACGCTAATACCTTAGAGAAATAGTAAAGAGTTCATCAGAAAAGTGTAAAATAGTGTCAAATTATTATTGGAATTGATCAGCACGGCAAACAATTTTTGACATAAAAATCCTATTTATTGATTTATTCGAGCGTATTTTTGACGTAAATAAATTTTTTAGAGTTTTTTCAATTAAAAAGACTCATGGTTTTAAAATAATAATATTTAATATTTTTGGTCCTATAGTAATGTTTTTTTTTAAATTTTTTTTGAACTAATCTTGTTTCGGTAGAATAAGCCGGTTTCATGCATGTTAAAAAATATTTTTTGGCCCATAGCCAGCAGTTTTTAACATTTTTTACAAATGGTAAAAAGCTTTTATTTCCAATTACGAAGCACTAAATGAGTCGCTACCAACTCCCAAAGCAAATTTTAAAGCCTTTTAAAGTTTTTTTTATTTCATTTAAAGATTTTGCTAGAAAACAAATATTATATGATAGATCTAAATAAAGCAAAAATGTGTGATGAAGACACTATCATTCTAGGCAAAACAGTTTCCTCGCAATTACACATGCTTTTATCTACTACTCTACATAACTTGATACACATCAAAGATTGCCGCCGTTCATTGTTAAAAGTGAACAAGATATACGCGTGGCAGTCGTATATCATACGATGAATCACATTTTAAGTTTAGTTGCAATTTTACGAAATACCACCATTAGTTTTTGTCGTGTGATTGATTTTAGTCAAGATAGTTAGAAGATGATACATAAGCAAGGCTAACAAAATAATATAGTATAGTGCGTGGCGTTCTTGTAGCGAGATTTAGACAGACAAGTAATGGCGCCGTAACAAAGGTGCTAGTGCTAAGGAATGTTTATATGACCGAGACGGGAATAAACTGGCGCTCTTTTGCTCCCAATTAAAAATTAAGCTAAATTCATAAATGGCGTGAGGGATCGTTCACAAACAATGTCAACGAAGTTTTCTTTATGTTTGACACTTCTTAACTTTTGGATATCTATATGTTATACTTTATAACAGGGTAAGTCAATTTTTAATCCCCGGTGTTGCGATTACGCAACAATCAAAATATTATTTTGACACGGAAACATTGAACAATAGGGTTTAAAGTTGGTGTTTTTTGAAAGTTAAGACTCAAATCAAAAAATAAAAATTGATTTGGAGATGAAAAATACTATTATCACTTTATTCTTAAAGAAATTTTTTTTTATCTTTTCAATGTTTGATATAAAGTATTTAGCGTTGAAGTTTTTATATTGTTCTTCAGAAAAAAATAATTGAAATAAAGTAGCACAATTATCAGTTTTATTTTTATAATATACATTCTATGATATAAAAAAACTATATAAAACTATTTTTTAGTGAAAAAAAACAGGTTAAAACTTTGCTTTGCGTTTTTGCAAGAGTGGTATATTTCATAGACACTTTTTACAACTATGTGGTGATATAAGGGTCATCAACACCCTGTTGTCATTGGTGGTCCAGGTATGCATGTGTAGATAGATGAAGCATTGTTTGCCAAGAGGAAAAATCATGTTGGTCGAATTCATCGATATACCAACATCTGACAGTAAATCACAGTCAAAATTTTGTGGATCCTGACAGTGGAACACATACCCAACATATTGAACGACTTTGGCTTCTGCAAAGGTCAGAAACAAGCGGCAATGTGGAACTGATTGAGAGATGCTAAATGAATATTTAGCAGAGTTTCTTTCGCGTCACTCATTCTTTAATTACATTTGGGAATAATATATTAAATTCAATTCTTAATGATATGACTGCATTTTATCCATCCACAGATTAAAAAATTTTTTTTAGTTCTTTTTGTTTTCAATATACTTTTGTTGAAAATTTTTCTTTATTTAATAAATTTATCTTATTCAGTACATTTTTTTAATTATCTTTAGGTGGCGGAGCCAAAACAGGAAAGTACGCAATATTTTGCACTTAAGCTTCCGCCTACTCTTATAAAATTCTATCTCATTTTCCCCCTTTTAGCTAAAAAGCCTCAGAAGAAAAAGATTCTAACAGAATTGATAGAAATAACCTTTTAGTTGATATCTTTTGCGAACAAACATGACCTTACAGTTTTTGACTGTCGTGTTCAGTTTAAAAGCGTATAATTTAAAAATTCCCGTTTTCAAATTGATTTTTCAAAACGACATTCTTTGAAATATAGGATACGGATACGATAAAGTTTGAATACAAAAATATCGTACAACACAAACAAAAACGTCATACACATGAATCTAATCAATAATACGCTATCTTTTTTTGAAGCATTTTTTCAGCCGATTTTATGTCAGCAGTGTTACGTCACATTTACATCCTGTTGCAACATAAGTGCTATGACATTTTGTCAGACAGAACAAAGGCTATGAAAAGCAGAGTTAGTTAACATTTGCATTAATTGATTCAAAAGAAGAAAGTACCCCTTTTTTCAAATAGATTTGGATTGATTGCTATTAATAATACAAAACAATTTTAAAATGTATATACTTACAAATTTTTATTAGTATCGACATTTTAAAATGTGATAAGGACGGCATCGCTGAAAAAATTTAGATCGGTACGTCACTACAGACAAACCAAACCCCTAACAAAAATCAAGAAGATAAACATCAAACGTAACGCCCCCCCCCTCCCCCACAGAAAGAAGGGTGATGAATATTTTTTTTATATAGTTTTTTTAATCATTTTTCTAATTTTTTCCCTTTTTTTCTTCATTGTGAGGGAAATTATATTCTATTAAATTATATTTTAGAATTAAGAGGCTTTTCTTTGAAATAATGAATAAGAGGGCGTGAAAAAAATGGTGTTAAAGGGACCTCTCTTAAAAAAATGCGTTAAAAAGAGTCGTTTTTTGAAAAAATGGTGCATAATTGGGGGTTTGAGTAGAAAAAGTTTGATAAACACTGCTTTGGAATTGGATGATGAATGATGATAATGATGTGGCTCAGAGTTTGTAGTGATGTTTTTTGTCATGCAAATAGCCTTTTGCCAGAAATAGGATACAACACACACACAAACATAGATTTTCTTTCGTATAAAATTTTATACTGTCAAGAGTTTTCTGAGAGATAAACAAATTTATTTTCGTATAAAAGAGGAAGGAATTAAGGCATAGAGAGGAAAAATGGTGAAACTCATTTTGAAGGAAATCGTTTTTGGAAAACAGTATTTAAATCAAAAGATATGAAAGTTCATGTGACTTGTGAGGATCTATGATTTATGATAATTAGAAAGATTCTTTTTGAATGAAAGATAGGATATACTTTACACGCCACGTATGCACATATATGCCTGAAAACATTAATATGCTATTCTTATCATTCTAATTAAAACAGTTTTGTTATTCCAAAAGTATAAAAATATATTATGAAACAAATAGTGTACAGCATAGCTATCAAATGGATACTTCTTTAAAGAAGGAAAAACTGTCATTCTTGTAAAATACAGGGTTTCTTGGAACTAGAAAAAAATTTTCTGGATCCAGATCCGTCTCCAACTATTATTTATTTCAAAAAAAATTTTTTCTTTATTTTAATTTATTTGACTCCGTTGGCTCCAACTCCAGCTTCAAAGCACAAATAAATAGCAATAAAATTCTTCTCGCCCTAAAATCCAGTGTAAAAAGTAGACTAGATAGATTATATATATAAATAAAATGAGAAATTTTGAATCAAATTTGAAGCTTTTGAAAAATAGGAATGTCGCAATTGGTCTTTTTGTCATTTATCATTAATTTATGAACAAATTAAATGATGAATTAGTTTTGTTAATTACTGAATTTATTTAGTTTGTTAGGCAGCCAGCAGTTGGTTCTGTGATTATTTGGTATTTAAAACCAGATGTCAATTTAGCGAAAAAGTCGCTAAATTTGACCAATTTTATTTTTAGCTGAGTGCTTGTCGCCTTTTAAAAATTACAAATATCAAAGCCAATATTTAAATTTTAGCACACTTTTGATATAGTAAAATATGGTTATGCCGAAGCCAAAGTTCTTTTTCTGGCCCAAACGTATTACGCTGTTACTTTACGTTAAAATTTACGATTAATTCCAAGTCGGATAAGTCAAGCATTCGTTTAAATCGCAGTACAGTGGTTGTCCTATCCATATGATACTTAATTACCCTTCTATCTATCTATCTATCTATCTATCTATCTATCTATCTATCTATCTATCTATCTATCTATCTATCTATCTATCTATCTATCTATCTATCTATCTATCTATCTATCTATCTATCTATCTATCTATCTATCTATCTATCTATCTATCTATCTATCTATCTATCTATCTATCTATCTATCTATCTATCTATCTATCTATCTATCTATCTATCTATCTATCTATCTATCTATCTATCTATCTATCTATCTATCTATCTATCTATCTATCTATCTATCTATCTATCTATCTATCTATCTATCTATCTATCTATCTATCTATCTCTATCTATCTCTATCTATCTCTATCTATCTCTATCTATCTCTATCTATCTATCTCTATCTATCTATCTCTATCTATCTCTATCTATCTATCTATCTATCTATCTATCTATCTATATCTATCTATCTATCTATCTATCTATCTATCTATCTATCTATCTCTATCTATCTATCTATCTATCTATCTATCTATCTATCTATCTATCTATCTATCTATCTATCTATCTATCTATCTATCTATCTATCTATCTATCTATCTATCTATCTATCTATCTATCTATCTATCTATCTATCTATCTATCTATCTATCTATCTATCTATCTATCTATCTATCTATCTATCTATCTATCTATCTATCTATCTATCTATCTCTATCTATCTATCTATCTCTATCTATCTATCTATCTATCTCTATCTATCTATCTCTATCTATCTATCTATCTATCTATCTATCTCTATCTATCTATCTATCTATCTATCTATCTCTATCTATCTATCTCTATCTATCTATCTATCTATCTATCTATCTATCTATCTATCTATCTCTATCTATCTATCTATCTATCTATCTATCTATCTATCTATCTATCTATCTATCTATCTATCTATCTATCTATCTATCTATCTATCTATCTATCTATCTATCTATCTATCTATCTATCTATCTATCTATCTATCTATCTATCTATCTATCTATCTATCTATCTATCTATCTATCTATCTATCTATCTATCTATCTATCTATCTATCTATCTATCTATCTATCTATCTATCTATCTATCTATCTATCTATCTATCTATCTATCTATCTATCTATCTATCTATCTATCTATCTATCTATCTATCTATCTATCTATCTATCTATCTATCTATCTATCTATCTATCTATCTATCTATCTATCTATCTATCTATCTATCTATCTATCTATCCATCTCTATCTATCTATCCACCTCTATCTATCTATCTATCTATCTAACTATCTTGTTATCTTGCTATCTTGCTATCTATCTATCTAACTTGCTATCTATCTAACTATCTATATATCTAGCTATCACAACATACACTTTTACAGCAAAAGCTCCTAAGCTGCTAACACATTTCTCAAAAACAAGTATATAACATTTTTTCAAACGCGTAACGGTAAGCATGAATACTAATTACTTTTTTTGAAATAAATATAAAGATTAGCTTTATTTTTAGAAAATGACAAATCTAGTCATACTTCCCTCTTGAAAAGCAACATTCTCCCCCAAACTGTACCCGTGCTATTTAAAAACTACGCAAATTTTAAAAACTCAAAAAGAATATAAAACCGTAAGTCAGTTTTGAGTCAAGACGTGCCCAAATTCCTTTCAAAGTGCCTAAAAATTTGATTAACCAGCGCACCAAAAAATAAAAGCGAATCACAGCGAAACTTTTGGCGGCCTTTGGCTACTTTATGATTAATTTGACGTATAAGGCTGATTCATACGTTTTAGAAGTGAGTTAGGTGGAATAACTCACAAATATTTAGCAGTCAAATAAATTATAAAAGAATGCATGCTCTCCTAGAAGCATGAACATCTATATTTCTACTTTCTATCAGTATAAAAGGTATCAGAAAGCAAAGCTTTTTATAGTTATGATTCCAAAATTTACTTTAAGCCTTTTAGTACCAGTGTTACCTTGAATATATAAAATTCTTCTGAAAAAGAAAGCAGACGAATAGTCTTAAAACTTTTGGTCCTCAAAGGGTTAACTTCGAAAATTACAGGTGTACAAATCTATAAAATAAAAGACATGAAAAAGTCGTGGACTAACTTGCTCTTCGCTAGTTATCTTCCAAATTTTTTATAAAAATCTAGATATTTACAAAAAACTAACTATTAAAAAAATTTACCTTAAGCTGAGTTTTGTTGACATTAATGAAG
The DNA here is from genome assembly GCA_030549495.1 of Nectonema munidae. Classification (NCBI taxonomy): domain Eukaryota; kingdom Metazoa; phylum Nematomorpha; class Nectonematoida; family Nectonematidae; genus Nectonema; species Nectonema munidae. The sequence continues at coordinate 1,416,125 of JAUIRK010001041.1, read as the reverse complement.
TGTACTTCTTTTACCAAGATTTTATAAAATAGGACTAATAAATTTTAGAAGTCTATAAAAAGAAACTGTCTTCAAACTCCACTAATATATGACAGATACAATACACTTATCATTGTTCACACCAAATGAAACTTCAATAACTGAAGCGAAACTTTAGATTATTATTATCAAAGAATATGGATTTTGCTATGACTGGAGTAGAAGTCAAAGTTTAAAGTATTAATATCTTTTAATGAAAAACTCGCGACTTATATACGGCATGTTATGGGTTTTTACTAAATTTTTAAGTATTTGAAAACGGAATCGAAGACGTAGTCGGACTTTTGTAATAACTAGGAGTCGGAACGAGTAAAAGTGGACGGAATCCTTCCGATTTCACAGCCCTAGAATTGGCGTACACGTCTTATTTGTACAAGTTACAAAATATTTTATACATATATACTATAAATCTTTTATATTTAAACCATGCAAACAAACACCATGTTACTTAATTTGGCATAATAACACAGGATTGTATTCAATGTATGCCAAATATCTTTAGGCAGTCTCTAATATATTTCAACGTTAGCATTTTACGCTACACAAGCTTTAATGCTTATGTGAATTCTTTTGACTGATTTTTTCGTTTTACCACCAATTTGAGCATAACAGTAATGTCGTCATGAAAAATCTCTTCTTTGATAAAATACCAGATATAAAAGATAGATACTGGTAAAAAGATAACTTAGCGTAGTTTCATCGACAAGGGCAATTGCTATCGATTGTATCGAACTACAAGCAAGGTAGGCTTGATGCTGAATCGAACCCAAGACCTTGTGGTATAGAAGACAAGTATCTAAGCAATCTCACTATCGCCCACTTAAAAAAAGAACGCTAATAAGACTATATCACATAAACTCAATTCTACATACAAGGCATCATCAGAGGGGGATTACGAAGTAGGATAAACTTTAATGAACGCCTTAAATCTTTTCTATGCCCCCTTGACAATCAGAACATTTGTAAATTCCAATATTAGTTTATATTTTACTGAAACATATGGTTGAGAAAATTTGTTCTATATAATCAAATTTTTAGAGCCATTTTGGAACTGGTACAAAATTGGAATGTAGCAAATTAAATATTTGTATATATTTTATCAATCATTTTGTAAATCCTGTTGTTCTCATTAAAAACAACAATCATTTTGTAAATCCCGTTGTTCTCATTAAAAACAAAGAGATTTTTATCCTTGCTTGTTAAACCATCAAGGAACATTTATAAATTTATTGGAGCACTTTTTATTATAATTTAATAGAAAAATATTATGGAAGTTCAAAGCTAAGGCGTTTATTAACGCGAGTTTTATTGTGTTTTATATTTCAAAATTTTTTGTATTGTTTTTCGGTTAATTTTAAGGAAGATTATATGAAAAAAGATATTGCAAGAATTGAGGATAAAAACAAAACTTATAAGATATTAAAGTAGAAGTTTTCTCCTTAACTATGATATAAAGTAAAACTTCTATTATTGAAGACCTCTGTATAATCAAAATTTCTATTGAGTTCCTAGTAGGGTTGAGGAGTCGAAGTCAGAGATTTCAAAGGGATGTGTGGATGTGTAGGAATCGCACTCGGATTTTTTTTAAGTATTTTAAACAATTAAAGAGATTAATTTTTGAAAACATATGGAGTGGCTATGGTATTGGACCCTATGACTCCGCCCCCTGATTCTTAGGGTGGTCAGGGGTTTCACTCCTAATTCACATTCAAAAGCTTTAATGCAAACTTTGTAGTATCGAAAAATTGCAGCCTTTTTAGCAATCAATTATATAATTGACAGAAGCTTTCCCAATTGAATCAATATATTCCTATCAGATTTTAATCATTTTTAAAACAATTTTGGTTTTGGGATAAAAGTTCGAAAAATAAAAGCTTAATATTTGTAATTTTTAAGCATAAAAACATTAAAAAGTTAATGCACAATATATTTTTTCAAAGCACATAAAATTTTGGGAATTTAAAAATATTTAACCATAAAGATATAAAAAAGAATGATCAATTTCAAGCCTTTTAAAAATTTGTAACCCATGTTTCTATTCTGAAAATTAATGTCATCATTATATATAAATAAAACATAAAATATTTAATAAATAAATGATTAAATAAAAACACGGCAAAAAAGGAATCCGTATTTAAAACTTTTCAAACTGGTGAGTAGTTATGAAATTTTACACATGTTTGTAAAAAATAGATAATATGAAGTTAAAATAATATTATAATAAATTTATAACTTGTCTAAAACTCTAATGAATATTCAAACCAACTACTACAATAAAATCCAAAAAAGTAAAGACAAAAAACTCTTAATTTCCTAATATACTAGACTTTAGGAGATCTACTATAATTGAGAAAAATAGGATAAAACATAAATAATAAGAAAAGGTACTAAACAGACTTTTGATTTAGAAATATTTTTAAATTTGAAAAAAAATATAAAAAATTTATCAAAATATATGTAAGGATACTTGACGAAAAAACGTTAGAGATAATTGACCAGTTGCGTGACAATCTCCAATATTTGCTTTTATGACATTTTTAAATGGTAGTATTGTATTTTGCTAAAAAAAAATACAAATTATTCTAAATGAAAGAAACAACTTACTAATAAACTTACATTTATTTGTTTTTCGAAATCATTAGCTTTGCTTACAATTGGACCTCGAACAGCATATTCCATATTAATAATTTGTGGATATATATTATTTGAGGTTAGAGTTTTTAAAAAACATACAGAATTCACTGACATTTCAAAAAAGATAGATGTTTAAATTTACACTTAAATGAAAAGAGATGATAAATAATATTTAAAAAAAAAATCCTTTCAAAAAATCTTTGAAAAAATCATTTTTAGAAACATTTCTTTAATTTAGCATTTAAATTATTAGACATAATAGGTCTATGTGTCTTGAGTATGCTCATGGATTTTTCTCTTACTGTTTTATTTCTTCAAATATGCTTTTTATGTACAATAAATCTTTCTTTCTATGTAGAATCTTACTTTTATTCTCGTTTATCTTGAGTTTTAAACATATACCCTTAAAATTTAAATTATTGAAATATCCAGTTATAAATTTTCCAGGAGTAATAAAAGAGAATAATAAGGGAAAAGTAGCGTGTATTATTTTTTTTGAGAAGTTAAAATTGCGCTATTTATTTTATTATATGGGCAAAGAAGGTTTGATGCTGGACTTGTAATCAGTAGTGAAGCCAGGACGGGTATATGGAACAGTGCTTCAACCTTACTTTTATTCTATTTAACACTAATTTTGAAAAAAATTTCTTAAAAATCACAAAGGCTTTAACTTTTTTAATAAAAATTTTGGTTTTTTAAGTTTCTGAGAAATTAAAAATTATGCCTCCTTGTTTCGACTCCATTTTTATCTTTCACTATGCCACTGCTTATACTTAATACGTATGGTTATAGAAGTTATATTTTAATAGATACACTTACCACTGGACCTACTAAATTTATGATTGCCGTCACTAATATATAATGAATAGTTTTATATATATATTAAGTGTATACTCTTAATTTTACACTAAATACCGACTAATAAAATGGTGAAATTTTGTGTTATGCTTTTAATATATTTGATTTTAAAAGGCGCAAGTGAAGTAGATTGAGAAAGATTTGAGGTAAAAAGTTTAGTGTAAAGTGAATTAAAGTAGATTTGAATTTTAGTGAAAGAAAAAAGCAAGTTTTCGGTGTAACATTAGGAGAAGTGCGTTTTGAAAGAGATAAAATCATCTATGTAGTTAAATTGAATGATCCAAAGAATGTCTGATAGGCAACCTCTTTAGGGAGAGAAAAGCGAGAGTGAGTAAATGGCTGTACGAGATCTGTATTTGAATAAAAATTTTCGATTAGAAAAGTAGTTATTTCTGAATTTCCTCAAATAGAAAAGATATTTTTAACAAAACCTGGAAAGAAAACGGGAGACATAAAATTATATAACACTACTCGATTGCTAGACCTTCTTTTTACATATCAGTGTATGTCCTTATTTTATGTATTCATCAAATACCTTTTTAATTTCAGATTTTTATTTGTAAATAAGGAATATATTTGTGTGTATTTAGATATATTTGTAACCTTCGCATACCACTATTGGGCTTTTTACTCCACTGTTTTTTTCAACTCAAAATTTAGGCCACAAAAAATATGTAAGGTGGATGAAAATTAACACCCAAATTTGAAGAAATTAATGAAGTTTTCATTTTTCACTTCGATTTAAATTTTTAACAAAAATTTCAGGGGTTGATGACCCAAAAGTCAACCTGACTTCAAAAAAAAATTTTCAATATTTTTTGAATTTTCGTAAGACTTCCATAAAACATTTTTTATATAAAGATCAGAAAACTTCTGTTATTTTTAAGTGATAAAATCTGATGAAAAAATGATTTTTAAAAAACAAGCAAAAAAATTTATTAACGCCATTTATATATTTTAAATTACAATGCAAAAACAAAAATGTATAAACTTATCTGCTATCAGAGTGACAAGTAGGACATATCAGATGCAGAAAGTCTTTTGCAAATAAATTTTTTACAAAACGAGCACTTTCTGGTACCCCTGCTTCTGGGTTTGCATTCTGGAACAGTGCAGTATCCTCTGCTATTCGAACTACTTTCATTTATTTCTATTTGAGGGAGAAATCCATAATACGATAAAATATTTTTGATAGGTCGTGATATTTGTGAAACTTTAGAGCGTACAGGCATTGACTGTTCACAAAGTTTGAGAGATAAAAGCTTCAAAAAAATTTTCCTGCCTCCTTTTCTAGTTGAGCAATGTGTATCGGAGTTGAAACTATAAATTACCCAAGAGTTAAACGTCGTGATATCTAAGTAATTTGTAAAAACAGCCATAGTCCATCTTCTACTAGGCTTATAGGATGTAAAATCCCTTGCCATTCTGTTGAAACAATCAACACCGCTTTTATACTTATTGTAAAGAACCAAGGTTTCGGGCTTGTTTTTATACGATGTTATAGCCACACCCCGAGTATGTTGGGAAGATAAGATATAAACCGCTTTAAAATTTTGCCTAGCATGTTTCATCGGAATGTAAGTTGAAATAGAAGCATACTCTGAGTAAACGAACTTACTCTCAGTTTCTTGTAAGTTTAAATTACGAATGTATTTAGGTTTCAGAATATTGGGTAGAAAACGACGATTTGAGTTTATAGTGCCGCAAATAGTTAAATCTTTGCTTAGGGCCCACTTCGCTAGTTCATGAGATGTGAAAAAGCGATCAAGAAAAACTCCACATCCCCGAGGTAAATTTGATCCAATAAATCTTTTACAAATTTCTAAACTAGAAAAATAACATTTATCAAGCAAACCAGAAATGTAAATTTCAGGCTTCATTACATAAAAAGTGTTAGCATCATTCATATGATATACTTTGATACCATAGTGGCCGGGTTTACTCTTATCGTATATTTTTATGGAACATCCTCCTCTGAACTTGACTAGTTGCTCATCAATAGTAACTGCATCTAGAGGCGTCCAATACCTATGACAATTATTATCAAAAAATGACTATGAATCACTCTGATTGCTGATAGTTTATCATTTTGATTTCTATCAATTGAACAATATTTATATATGTGAACATCCTTCTTCCCATCGCTGCACGGAAAACAGGGTCGCCATTTTTGGAGAAAAGATACCGCGTCGCTATTCTTTGGTCTTTAGCTTGTCCAATGTAAATAAGACATCCAAAGTAAGCTAGTAGGTCACTTATATTAAACCTTTCATGGCAAGCCTTTAACTCTTCCCATTTTGAAATGCTTTTACTAAATAAATTATTTTTACTATACATCTGATGTCGGACAAAATATAAACCCCAAAATTCAGTCTTTAGAACTTCATAAATTAGAAAGTTTTATAGGAATCATAAAAAATAATGAAACTTATATAGTTCAGGAATGTCTTCTAAAGACTGAATTTTTGAGCATATATTTTTATAAAGTTGAAAAAACTTACTTGTAATTTTCTTCTGCTTTTTTCTTCGTCATTTCAAAATTTATGGGTTATTATAGTAATATCAAAGAACAAATTGAAAATTTTGACAATATCCTTTAGATTTTTTGCTTCATTTGTTGGATTAGAGATAAATTACGGCAATTTCGAGCTTGAACACGACCAGTGATGGAGTCTTGAGATTCCCAAAAATATCTTGTACCGTCCGGGGCTATCAAGTTTTCATCCACATTTTCCAGAGATTCTTCTTCTCTTTCCTCAAGTTCTTCAAATGACTCTTCTCTTGAAAGGGGAACTTCTTCATATATATCCGACGCTGAATCGTCCGAGCTATAAAAGTACTCATCAGATTCGGTAGACGTTGAATATTCGCTCAAAGTGTTCATGATTGTGGCAAATAACAAAATAATGAACGTGAAAAAACTTATTCAACACAAAGCTTTGTATCGTAAATCAACGGTGAATGCTGTGCAAAAGGAATTATCTTCCACAAAGAGAACGCATAAACAAATGCCAAACAGATATTGATTTTTATTACGCAAGGTTTGCTGCATACTGTCATATAAACAAATCGTCCAAGGAGCAACCAACATGATGTCCCTTTTATTCTCAATAGATATAGATTTCTTTTCTCCTGCTATCAACAAAAGGCAGCCTATAAAAGCGACTTGTCCTACTTATAAATTTATTTACCAAGACAACGCCTGTTAATATCACTGGAAAATGAGGCTTTTTTTACAAAGTTGTAGATAAAGATTTTATAAAAGCTGTGGTATTTTAATATTATATTCAATTTATTATTATGCCATTCATTTTTTTTATTTACCTATATATTCTCGTAAATATTTCTGTTTTTTGAAAAAAAAAGATGGCGTTAAATTGAATATAATAAAACTTTTATTTTTTGTTGATTTGCTTTCTAAGTTTTTCTCAGAAACATTGGTTAGATGAATTATTATTGAGATAAAAAAAACTTCAAAAACAAAAAATCAGATGTTTTAAACTTATTAAATGTTTCTTATTTAGATCTAACTTTATTTTAACTTGAAATTAACAGGACATGGGCTTTTTACTCCAGTATTGTGGCATTGGTGTATTATTTATATACTGTGGCATGCGAAAAACGTGCACGGTATGTCATTTAATTAGCGGTCGTGGAGACAAGTATTTCATTTTAGACAAAATGTTAAGAATTCGATTTGGGTTATTTACAGGTTAAAATTTGGATGAGTTCTCATCTGAGGTATAGACTGTATGATTTGTATATATGTTTATAGGTTTCAAGAAGAAAGGAGTTTAGTGCATCATAATGTGCGTTTGAAAGTATTTGTTTTGCGAAATTCTCTAACTAGGTACTTTGGAAAATATTTGACTGAGATGGCCACCAATAAATGTGTAATTTAGAAGTAAGTTATCACTCGTCTAGACAATTAACTCTCTTAATAGTTTAAATGCCGGGAAGTCTACTAATCTGATATTTATACGTCTTGTATTATAATACTTTGTTACTGTACCACACTTATAAGAGATTGTATATTACGGTTATTTCGGAATAAAGCTTTCTCGTTACACGTATAATGATATATTTTTTGGTGATAGCTTCTTTGAAATGTAGCTTAAATGGAAGACAGTTTGTAAAGTGTTATGTAGGCTCTTGTCATTGTATTGAGACATAGGAGGTGAGTTTTTTTAGATAAATAAGGGATGATGGTTAACATAAAGTTAAAACCCATCAAAGAATACTGTATTCAAAGATATGTAGAATGATTGATTTGTAAATAAATAGGGAGTGTTACATTTTCAGGCCCAATTTATATGACATAATTATAGAAAGGAAAACAGAGTGGAAGAGAATTAATGGCCTATGTTTTTGAAATGGGATGACCATTTGATGTTTGCTTGGAATTTGAGGCCTTAATATTTCAAAAAGGAAGAAGGTTGAATGAGAGTATTACTTAGTGTTAATAAAAGAAAGAGAAGGGACTGTATTTGTGTGAAGTGTATGAGTTGATCGAGCTAGCTGCCTTAAATATATTTTCTAATGAATCGACGCGGAAAGTTAAATTTAAAATTGTATTGGTATTCGAAATGTTTTCTTTTCAAGGTGAAGATACAGATTAGATTGTCTCAGTAGCTTTGAAAGATGTGTGAATTGTTTTTAATATATCTAATAGGGGATTTATGAGTATCAGCCAGACAATGTCAGAGAGGCACCCACTTTGTGGTTTGGAAAGAGAGAAAATGAACGGTTATTAAAGAATTGTGTTAAAGTATGGGAGAGATTTGAGAGGTAATTTGGGTATTTTTGTCTTATCACATCAAAATGATTGCAGGGTGCCATGCTGAATTGAATGCTGTTAATGTCAAGAAAAGGGCCGGATGATTTTACTTTGGATCATAGTTTTGTTTCAAGGTAGGAGCATAACCTGAATAGAGCGCATTATGCGTTCTTATGGGGGAGGTAAACGAATTCGAAAGGTTTTCAATTCACCCATATGTCACTTGCAAAAACAAACGAAGGTTTATAAATAAGGAAGAAGATAAACCTTAATTTTTAAAAAAGTAGAATTTAAATTTTAAATGGATATAGTCTTCGAATCTTTTTCATATTACTTATTTGCTAATATTCGCTTTATAAGAGATTAGTATATTAGTGCTATCAGAGACAGGCTATTTTTAACATACATTTAAAAGTAAATGGAGAATCTCAGGATAAATGGGAAATATTATTGACTATTTATTATTATAAAGTTGCTTGGATATACCATCCTATAAAGCAAAGTTTTAAAAATATTTCAAAAAATTTAAGGTTTCTCACACGTTTTTATTATTATTATAGTAATATTTTTCAAGTAAAACATGTCTTAGCCGTAATCTTACCTGTCTATTTCGTTCACTATTTAACACCAATCCAGTATAATTGTAAAAGAAAGAACTCTTATAGGCCTGTTTAAAAGGGTTATTTTCAATGGATCACGTATCTGACAATAATGGGTCCATACAAAGAAAAAGTTGAGAACCTCTGTGCTAGACTGAAAGAGATCTATGAAGGTTATTTTATATTAACGTTCAACGATGTTAATGGAATAATTTTGAAAGTTTTACAACATATGATTTTCTTATTTGTTTTCGAATGATAATTACTATCTTTCGACAATGGACCAATGGTGGAAGATCTCTATCATCTGCCCATTGGATGCAATACTGACAGCTACAAAAGGAAAATTCTTTTCAATAGTTATAGTTCACTTAAAAAGTAGAATTTATTTTTTAAAGATATATTAATGTTTTCACACAATCATATTTGAAGCTTCAGAATTCATTTTGATTTGCTTTGAATAAGAGGGAAAATGTGATTGCCTCCCCAATTTTTTCAATCTCTTCAAAATTAGTTGTTTTGAAAAAGTCATGTTTTTTGATTTCTTGAAACGTTAATCTGTTTTCTGGCGCTCTAATCAATATCTAAAAAATAAAAATGATAGATACCAACTGAAAAGGAATCAAATGTTTACCTTTGAAAGCAAATCCTGAACATTTTCAGAAAGTTGCGTATTGTCGTACGTTTTAAAAGATGACATAGATAAAACTTCGTAAAAAATAACAGCAAAGGTCCACCAGTCAGATGAAGAACCACTTTGTCCACTATTTTCAATCACTTCTACAAATGCGATCAAAATATATTACAAGCGAAAAATAATACATAATAGCTAAAATAATTATAATAGATTCTTTCCTCCACAATTAATTTTTTTTATCTACAACGGTTAGAAGATATCTTGTAAGGGTGGATTTAAAATGTTAATCACTTTCATTTATCAAAATGAATCTTTATTCTTACTATAAACCTAGATAGGTTATTTGAGGTTCATATTTTTCCTCCATCTTTAAATATTGAATTTGAACCAAAACGCTTAAGGAATTCATTAAATGACTGTTTCACATAGCTACTAGCATCCTTCTATATATTACCTATAGATAGTATATAATAAGTCGGTTATGCGAAAAGAATATAACAGGCATGTCCAAATCTTTTTATGAAATTATTTGAATAGTATATCATCTAATAAGTATAGTGTGACATTACACGTTTGCGTATAGCAAGAGACTCAATTTCAATTCTTGTCTCAGATGTGCCATTTTATCAAATGATTGTATGCTAGATTGGTATGGCAAAGCATGAACACTTAAAAGATACTCATTATGAATTAGATATACACCATTGAAGAAATTATTAGTAGATAAAGGAATAGTGTAGTCCCCTTGAATTTTTTACGGAAGGTGAAATGAATTTTTATTACAATAAAAATCTAAATGTTTGAAATAATTGATGCAGAACTTCCATAAATAATTCGAAAAATTGTATTCCCATATTATTATCAAGCAAAGAATGCAAACACTTCAATTAATTACATTTATTCACACTTATATCTTTGTCCATCAAGTCTCTCCTCTTCACTTAAAATGTTTAGACAAATTGATTGAGACTGCATTTTTTGTTTATGAAAAAGGGAAGACCTCATATGCTTCAAGTTGTTATTATTTTTTACATTTTGCAATATTTCATTTACTATTTATCGAGATGAGCTAAAATTTTATTCCGATCGCTCAGCTGGTAGTAATAACACAAAAATAATTTTAACGATGGAGGAAAGTTTTGGAAAATGTTTTGAGTGAATACTAATCTACATCCATAATCTAAACTTTATATCAATGTTTAGTTTTGTTAGTTAGTTAGAAGTTTCTCAACATTTTTGTATAAATAGCTCACAGAGATTATAAAAAAATAAAAAACTATCACTATTTTAACGTTTTTTTAATTTTAATTTTTAATTCTATTTAAGTTCAATAAAATTTTTAAAATTTTCCTTCTAGAGATTTCACATTTCAAGAAAATAGATTGATCACCCAGTCTTCTTTTTTGAGTTTAAACAAATCCTTTAATTATGAAAAATAAGTGATGTTTAAGCTTAAATTTATGACAAGAAAATTTGAACTATAATTGAAACTCTGGCTACATTATATTCTGATGTTAAAGGTGAGTTTTTGAAGAAATATTTGTATATCTGGTTATACATTGTCGAACTGTTTCTTAGAAAAATGGCCCACCATTCTAAGGCCACCTTAGAATTTCGCCCAAGGGGTGAAGACCTACTCTAGTACATATCTAAAAACTTAATATATATATATATATTTGTATGTGTACCAGGAGCAGAGTAATGATCAAGAGTTTGATCAAAGGATACCAACTCAACACTTGACCATTGCCCAAAATAGGTCAAACAAAGATTGCCAGATTCATGCAACAGGATATGAGATGGTTTCAACTTTCTGTATCAAAAAATGCGTATTGAATCAATGATGTAAAGAATAATAATTATCATGATATAATTAACCTGCAAACGACTCCGGTACAGTGAAGATGGTTAAGAGCCAACGCTAGTGACGCCATCCAGTGGGTTGTGGTGTCAAGGGAGATCTTACTGTTGATTTGCAATGGTGTGAGTGAAATGTGCGGAGGCGTAATTAATATTCCAGCTCCTAAACAGTTAGAAGAAGGAGAGTTGCTTGGGTGGGACTGTTTTTCCTTTGGATCATTTTCTTTCTCTTTTGGATTTAGGGAGAGGGCGGTAGGGGAAAAGAGATGCGAGTAAAGAGATCGCAGAGGAAGATACGGCAAAAGAAGATAGAAGAAGGAGGGAGATGAGAAGTAGGTCAGTAGGGGAAGCATGAAGGGTATTATGCCGGGCAGGATTGTGTTATGTGAAGACGAGGTCACCAGGCAACGACATAGCGGCTAAAATGAAATAATATGTACGAGCAAAGCAAGATCAATCACCACATACTTTTACAGTGACAGCAGTGTTGCATGAAATGAAAAACGTCTGCATTAAGTATGTAAAGCGAGGTTTCCCAACGGGGTCCACGTGGACCCCTAAGAGTCTATTGGGAATTTAAGGGGGTCCATGGACAAAAATATGAATATTGGGGGTCCTTTTAACACAGTAAGGGGTCCATGAAGTCTTTGCCAAAAAATAAAGAATATGTAAACAAATAACAAATGAGTTATCAGCATCCACTGCTTTTAGCGATTGACAAGCTATTTATGCAATATATTCTAAAATGTTTATAGCAAAAAGTGTATAATAGTAAAATAAAATCGGATGTAAGCATATTTTATATGGTTTTGACCAGGGGCGCACATCCGGGGGGGGGGGGGGGGGGGGGGGTTCGCCCCCCCCCCCCCCCCAATAATTTTCTTAAAGTAAGAGTTGCTGCTTGTTTATAAAACATGTATGATGATCGCATAGAAGGAATGCAGACTTTCGAATCAATCAAACATCATGCCAAGCTGCTCTTAAATTCCTATCGAACATATTTTACAGACGATGTGTGAGAGCTATATAATAATAATCCATTGCTTCAATATGCACACAGGTCACAGAGCAAACACATGTTGATGATCCACTAGATTTTCTCATCTTCTGTCACAGTGATTCTATTTCTCGTTCTCTCTCCTGTTTTTCTCTTCCGCTTTCTCTGCTAAAACTCAATCATTCACCCAACCTCACTCAAGCTCTCTTCTTTCATTCTAGACCTCTTCTCTTGTTAAGCTCTCTTCTTTCATTCTAGACCTCTTCTCTTGTTAAGCTCTCTTCTCTCCGGTGACGTAGCTAGGCTGGGGCATAAGGGGCCATGCCCACACTCCTATGTACCGCATGTGCCACCATGCATCTTATGCGATATCAGTTTTTAAAAATTTCTCCAATGAAAGGATCAAGAAAGTATAAATAATGTTGCGCAAGTTTTTTGTTTTTAAATTGTGCCCCTTCTATCAACTTTTTTTGGCTACACCACTGCTTCTGTCTAATTTGCATTTAGAGTTAAATTAAAATAGTTTTCAATCGTTACAATTTTATATCAATGAATATTGTTAGACTCGCGCTAAGAATTTTTTTAAACAAAAGTCACTTAATCTTTATCACTACGTTTGCTACATTTTGTAACATTTGAAAACTTTAATTTTTTCAAGTCAAGAAAATTTTTTTCAATAGTTATTTGGGAATGAATATTTTGATTATCTATTCGGTTTAAAAGCAAGAATACTCTATTTGCTTAATATTTGAGCAGAGATATTTTTTATAATGTTCGATTGTTGCATTTTATAAGTAACTGTACATAATCAAATCACTTTTTTTAATAATAAAAATATATCGAAACAAAATGTTTCAGTTGTTAAAAATGTACTTGATCTATTTATGACAGCTGACAGAATTTTATTTGTAGACAGACGCAATGATTTTCTTTTTTCGTATACTTTGATTTATGTTAATTTGGTCCTCGGACATTTCGCCCCATTCTTTTCATAAGACATGGACAATTCGCCCCATTCTTTTCATAAGACATGGACAATTCGCCCCATTATTCTTATAAGACAGTTCGTCCCGTGGACAATTCACCCCATTATTTTCATAAGACATTTTGTTTCATGGACAATTCGCCCCATTATTTTCATAAGACATTTTGTCTCATGGACAATTCTAAAAAATTAAGAGATAAATTGATTAATTTGAAATAATTTAATAGAGATAAAATAAACAAGAATATAAAATATTTTAATAATTTTACAGATATAATAAACAAAGATGGATGAAACTAATAGCCTATGAGACAATTTGTCAGGGGGCAAATTGCCTATGGGGCGAAATGTCTGTCGACCGTTATTTAAATAATTTTTTAATTATAAGGGCTGCTACTTAAACGTTGGCTTTTACTGCTTTAAAAAACTTGAAAATCTCAAATAAACTCTAATTCTTTATGTCCCCTATTATTTTGAAATTATTCTGAGAACAGACGGTTCCATTTTAAAATAGTGAAAATTGCTTTATTAGTTTATTTTATTTCCTTTCTCTCTTATGTTAATTATATAGCAAAATTTTCAATTTTAAGTAAAAGGTAAGGTGCATCAGATGTATTTTCATTGACCAGTCACTGATGTACCGCTTATGTCAAACTATGAACAAATTCGTATCGATCAGGAATCGAATCCAAAGGCTTCTGTGCTATGTCCATCATCTCAACCAACCAGCCATGCCACCCATCGAGTATGCTGCAGGGGATACGTCAAATTAGTTTTCAAAAAACTTAAGTTATGCTCTAAAATTTTTTAGTTTTTGTTGAAGCTCTATAACTTTTTCTGATAGACTTTTTTTCCTTAAAAGTTATTATAAAAGGCAAATCATTGCAAAATGTTAAGTTATTTTACTTTTTGTAGCTTGTATCAATTTAGCTTTTAAACTATTTTTGAATGATGGTGAGTAAAATGAAATAATGCGATCTTAATTTTTTGTTTTATTTTTGTTTGCACAATTATAACTTCGTTTTATACCCTTGCCCCTGAATCAATCACATTTTTTCATATAAACATCGCAGGGTGTCTAGTAGACTCTTTGCCTTTAGACTACATTCACTCATATAAAACTATCCAACCTTGAGTTATTTGTTTTCTCTATGAATCAGATATCCTTTCATCAATTCCTGTAATGTGCCTGGTAGACTACATCATTTTTCAAATGAAAAGCCTATTCCACCCCCTAACATTTTAGGATTTTTTAAACTAGTGTATATTCGATGGTTGTATGTAAAAATGCCCCCAGAAAAATGCCCTTGGAAAAAATGCCCCCGAAATAAACGGCCCAATTAAAAAGTAGGAAAAAATGCCCCCTAATTTATGATTTTCAGGATTTTTTAATTATATAAATATTTTTATTTGGTCAATAGTTTTATTCTTTCGACTATATTATTGCAATCTTTTACTCTATACTTTATCACCACCACATATGGTTTTGAAAATAATTCAGCAACATCAATTCGACTCCAATAACAGAAAATATATCCCCGATTTTGATTACATAGTCCTGCCCAGGCCTGTGCAGTCCCAAATATTTTGCGACTCCGACTCCACTTATATATCATTTTGCGACTGTGACTTCACCTTGACTGCAACTCCATTTATGCGTAGTTTTTTTAACGCTAATAACTCAACCTATTTATATTTATGGGACTTTGACTTTAAAAATTTAGAACTATGCAACATAAACGTTTCTCTTTCAAATACTTAAAAACGAGAGTTAAAAATTATTGACTTACTAGTTAGTTTTTAATCTATAAATCAAAGGTCCCCAAAGTGGTCCATAGCGACCCCCTCGGGTCGATGAGTGTTTTCTAGGTGTCGATTATTACATAAAGGTTGAAAGGTGGTCGGTTATGTTATGGAGAATCAATTAGATTTCTATGCAGAAAAAATAGAGATAGTCATGAAAGTTATGTTTACTATTTTTTAAAGGTAGATTTTCATATATTGGTGCTCATCATCAGAAATGCAAAAATTGATTTCAAATTTTTATTAAACTTGTTTGGGGTCGAAGAGAAAGCAAATAATAATCAATGAAGGGGTCGAAAAAGTGGGATGACATGTAGTATATTTAAGTTCGTTTGTGAGTGTTGATATTAGACAGTGATTGAAAGATGTCCTGAATCTTACACGCTTATATAGTTTCTGCATTGTGTTGCAACGCAAAATCTTTGATCTATTTTCTTCAACATAATTTATTAAACTGTTTATTCGTTTGTATTTGTAGTTTAGTGTCTTTCTTACATTTTCTTCAAAAATATTTTCAACTATTGTCTATAAGTTATTTAAGTCAAACAATAGCATATAAAAAATAAGCCAAAATTATTTTTTCAAAAGTATTCGGTTTAGATTTTTTTTCCAAAAACTTTCTACACATAAATTGAATTTTGTTCCTTTACGGGTATTTTATGTGTAATAAAAGTTCATTCTTTAATTTAATTGAATTTTTGAGCCCTTTTCTATGAGTTACAAAAACAAAAAGGTAGACCAAAATGATAGATTTTTTCATGTTTCGTTTTTGCAACGTTTGACACTAAAAGAAGTGTAGTTTATTTTTTGAATATAACTATTTTAAAATCGGATCTTCTCAGAACACACGATTGCGCTAAAGTAGTCAGAATACCCAAAATAAGATATATACTTTTAAGGCAAATTCAATGCCGTCATTCGTGCAAACAATGAGGATGGAGTTGGCGTTTTCAAGCACTTTATAATGACTGAGTGACTTGAAGTTGGAGCAACGCGAAATTTCGGGCAGGGTGCGAAGAGAACAATGCAAAAAGGATGAATCGCGCAAATTGGCTGCTGAAAAGAAAGACCTCTTCTGCGATGAAAGTCAACGAGTGAAGGGTTAGGAGGGGAAAGTGGTGTTACAAGAGGAAATACTTGCATTGTCTAACTTTTTGTGTCGTTTGTCGTAAAGCAGGCGACTTTGCGAGATGAGCGTATCGATCTTTCGAGATATGAATTGCTTAACATGTGGTTCCGGTTCTCCTAAATCATATAAATATTCTAAAAAAATTAGGAAAACCAGAACAAAGTAGTAAAAACACGTCCACTTAATACATTTTTTTCATTTAGCATTGTTCTTTATACTCGGGAAAAAATGGTTTATAAAACGAAAAAAACTGTTATTTTATATATTTTTATCCTAATTTGTTGAAGAGATTCAGTTAAAATGGGAAAACATGTTATAAATGTTTTTCTAGGCAAATTAAATCTGAGAAACAAGAGCTGAAAATAGGCCATTGGTTCGCTCCTTGTATATTTAAATATTTTTTGACATAATTTAAATCTTTATGAAAGTTCTTATTCTTAACCGTACATTGTTTTTAATTTTAGATGCGTTTAAAAAACTTTCCCGACTTACTCTTGTTGATCTATCTATTTATGACATTGCTATCATTTAGCTCATTGCTTTATTTTATTTAATTATGCTATCGTTTTCGAAAGTCATTGGAGGGCACATTAGGTTCAACAAGTATATTGAACACAACCCGACTTGTGAGTTTCACTGCTTCAAAAAGGTGTCACATACCATCATTAACTGCTACAGAACTACATGGTATATTATGTTTCATACTAGTGACAGGCCAGTTTCAGCACTAGGAGACCTTTCTGAATGCAAATATCAACAGGGATACTGTGAGACCACCTAGATCAGCCTTCGTGTTGTGGAAGGTCGACTCACGAGCAGCTAAGAGCACAATTACGACACAAAACCACAGTGCCGTATGTAAAGGGGAGAGTGTGGTTTCCCATTGAAGGCATTGGATTTGAGCTAGTTAACCGGTGCTGCCAATGGCCTGGGCTCACCCACACTTATGAAGGGGTTGACCTCTAGTAGGATGCTTCTCCTAAACCAGATGAATATGGTCAGGATCTGACTAGAAAAAGAGGGCCGGAAGAGCACAGAGAGGGTAGGTACAGCAGGAACGAAAAATAACCATGTCTATGATTAAATTTGTGTCTGATGAATTGGTATATAATTCCACCAGCTTTTGTTCCACAATGATGGGAAAGGTATCGGGCTCGGTGTTATTTGCGTCAATCAACCCATCTCTCTATGCCCGAAGTCTGCTGAATCAGTCAAACGTCATTTGAGTTGTTCATGGATCTACAATCCATGTATGAACATGCCTCGAGCTCAGCGTTCTTTTACAGAGGAAAAGGACTGGCTGTTACTCCCACCCGATTGTGGTGCTGTTGGGCAATAGTGAGAAACAAATGTCTCCCACAGAGACAGGCGTCATCCACAGTGCCATCTCAAAAAACACTGCAAAAATCATATCCTTCCCTTTAGTCTTAATGGATATGTGATTACGATGAAAGTTGCTGAAGTCATCCGATTCATAAAGGAGAGGGGTGGTTTTATCCAAGGAGAAGGTAATGAAAACGATCTACTAGCTTTGAATATTAACCCATTTACGACCAATGTTCCTATTTTGGAACATAAGTAATTTCATCTTCGTCTGCTTTTTTCAATGAATTTGAATATAAATCGTCTGCGTTTTTTTAGATATCGTCTGCTTTGCTTGGTCTTAAATGGGTTAAGGTAGGTATTTGAATTTAGATATTTTCCCTCCGACTACTCTGTGATGAAAAAAATAAAAGAAATATAATTTTAACAATACTCCGCAACTATTTTTCCAGCAAACTGAGGTCTAACCAACTGCAACTATTAAAAAATTCCGCTATTGCCTAGTCCAGTGGTTCCCAAACATTTTCTGATCGTCACCCACTTTTCATACATGATCCTTGTCTATGGCCCCCACAACAATCATAGCAGGTGAATACCGTGACTGTCTACTAGTATCTAACAATTATAATCATACGATTATTTAAAAAGGGCATCTTGCTAAAAGGTGTTTCAAGAATAAGCAAAAAAAGAAGGAAACATAGAAAATCTACTGGATGGAAAAAGTTTTTAATCCTACGATATGTGATTTAATCTTGAATCTTACAAATTTGATAACATTGTAGCAATTAAGTGCTCTAGTTGGCAGACAATTCTACTGAGTGGGATAAGAAGCCTTCCCTCGACCGGCTATCTACCCGCTAAACTCTTCTGGTTTTATTTATGCATAGCCTCAAATTATGCCCCTTAAATTTTGCTTTATGACCACCGCCCCCCAGGGGGCCATGGCCCACCGTTTGGAAACCAATGGTCTATCCTGATATTGCCCAGAGTGCAAATGTATTTTTTTATATTTCTTTTTTTTATATCAGATTTGAATATATCTAATCTATTAATTAATATTTTGCAAACCTCGACTACCAGAAAGAAGAACTGAGATCGCTTCTTCCATAATATCAAATGCTTTGTTATAGAAACCTTGTTTTTCCATCAACTGAGCGTATGAGACTAAAGAATTGGCTTTAATGAGGTATCTAAAAAATGCATTAAAAATAACTAGCTATCTAATCAATCATGTAGAATCAAGCATTATACATCAAACAGCTAAATCCTATTTTGCGTTTTCAAAAAGAAAGTTTATACAATATAAAAATATTTAATTACTGTTTATAAGGTTAAAAATTGTAAAAACTATATTCAATATTGGTATTCACAACTAGTATGTCCTCCTCACAAGGATCTTTTTTGGAATTCCCCGGGTAACACGAGAATCTTAGAAGCTTGTTATTTTTCCTCTAGGAAACCAAAAAAAACGAGAAAAATATGGTATCTAGGGTAGCAGAGATATTAGTTTTCGGGGATTTTGGTATCGGCGATTTTAATTTTTGGGAATTTTGATTAAGAACCAAAAAATATTGCATGCATTACCTTATTAACAAATTTAGAGAAAAATAGAAACAAAGAAGAACAAGAGCATTTAGCGTTTCATCTTCCAATTGATTTCCTATTTTAGGGAGAAAAATAGGGCAACCATCGCATGATTTTAACTTTTGATATACAATAAGTCAAAGCAAGGCATTATCGAGCCTCTTATTGAAAATTTTGAAATATCGACATAGGATTCTCAAAAAACAATGATAAGTTGCGTTGGATTAAATCTATAAAACATATAATGTTTATCGGAGTCAACGGAATACTTTTGTTTCCATAGCAAAGCTTGTGATTTTTGTATGCTATAAACTAGTGCGATGCCATTGGGCAAGAGTGTTGTATTCAATTTCTTTCATAAAGGCAGATGTGTAATGAATGTGGCAAGGAGACATATGGAAAGATGATAACAATTTGCTTACAATTCATCTTTATAGCGCAACGCTTACAGAAGAAGGAACACAAACTATGAACTATTTTTGATTCCTACTCTTGCTTGGTTCATATAAAATAATCTATTAGTAAGTAAAATCGACACACATTTCATCTTATATAGTGAATAAATTCGATGCACACTTCGTGGATCAATATGCCCAGAATGAACCTTGGATGATACAGTCATCTATTGCAATACCATATTGTTGCGGCACTTTCTTATATCAAAAATGGATACATAGTCTGGTTCCCAATGACATCTCACCTCCTGCACGTACAAATATTGGAAGCCCAAGACTAATCAATCAAAGGAATGTGTCCTTAGATCTTTTTGAAAATTTTATTACAATTAGTCATAAATCCAGAAGGAATTTTTATTGAAATCTCTGTAAGTTTTTATAAAAGGCCTAGGGGGACCAGTTTGGTCTTTCAAGGTATACACTTTGAAATAGGTTGATCTATAAGTTTATTTTTTGTGTATCTTAACTTGAAACCAATCTGAAAGTGCGTTTGAATTGTCAAGAAAACTTAAATGGAGAGAGCAGGATAAATATTAAAAAAATGAGGAATTGATAAGCAAGGATGACACTAACCTAGCATTTAAATTTTTGAAGTCAAATTTATAATGATTTGGCGAATTTTCAAAAAGTTTGAAAGAGTTGCACGAAGAAGTTGCTTCCATTTCTCCTTTATAAGGAGGGAAACTACTTTGATTTATTTTCACTGTAAATAGAAATAAAAAATGAATATAGGTCGTGCTTTTAAAACAAAGGCTAAGATTTTGTGAAAATGGATACCGACAATTTACTTAAATTGGTGTCAGAAGCGGAATCATTTATATCATTATTGCCATCACACTTCTCTTCATTTGATCCTTTTTCAACTTCTTCACCAGCGTGTAAATTACTGAAAATGTTCAATATTAAAAAACGTAATAGAATTAGTATTCAAATTAGCGCTGATCAGTGACGTAGCTAGAAATTTTTATTTGGAGGAAAGAGCAGAGAAAACGTTTTTAACCCTTTTGTGATCAGTGTATCAATATGATACATAAACAATTTTACCTTCGCCTGCTTTTTCAAATAGTTTTGTATATGAATCTTCTGCTTTTTAATAAATATCGTCTGATTTTTCTGGTCACAAAAGGGTTATTAAACAACTAAAAATCGAACACCTCCATTTCAAGATAGAGGGTATTTAAAAAAGAATTTAAATCGCATTGCTAAGGGTTATGATAAGTCTGTATATATAGCGAGTATAAGTAATACAAGTGCAAGGAGTTGTTATCAATCAAAAGTAAGTATTTCGGTGACGATTAATAAATGCAGAATAATGCAATTAAGGTATATAGTCAGGGGGGATATTACAAATATATGAGATACTACAAATGAGTTCCTTTATGTGTTTGTCTGTGTTTCTATTTCTTTACTATCATTCTTGATATTATAATAGCATATAGTTCTTATTCTCATTTTTCGCACACTTTCTAAGCAAACTAGGCCTGCTATAGATATCAAACGCTTACCCCTCCCCCATTTTACAATTAATTTTTTATTAGAAATCCATTTTAACAAAATTAAAAGTTTGACTCGTCACAGCCAATGATATCCATGAATTCTGAATATATTAAGCATGACTCAATAAAAGTTTTCAGTATAAAGAGACGTTCACTATGAGGATGATAAATCAGTTTACAAGAATATCTTTAGCTTTTGAAAAAGCACTCACTAAACAAGGAATGTGAATTAGCCATAAAGAGCAAAGAAATTAAGGCATAGAAATAAATACAAAATAGATTTTTTTTCACAATAGATAAAAAAAAAATTCCAAAAGTGAAATAAAATAATGCAAGAAAAGAATTTTACTCGTTTATGATTTCGCAACTATGAACTTTTATTGGTTCTAAGGGAGCAGCTGGATCTACAATAGGAATTGGTTTGGCGTTCTGATAAAAGAAAATTAACAAATTGTAGAAAATAATATTGTATGAAAACAAAAAATCTTGAAACGAATCGCATCATCGATAAAAATCACTTTAAATAAGTGTTAGAGAGTGAAAGGACAAGAATCTACAAATATTTTTGATAAGTTAGAGTCGAGAAATGCTATTCTCCTTCCATTCTTATCATCAACAAACGTTTTTGAAAACGAATACTCATATAGAACTGATAAATAAGGAAGTAAAAAGTAGAACTTTTATTCAAAATAATTGAACAATATTAATCTTCGACCACTCTCATCTCCTTCAGATAAACACAACCGTTGAATGCAAAGAGTAGGAAAGAAGGAACAAACTCTTTGCATTTGACAGTTTTGTTCATCTGAAGAAGACCAGAGCGGTCGAAAATCAAATATCGATAGAACTTGTCTTCAATAAAAGCTTTATCTTTCAACTTTTTTGCATGCCTTCTCAGCAACATTTCCTCTACGAATAAAATAAAAATAATGTTTAATAAAAGGCATGCATTGTACTTCTCACAATGTCACAAAAATAATTCGCTTCATGAAGAATGTTACTCGTTGAAATAAAATTTTTCGAGTAGGAAATTTTAGTAAACATATGTAGAATATTTTTGTCACACTTTTAATATTAAAAAATTGAAAAGTAAAACATCGGCTATGAAGAATGTTTCTCATATAGAATAAGAGTGGTGTAATTACATGAATTCGACACTCTTGAAACAAAATGAAATTAAATTATTCAAAATATTTTTTATTTAATGGTGTAAAATAAAAAATTAAACCCAAAATCTATAAACTTCATCTTCCAATTTGACAATGTTAGAAGTCAGACCCTTTCTTTTAAGACTCAGACGCCTGGTTACAACGAGATTTTGACTATGAATTCTGATCTTTCGAAACTTCTGAAAGCTCTAGCTTTCATTATGCAAACCTAGTTTGAATCACCAAGTTGGTTCCATTCAGATAAAATATAAATTATAGGAAAAATCTTCATTTAGAAAAATCAAAAATTAACAAAGACAATTTACAAGTTAAAAAAGACAATTTAGAATTTAAAAAGGACAATTTAGAACTCAAAATGGTTTACATAATATATAAAAATAGTTCATCAAGAAATCCGAAAAAAACAAATCAAATTTTATTAGAACATAATTACAAATACCATAAAATGAAAACAAGTTTATGCAGTGTAATTTAAAAAAAAAGCATGAAATAATTAAACAAGACATTGTATACAATAGCTGAAAAGTATTTTTATAGCAAAAGGTTTTGCCAAAAAAAAGGAAATTTTAGAACAAATAAATAAACATATAACAAATATAAATAACACCCATGTAATGCACGTTTGCAGCATGTTCAGATAGGTTAAGGTTTAGCGAGTCGGATGAATCGGTGAATTACGGTTCTGTTGCAATGAATTAGACAGCCTTATTCATCGGTTAATTTTAGTGTAATGCGTTCACAAATGCACATCCCCTTTGTTAAATACGTATCTTTTTAATCTTTTATAATAGTAAAGTAAATCATGTTCTTCATAGCAAAAGATTTCCAATGATTATTATTATTGTTAATTCAAAGGTAAAAACTAGAAATGTGCTTAAAAATAATAGTTCGAGATATATGATTGCAAAAACAGGAGATTTTAACCATTTAAACACTTGAAAGAGCATATGTGAGATAATTGAGGAATTTTAAACATATATGTGCTTACATTTCGATGTTTTATAAGATTGAATTTTAACATTTTCAGAGTTCTAATCTTTTTATACAACTCTTGCATTTGTCATTTCATTTCGCATCATTTGTTTCACAAATTTGCGTTATAAAGAATCTACTATGCATAAATAAAGCTGTTATGTTCAATATTTATTTAGTCTGTTTAAAAATGCCTCTTTTGTAAAAAGTTATAAAAAGATTGCTCAAAAATGTTTATAAGCTTTAAAAGATGGAGTGGTTTAGGAATGCTTACTATAACAGAGAGCCTTTTTTTTTATGAATTTAATAAAAGAGTGCCGTCACAAAATGTGAGCGTTTGACAATCAATACATGGCAGACGTAGAATCTATACAAATATGAAAATGAAAGTCATATGAGTCTAATATTTAAAATTATTGTCTGGATACAATAATTTCCAGGTTGGTACATATATATAATATATATATATATATATCAGTATCATGCCGTTGGGTAGATGATGCGAAAACAGGTTAAAAAGAGTCAAGGTTCAAAAATTTGAGACTATGCTGTCAATGGGCGATGACGCCGGCACGATAAAAACATTAATGAGCAAATTGAGGAATGGCGTTTTTAAGAGTGAGCTAAATGCTTCCTTCAGGTTTATACTTTCTTCTATTATTACTGTGAAAAAATATTTGCACATAGCAACAATTTAAAAATATCCAAATGCACAACATTATTCAGAATTAAAAGCAAAAGAAAATTGGATAAGATTTTAGAAAATATGCAAAATGTTGAGGCAAAATTTTTTTGATAGAAATTTTTATTATTATAATTGATAATTAATTTAAAAAAAATGTACATTCCCCGAATATTATATTTAGATTATAATTTATGGAAAATTAAAAATGAAGATGTAGACTTTTTAAAGATTGCTTACTTTCAAAACATCAAAGTCATTGCGTGATTAAAGAAATGTAACATTTCGAGACAAAAAGAGTAACTAACAGGTGTGATTACACAGCGCTGGGGTAGATTATTATTTACTTCAAGATATGCAAGTATTCAATTTATACGACGTTGAGTTTAAGCGTAGATTTCATCATGTGAAATAGCGTCTTGAGTTCATGACGAGGTAAAGCTTCGACACAACTGAATGTTCTTGACTTATTCAACTTCGACTCAATGCCATTTTAGCGTGTATAAATAAGGATGTTAACCTATTTGATCTCAGCATCATGAGTGTCAAACATATGGTCCGCGGCCCGTAATTGCCCCCTTCCCCCTCTTTAAGAGACACGGTGCGGCCCACCGAGTATCTTTGAGAAAATACTCAATGATTTAAAACTTGTGTTTCCCTTACATCCCTTTTTACTGTGGATGAATCAGAATTATCATCAGATAAAATAGATTCTATGATGAAAAACAACTTTTTTACAAGGTAAATGATTGATTTTATAAATATCTTGCTTCTAAATTTCAAAAATAACTTAATTGTTTTCAAAAATTCTATGTATGTTTAGCGCGAATTATCTTTGCAAGCAAAACTTTTTCAGTAATGAATATAAATAAGTCAGAGAAGAGAACAAGACTAACATTGGATAAAATAAATACCGTTTTAACAGTTCATGATGCTATGAATTCAACTTCTGATTTTGACAAAATTGTTAAGAAAAGAAGTGAAGTTTCTGGAAAATCAGAAAGAAAAAAAAGAATAAAACCTTCATTCAAATCTTTTTAAATTATTTATTCTGTTATTGTTAGTTCCAAAATAATGATTATGTGTGTGTTTTCAATCCCAGGGTTTCATCAGACCCACAGGAGCTAGAAATATTTGAATTTCGGCCCGAGATTAAATTTGACAACCCTGGATATAGAAGATTACGTATATGAAAAAAAATTAAAAATACTTCTAAAAACGTTTTGAACTTGGCGGATTTATACAATGCAGGAAGATTAAGAGCAAAATTTAGACACTGTTCAATCGCTCTTATTCGAACTTGGATATCTGGTTCGGACAAGCGCTTACCTAAATAAATATCAATAACAAATAAACATCTCATTGATGAAGCGTAGATATCATATACTTTACAAAGCACAAGTTCGATGGTTCTAGAGGAGATGGATCAGTAACTAGGTACAAATAATTAGAATTTGGGTAAAAATGGCATTTTTGGAATAATTGAGAGTTATTATGCATAAGTAAAACTTTATGCGTATACGACAATTATTATGGCTGATCACGAATTTTACTTTAAAAATGATCAAATAGAATCTACGCTTACTAATTTTTAATGAAAAATAATTTGGATACTTATTGGTTATCTCTTCCTTCTGTCGCCACTAAAAAATTGTATTTTTATAAAGTATATAACAACATGACCATGCCATGTGATTAAGATGATATATTTATTTGTTAGAGGATAAAAATAAACGAATACTTGTTAAAGCTAACAAATTAACGAACACACTGCCTGACTGACCAATGAACTCACTGTCTAACAATTCTCCAACTAACTAAATGAGCTAGTTAATCGAACAACTACCTAACTGACTGACCAACACAACATACTAGCTATCTGCTTAATTAACAGAATAATTAACTAGCTGACCAATTAAGTAATGAAACATTTAAAGAGCTTCAATTAACTATTTACTTAGTTTTAGATATCTCTAGTTGGTTAGGGTTTGTTATTTTGTTTTAAAAGATATAGTTCATTTTTTTTTATTTACAAATTTTTTTTTATTTTCAATCAGTTACAATAATAATTAATATAAAATTTAGTGTAATTTTTTTTATAAAGTTAAGCAAAAACTGTTTTTAGTGGTGGTGGGGAGGAAGATAACCAATAAATACCGACGAATCTTTTTGATTCTGTATTTGTTAGATTTTTTGCCAAAAAAGCACAAGAATTTTTGTATCTAAATCAATGCTTATTTTTTATTTAATAGGATTTGGATTCCTATTTTAATCAAAAAAAATTAGAAAAGGAACTGGGATATTATTTCACATCGCGGTACCACCAGTACGGATCTCAACACTAGCACAAATATTCAAAAGCTTGGGAAGAAGAGAGGAAACTCATGAAAAAAGCCATTTTTAATTTATTTACTATCATAAAAAAAAGATAGTGACCACTGAGAAACAATATTTTATAGATTGTAATGAATAATCCAGATAAGGAAAATGGCTGCCACTTTGAACTTCTGTCGAGGTAATTTTAATCAGGAATGGAGACTAGCCGAAGTTTTAGAATTATTCTTACTCCTATTCCGACACAAAAATTTTTTTACAATGTTACTCTTACTATTACTCCGCGGTAAAAAAATTACTCTAAAAAATATTTTATCATTGTCTTTATCAAGCCAAATGTAAGAGTTTAGTTACATTATATGATAATAACTGATAAAACTTAAATTAAATGAAACTAAGCAAATTACCTAACAATTTAGAAAATATATTTAATACTCAAAAAGCAAAAAACATAATATATCAACATTTCAATCAAATCATGTTAGTTCTTAAAAATAAGATACATGCATTCAATCAATATTGGTAATGATGGAGTAACAAATATACATCTTTACTCTTTAATCTTACACTTACTCCCTGAACCTAAAAATCCTCTTACCCCCGCCCTGGTTTTAATACTAATATAACAATGATAGGATTTTTAGAAATATTTATATTGATATTGATTGTATATCAATACAATCAAAAAAATAATAATGTATGAAGCATATTGTCAAGGAGTGAAAAATATATTTGTGTTATATTTTGAAAACTCCATTTTTATACCAGAATAAAAGATGCAGTAAATATTTTGCACAAATTATAAGGGAATAAACACTAAGTCAGAATATAAAGGGAGAAAAAACAAAACATAACAGACATATTAATTGAAATGTTGCGTCACAAGTGCAAAGCGGGTAAACATGTCAGGTGTCACTGGATCTCGTCTATTTCGCTTTATTTAGGGAAAAAGTCACACCTTCGTTCTTTGGTTGACTCTTTAGTTAGTTTAACACGTATCATATACCTTTTTTAAGTAAAATTCACTTGAATACTCAATTTGTGTCATGATTTTCGATCATAAAGGCTCTATCTTTATTGATACGTATAGTCAGTTTATTATCTATATCATCAGCCACACTTTGAACATTTGTTTTCAAAATTTCGAGAATTATGGTTCGAAAACAAATTCGCAAGATTTAATTTCCGGGATAAACATTTTTAAAATTTAGTTTTTTAACTTCTTGAGCACTTAATATGAAAATTACGGAAATTTTAATTTTTTATATGAACGAATTTAAATGATATAAAAATTTCATATAAAAAAAATTGAAACTCTGGAAATTAAATTCCATCGCGAGAATTTCTTGTATTTAACAAAATATTTTTTATTTTGTTTGAAAAAATTTCGTAAATTTTGGAGAAAATTGTGTTTTATTCCAGTAAAAAGTTTGCTTGCTTTTTATTAAATTAAAAAGTACTTAAAAGTTTTTTCGGAGGAAGTTTTGGAAAGGAGCCTTGAAGGTATAAACTTTGATGAAGATGCTTCAGGTAGGATATTAAGGCAATGAGAATTCTGTATCTCTCCACAATTTCTGACTAAATAGAAAAACAGGGAAATCAAATGAGCGTACTGCAAATCGGGGATCGCTAAAATATGAATGCCATCATCGACGCTGCATTCGAAAATTTTTGTGGATTATTATGGTTGCTGTGAAATATCGGCAACTTATGGCTATAAATCATTTTGACTCGCAATCTTATGTGTCTATATATAAGTCATATATAATCAATATAGGTTGGTACAAGACACACACACTTCTCTCATCGTCGTATCACACTATATCACTTTTTTCTTTTTTCCTTCACTACTAAGAATATAGTGTAGCACCGACAAGATAGAAGTACCTTTATTTATTTTGAAAATAATTTTACCTACAAAAATTTTAATTCAAAAACTAGATCTTAAAAAATGGTTATTGAAATTTATTCCATAGCCATATGTGTTTTTAAAAAAACCCATTTAAAATATGTGGTTCTATAGTAATGATGATAGACTAACTCGCTTGCAATTAAAACAAACTACATAAATTAGATACTTATTCTACAAGATACGTTTGGTTTGGTATTATGAATAACTTAAAGATTGGCTTTTTGCTTTGCTTATTTATAATTGTTATTTTATATAAAACGCAATAATTTTATAAAAATATTCTATATTTTTGGAAAAAGGAGGGCAGGCCAAAATAACACTAATAGCCCCCCCCCCCCTCACGTAACTGAGGAAATAAAAATAGTCCTTCATGAATAGGGTTAAAAGACCAACGTTTTTGAAGACTAATTTATATGCTGGTCATTTTCAACGAGCTTTTATAAAAGGAAAGTATCAAACTAATGATGCTGTTTCAATAATTTCATGAAGATTAATACTTATTCTGTATGTATTTTTGTTTAAACACATGAATCCAAAAAAAAAGAAAGAAATAATCAAAATTCATTACCGAAAAAACAACTTTATAAATTCGTGCATCAACAACCTTAAAAAAATGAAATAGAATATTGAAATTAAAGATTATTGCTGAAATTACATAGTAAAAACAAGAAAAGCTTGAACTAATCTTATTTGAACGTTGAAAACAAAACCTAAATACTTGTATGAAGCATAAGATTATAAAGAATCACATATGAAGTTTCCTTAGAAAAAAAAACTTAAAAACTTTATTGTCTAAATATCATATAAAGTAAATCGAAAAGTGTAGATCCAATATAGAAGTGCTGGATATCTAATTAAAATTTATTCAAAAAAGTTTTAATATAAGTATTCAAAAAAAAACCGATGAATTTGGATGCTATATTTTAATATAAAAACATCAGTTCCTTCTTAAACTACATTAAATCAGAGATGAGGATGAAAGCTTTAATCCGTAAATTAATTAAGTTTGAATATCTGTTAACTGTTAAACTTTTAAGATAAACTCATATATCTATAAAAGTTAATCATAGAAATCAATAATCGAAATTTTAATTGAGGAACCATGAAACAATGGTCTTATGAAAAAAACGGCATCAGTGAAGAGAACCCTGGATGATTTTTTAATAATATAATAGAGTTTGAAGAATTTGATGATAGATGCTGCTATTTAGGATTAGAAATTTTGCTGGATTTGTTCATAAAATTCAACAGTCATTCCTTTCAGGTAACTGGATTTTAGCATTTATTTTTAATGAAAAAAAATATCCTAAGAAAGTGAGAACTAAAAGAGCCTCTCTTTCTGATGCAAAATTTCAAATTTTATTTTTTAAAAAGGAAATATTCAATTTATAACATGAAAGGTAAAATAGCAACAAATGTTTTTTACATGATACTAATTATATTCTAAGTACATAATAATAAAGTTCATTACGTACTTAGGCATGCAAGATTTTGACCTTATAAAATAGGGAAAAAATGGAATTGAAAAAAGGCAATAACAAAAATTTGAATCTTACAAAAACAATCAATATAAAAAATTCTTTAAAAGTAAAAGATGAGCTTACTAAAAAACCGACAACAAACCATATTTGGAGCGAAATTTTACTCCTTCTTTCGACATAGATCATTATCGAATGAAAAATAGGAATTTTTATAAATCCTTCGTTATTTCGTTGTTAAGTTAAGTCAAAAAACCATGAACATCTGGCAACCCTATGTATACTTAACTAATCAAGTTATGAAAACTGAATATAGTAAAGAACAATCTTATAATTTTAAAATAAATAATTTTTCATCTTTTAGATTAATAGTTTTTTTGGATACGCCACTGATACAATATAAGGAAATATTAGTAATTATAAACATAGGCAAATTTATGGCATAAAAATCAAAATATACTTGAAAATTAATATGGTAATAAATAGTATCTTTATTTTTTGAAAATTTTATTATTTTTATCTTTTTATCAAAAAAATGGGGCA
This sequence comes from Nectonema munidae, assembly GCA_030549495.1. Taxonomy (NCBI): domain Eukaryota; kingdom Metazoa; phylum Nematomorpha; class Nectonematoida; family Nectonematidae; genus Nectonema; species Nectonema munidae. Next base: position 1,385,859 of record JAUIRK010001041.1, on the reverse strand, counting down.
AATCCTCCATTTTTCATTTTAACTAGAAAAAAAAACAAAAAATTAAATAAGAAAAAACTATACTTATATGATTAAGCGTAAAAGAATTATAGTTTAAGTAAAATAAATTTAGATATATATATGTAGTCAAAAAACTTATTTAGGGAAAATTTTGATTTTAATCCAATATTTCTGTCATCTGGATCTGTCTAGAGGAATATTATATTCTTCTATTCGATTCTGAGAAACTAAAAAAATATATTGAATATTTAAATAAAATTATTGAATATATGAAATTTTGTTTTTTGAAAAAAACAGAGAGATCTTGTATGATAATTTTTGATTGTTCCGGCTAGAATTTAAACGTTTTACATTTGTTATAAGAGTTTGAACGAGCGATGCGCCTAAATAAGAAAAATTAGAACTTTAGTTGTAAACAAAGAGAGAATTTTTACCTTTGGGGGAATTTAATAGTTCATAAGGGGCAATGAAAAATTCAAACCGACAGACTCAAACTGATAAGATCAGAAGAGATAAAACTATCAATATTTTTAATTAAGTATAATAATCAAGCAGAATTTTTATTTGTTTTTTAATGTGCATAATTCCACTATAGAAATATTTTATGTAAATGCGTATTCATTGTAGTATTGAACGAAGACTTATGAGGATGAAATATGAAGATTTTCGATATTATATTAGGATAATTTTGGCCCTTTTTCAGTATAGGGGGTCGAATCCACTTCTTCAATTTATTTTTCAAAATTTAGGGAAATTTGTTCTGTTTTTTCCTAATACTTTCAGGCATTTTTTATATATATCTTACAAATCATTTGAAAAAAAATTTAAAATATATTGTAAAAGTTAAAAGTTTAAGCATTGGGCTTTAAAATGATAATATTTTAGCAGTCAAAATAAACAGTTCCTCTTGAAATATAGTTTTTGTAACAATTTTTGATTTGGAGTAATAAAAAATGTTTTTTTGATAAAACATATTGAAGGTTAAATCCTAAACAAATTTGGTTAACCTGAGTTCAATAACCTTATCTCTCAAAAACTGGAAAAGCAGTATAAGGAAATTTTCGTTTTATTCGAATTTTTTAAAGATATAAAAGGTATAACCCATAAAAATTAAAATAGTTTCAAAACTAGTAGACTAAGGCTAGAAAAGCTAGCTAGAAGACTAAGGCTTAGAAAAATTTATTAAAGTTCTCGATTTAAATTAAGATAAAAAAATTGTGTTGCCCTTATATTTTCTTTATAATAGATGAAGGGTGAATTTTTTCAAAATAAAAAAAAGCAATCAATAAACCTTCATGACAAGCTACTCCAATTTTAAATAGTATTGCTGCTGGCGAAAAACATTTTGAACACAGTTTTTCAGTTGATCTTCCTTTATAAACGCCTTTTTTACCTCTTTCTCTCACACATGAAATGTTTCGTAACACAAACAAACAACTATTTGCCCATGGCATTACATTATATTTCTATACTCTCTTACAAAACAATATAATTTTAGCTAATATAGTTTTGGAAAATTGGAGATTGTAGAAAAAATTTTAGAAAATTATATTGAAAATAATTCAAAAAATCATTAAAAATTAAAATAATGGAAGCAATTAGAACTTTTTTCAATGCACAGAAACTTTTTACACGCCGAACAAAAAGTATTTTTCTGTAGTCATGTTTTTTATTTCAAAAAATTTTTAATTGTTCAAATAAAGATTATTTTCCAAAACTATTTGTGTTATCTCAATATTTTTCAATTTTACTTCAAAAAGGAAAATCCGTGTTCTGTTTTCAAATGTTTTTTATTTTGTAGTAATCATAAAAATATAAAAATAGAACGAGTTATGAACTAAAATGGTAGAGTCGTGCTGGCAAAAGAAGATTGATGAAGCTAAAGTTACTAGTCTATCTCATCGATATCACTAACGCACTCATGGGGGCACTCATGACTAAATATAAATTGTTAAATTTTATTGCACTTCTCAACTGATTAGTCAAATGAAGTCCTATTAGTAATGTTGAGAACTTAATTAATATGATTTTAAATTAAAAAAAAATTTTCTACCCGTACAGCTATAAATTATTATATAACTAGATCTATACAATATATCGCACTTACTTTTACCATACCTTTTCACTTTTTACTATACGACATTTACAAACACAATCACCACCAAAAGTTCATTTCATAAAACAGGTTGCATTTCTTTCCATCTTTGTGGAGATAAATATACTGTTATTCTTATCTACTTTATTTGATTCTGATTTCTAAATACAAAAAAAGACAAATCACTTTTTTTGTGAAGTAATATTTTGTTGTTTTTTAATTTTTTTTACATTTTAATTTAGTAAAAGTAAGTTTCAAATGAACAATGGAAAATAAAAAAGCTGGTTCGTTTGTCTCGAGATTCACGAGGTTTATACTGCCAAAAGTTTATTAAAATTATATAGCTAAACCTTTGAAAGAGGTCGTGATGGGAAGAGGGGGGGGGGGGATAGAACGCTCTTTATAGCTAGCATTAAGGCTGTGTCTATCATAAACGCGATGACTTTTCTTTTGCGCACTACGACACTTGATGGAAAAAGAATCGTGAGGTATAAGAAAAGCCATTGTTAACTGGTAGAATTTTGTGTCTGTTCATAATAAAATAATATGATCGCGACTTAAATAATCCTGAACTTTTGAAACGAAATAATTCCTTTATAAATTCATTCACATTCGGTAATCCAACATTCGAAAACGAAAATAGAGAATCCATTTTTTCTTTAATTTGAAAAAAATGAAATTAATCAGAAATTTAGATTTTAAATTAAAAAAAAAATTTTTTTGAAACTTTTAATAGCATGTTCATAAAAATCTAAAATTTTTAATTATCTTTAAAAATGTATAAAACGTTTAATCATACAAGAATAATAATATGATTTTTATTTCTCAATATGAAATAGATCAATGTCGGGTCTACCGATTACTAATTTATCGATTTCTAAATTGCTGTCTTTTAATTAATTAATTTTTCATATTTAAAAATAATTTTATCATTAGGATTCCGGAGCCGCAAAACCCCCTATTTTCGATCCACACCCTCACCTATACCTGTTCACGGTGCGATTCATATCCTAGTGATTCATTTCGGTCAGGTCGTTCTGTAATCGGGTGCAAACAAGACCGTAGATATTATGATCCCATTGGGTTCGATTCAAATTATAGACGGTCTAGTCTAGTACTTGTTTGGATATTATGAGGAATGGACTTACTTAAATTGGAATTTTTTACAGGTCTACCCCCACTCATTATTCTCACCGGATGATGATGATATGTGAAAACAGTCACCAAAACTTCTAGTAGAAGGAAAAATATACTTTGAAAAATTAAAAATTGGATAAATTTTGGCCTAGTTTTTCAAAACTTTGTAGAGTTTTGAGGGGCGGATCTAGAAATTGGCATTAGGGAGGGCGGGCGGATTTTACTAAACTAAAATCAAATTTTAAGAATATAAATTTAAGCTTTATCAAAATTTTTAAGCTATTTTTATCATATTTTGGGTAATAGTTTAATAAAAAGTGAAAATTGACTTTTTATCATAAAATTTAGAGTATCATAATAATATATCAAAAAATTATAAGTTTATTAATGTAACTAGATTAAGTAATAACTAAGAAGTGAATTGATGTGGTAAAACTTGATGTGTTTAAATAATAAATTTACAAAAAAATTGGATAATATAAAAGTAATAAGTGTCACACTTAACTACGATTGAAACATAAAAAACTTTTTAGGGCTTCTCACTTTAGAGAAAGATTGAATCTAAAAAACGAGTTGCAGAAATCATCATAATATTTGAGTTCTACGAAAAGAATTAGATCAAGAAAAATTTTCAAGCAATTGGCAATGCAATTTTAGCGGGGGCATACGCCAATTTCGCCCCCTTTAAATCCGCCAGTGGTTTTTAAAAGATTAAAATAAAATTTCATTTAATATTGTTTTACATATGGTTCAAATTATTTTATTATCAACTGAATCAGTAAAAATATATACCAACTTTTTACTTTGGATGCACTTAGACAAGGAGGGAGGGGGGCAAAATTTGAAAATTTTTTGGGCGACGTCATATATCTATGACTCCTGAAAAATTCCGAGAAAAAACTTTGCATTATATAGAAAGAAAAAAGAAATATATATTTGAAAATTGCGGAAGCGAATGTTATTGCGGATGTTAAAATTTAAATGGTCCGTGGATGAAGAAGACAATAGGATTTAATATATTAGAAAGCGGATATACAATATAACTCTAATATAAAAATATATGCGCTGAAAAATATAATTTTTCTCATGGCGATAAAATGGAAACTAAGAAATCGCAATTTCGCAAAATTGGAATTCCTCTCATTTGTGTTAAATGGCTGTGGATCCAAGATCAACGCTTGCCATGATCAGATATAGTGCAATAGTTCAAGAAGTTCCAAGAAGGTTTTATGATGCTGTATGAGTATAATAAAAAGGATATCTATATAATTAAACTTTTAACTCAACTACAATAAATTTTCTTGTGAAAACATGCAAAACCCTCAACCTCTTCTCGCAACACACATATTATGCACTACTACTACTACAGTACATTCATATTATTTTAAATACATAGTGCTTGCGTCTATGATCAAAAGATGTAATCCACTATGTGTACAAGTAATTCAGTTTGATAACAGGAGCACAGGAGTAGGTGGTAGGCAATACTTATAATTATACTTGATGCCTCCTAATACCATAAAAGCTTGTAAATCCACGTTTAATCCCGAAAGATTTCTTCAAATGTGTAAAAGTGTTATGATGCCCCTTCTTCAAGTATGGCATATTCCTTGCGCTTGCACAGAGTATATAAGCCATTGGATTTTATATTTATTATAAAACAGCATGTGTGTATTATGCGCAGGACAAAGCAAGGGAGGGAGATGGAGATAACACGAGCGATCTTATAGGTGTATTTATGACATGCAATATTATGCGTTGTCGTGTGTTCGTTGTTCCTTTTCTGTTCTTTCAAGCAAATGTATTATTATTATTATTTCGTTGTCATTTTTCTCGACATTTTTTCTTTCCCTCTCTGTCAACAACATGGGCATGATGATATGAAGATGAAAAGATGAAGATTAATAATAACTTGACACTTTTCATTCTTTTTGTCTAAGCGTGTCGCAAATTTCGCTTTTTAACGCTTTATTTGACATTTTTTTTAGGCAAAACGGTAAATACTAAATTATTACTCATTTTTTTGTAATTTGTAATGTAATGTTGATTTTTTTGGTTAAACCTCTTGAATCCACGTTAATACTCCATTTTATTAATGAATTTTCGATCATATGGGGTTGTTTGAACTATATTATTAGTTATTTAAAATGAATTAATTTGTTAGTAATTAACGTTTTATCCGTTAATTAAATAGTTATTAATTTGTAGATTACTATTTAATCCAATGAATGTTTAACAAAAAATAGTTTGATAGAAACTACGCTTGACCAATTTATCCTCGTCCATTTAACTAATTGTTCGCACATGAAATGTCATAGTGCCACTTTGCAAATGAATTCTAAACTTTCAAAAAGCAAGGTAATTTATCATTTTTTAAAATGCCTAAGATAAAAACAACATCTTGTTTAAAATGAAGAATTTTATTCGATTCAAGTTGATTTAACTAAAAAGTCATGTCCGATGAAATTATGGTTTTGTTTTTGCATAAAAGTATGAAGAAAGGATGCAAGATTGAAAATGTATTGTTGATTGTTTATTTTGTGGCAATTATCCGTCAAAACTATAATTTTTCCCTAAATGGATCCCTTCCGCTTGACGGTGACCTCCAAAATAAATGGAATCTGTTTAATTTTTAAAAAAAAAATTCAACATATTAATTTTTTCAAAAGTTTATTATAAAAAATTATTTTTTTGGACAATTATTTTTGTATAAATGTATAAAATAGTCAATTTAGTTATAAGTTGCCCGATTACATTGGCTATATAATTTAATAGATTCCTTATATCTAAAAATGCTAAATATTTATTTTATATTTTTTTTTAAATGTTCAACGCAATGTCCGTTTTGAAGTCGTGTCAAGTGTAATACTGGCGAATTTAATGTGGGCGGGGGAAAGAGTTATTGAAAGCATCAGCTTATAGTTCAATCAGTTTATCTTTGTTTTTTTGCCTTTAGATCTATGAGATGCTATGTGTAAATAATCCGTGTGTAGTAATACTCTGAATAAACCCTTGGTATATTCAAAAGAAAAAAATTATCTTAGAAAATGATCCCCTGGGAGTAAATATTTTATTGATCCAGCCCTGATGCCATAGTCCATGAATCAAACAGCTGTAATAATTATATATGAATATACATTATAAAATATTGATTTTATTGATTTAGCATTTCTTTAAAAATATATTTGTCATCTTTTTGTTATTTAATATACTTTTAACGATTTAGGGACCAATCTGACATCAGTGACACATAAAATAAAAATAGGCAGCTCTAAGGTATTCAGAAACTCATTGAAAAAATTAAACCAACGAGTAGTTTTAGAGAGAACGTGCTTGTTCACCCTTTCAGGAATTGGATTTCGAAAATGAATGGTCTACTTTCCTTTTTGAATGAATATTTTATATAACTTTGCCTTGATTATGCGTGGGTAATTAGTCACCAATTGTGACTGAAAAGGTTAAGAAAAAATATATTCGATCCTTTCATTACTTACTCGAACAACATTATATAATGAAATTCAAAACGTGTATATATTACACTAGATCAATTGAGGCATCTTCATTTTTAAATTGTTGTACATCAAAAAATATTGATTGATTTTTTTTATTTTTCATGACTTTTATTTTTTGTTGTGATAGTGATTCTTTTCTGAGAACCCTGGATCCCTTCTCAAAAAGGGTATCTGCGTTCCCAAGAATATAATAAAAATTTATCAAAATGTAATTGAAAAAATTAAGTTTATATTCATTGATAATAATTAATTAATTTGCATAAATACCTTGTTAATCTAAAAAGGATGTTCTTAGTTAAAATTTTTTTTTAATTATAATTAAAATAGCAAACAAAGTTCACTATTTGCAATGAATCTTAAAAAAATTTACTAAAAGAGTTGTTCAAAGGAGGAATCCGAAACTAGTTTGCTTAATAAATTTAAGAAAAAAATGTGAAAGTTTTAATAAACCGAATGATTTTATTTTTCTGCCAGATAAAAAACTTCTATTTGAATATTTAATTACATTCTATTTAGTTATTCATTTTTTGATTAAATTAAAGTAAAAATTATTCGACTATTTTAAAAAAAATTTCACAAAATTCAAATCCCGGGATTAATATTTTTGGACAAAAATAATCATGAAAAAACAGAAACACTAGTGGTGAGTAATGCATACATTAATTGATTTGACATATGTTGTATCAGTTCATGAAATATAATGAATTACTAACTACATAGACGATCTGTACCAATTAACCCCATCACAGGAACAATTACCAGAAGATGTAAAGGAGAAAAGATAACTTAATCAAACTAGCGTTATGAAGAGTGTAGACAAACCTACTGTAATATTAACTTCGTATAAGGCTAAAAAGTCCAAAATTGTCAATATTCTAAGCACTTTGCATCCAGATGTTCAAATTTTAGCTTAAAATAATCCCAAGACGAAATTAAAAACAGTTTTGTTCTATAATATAAATAAAATTCTTGCTCTGATAAATAACTCGATTGTTCACAAAATCTTATGGAAATCAAACACCATTTTATTCAATGAATCGTTGAAGAGATATGTGAAATTAAAAATCTGCAACTTCCTGATCAGATGATAGGGTTAAAAAAACTTCGTCTAACTTGCTCTACTTTGAAATGTCGCAATAGAACAACAAAAAGTTGTAACGAACGTGGTAAAGCAATTTGTGGAAAATGTTCAATTAACAGTTGCAAAATATTCTGAAAAATATTTTACAAAAAAAAAGAATGCTTAGCAATGTTTGCTCTTAAAATGGCATCCTAAGTTGTTTCGTTAGAAAAGATTTTTAGATTTTTTTTTTAGATTTTTATTCCATAATTCATATAAGTTTTGCTTTCTTTCAAATTCTGCTGCTCCAGATATTTCTCTGCAAAAAAATAGTTTGATAGACAAAAGATAGTAGAAAGTATTCTAGAAGAGAAAAATAGAATTGTGGTTTTGGTTTAGGATATTGGGAAGTTTTATAATGAAACCATTAATCGCCTGGACTTGTTTCAATTGTTATGTGAGAAGAGTCCTCTTTTTCTTCATAAATTTGGTTTATATGTGTCTATAGCGAATGCTGTATCCCATCATTGAAAGATGTAAAAAATTTTAAAATAATGATATTACCTATCTTTAATATTTGAAATGGAAATTTTTTTCTATGCAAAACTATGTTTCAAAGAAAATATAGTTTTTATTTGATATTGGTTTTTAACATAGAGTTTATTATTTTTTTTTATACTTTTCTTTGATTTTTTGCTTTCAATAAAATTTTCATCAAAAATTTCTTTCTTTTTCAAAACCGAAATGTCCTATTTTAATAAATTATTTTGATCTCATAAAAAAATCCATCCTAGATATATCATATGAAAAAAGGGGCACTCCTTAGAATTGTTTCAAGGAGAAATTGCAAAGTTGTGATTTTTACGTTGACTTTTTTAATGACATCTCCCTTCCCTATAAAAAATTTAACTTTTTAAAGAGTCTAAAACAAAATCGTTAGCAAAAACTTTTTATCAAAATTTTTTTATATGAAAACCTCGTTAGAAACTTAATTTCCAAAATAATATAAAATTTTAGATAAAAAAATTATAGAATTTATAATATATCAATCATATCTCTTATTTTTCTATACTTTAGATTTTAGAAAGCTTACAAATAACCGTTTGACTTCATAATTATTGAAAAACAGAATCAATTTATCGGCATATAATTAATTTATTGTATTATTTTTATATTCTATGAAATGTAAAACAAAATGAATCTGGTGAAGGAAATCAAACTTAGAGGATGAAGAAAGTCCAGCTAGAATTGTTATTAGGCAAAAAATATACCAAAAATATTTTCATGAAAAACATATGTGCCTTTGTGAGTTTAGGTCCAACGTCTTTTTTCGTTTATAAAAATGCTTTAAATAATAATAATTCAAATATAGAAAATTTTTTCCCTAATTATTATTATGATATTGTTAAATAAAAGAAATTTTGGAAACAATGGTCATGAATCAACGAGTGAATTTTTGAATTCGGTGAAAAGGATCCCTTTTTAACTTTCAAAGAACTTTCACAAAGCCAACAGAAGTGTGAACCAAAATGTTGAAATCACGGGCAAATACTTTTTTTCTTATGGATTGATAAGAAAAATTATCATTATCATTTATCTTCGATAAATGTCCAAATCCAGAAAAATACTCTGGGAGCGAATTGGGTCTGACTGTGTGTACAGTGTACAATGTACATACATCCGTATTGTATATTTAGTTTATGTCAATAAGCAAATAGAACAACGATTAATGAGACTGGACCAAGTTTTGAAAACGTTTGTAAATGAGTGTGTTCATCAGTATCTGATTTGATTGCGGTGTTGGTGAGGTGGTGCTGGCGATGATGATGACTTGTTCTACTTTTGCATGCGAGACAAAGTTCATCGCTTTGGAGCAGCGCATTCGTCAGCGAGCAAATAATGCGCGTTTCTGTATCTGCTACAATGGGAGGAGTGTTAAAGTGGTGCGTTTGCCGTCCAGCTGTCCATCTTCGCCATTGTTACATCCATTAGAATAATTACGACAACGAAATCACAATGGCGACTCCCCTACTACATACATTTTAGTAAATAATAAATATATACGTATATATCTGTGGGTGTGGTGTGTGTTAAAAGAACATTATATATTAGAGAATGCCTTGTTTTGTTTCGTTGAATATACTGCATATTTAATGATGCAAACACATAAAAACCTTTTTTCCTACATAGTAAGTACCTAGGCTAAGAATATCCAACCCACAGCCGGAATACGACCTTGCGGCCGAATGTATGACCTTTTGTGAAACGAACATTTTGGCCAGCAGATTTTATAGGGTAAGACCTTTTGGCTATATATGATTTTGAATTAGTGTTTTAACTTGTTACTTGGGTTTTCTTCACTCGAATTTTTATATTATAGTAGATCATAATATATTTATATTATGTTAGAACAATTGATGTGTTGATCATTAGTTGATTCCATATTATGTAAAATATGTCAAATGACCAAAATATATTTGGTACACAGGTCGGCAAGTAACAAGTGAAACACAAGTCCAAAATCATATTTGCCAAAGGTCTTCTTATGCTCGAAAATTTTCAGGGCAAACCGTCCACGCCAAAATATCTCGCCGAAAACTTTCATTGGCCAAAATGTCCTTACTTGCAGCCAACTACTGCTAATCTAATACAATCCATCTCTAATTCAAGCTGGACAATGACGACTTTTTTCGGAGTCTTCTTTGTTCAAAAAGGAGCACAAACAATTTTCAGGCGAAGGGCCTAAATATTTCGCTGATGGGAAAGAGGGCAATTAATTTCTCAGAGAGCACGAACCACCTCTGCCTACATCTCTGTCATTTAATGTGATGAAAAATATTTTGCCTTAAAAGAGGTAAATTATTATTAAAAATATTTTATCTTACATCTTTAAAATTTTGATGTTCCATTGCAACAAGTCATGTAGTTAAGTGTGTGTATTTTTAGTCTCCTAAGGCCTTTTTCAGTTTTTTTGAAGTGAAATATCTTAACAAAGTTAAAAATTAAACCAAAGACATCTAATGCTATTCGCGCGTTAATACTGATCCAGAGTAGCGCATTATGGCGCACACAATATTTATGATTGAAAAGGAATTATTCATAGCAGTGGTAGAAATACGCAAGCAAAATCAAAGTTGTAAGGAATTGTTTCCGACCGAAGACCCCTAAATAACCACAAAACACTGCAAGTAGCCATGGGCACTCATTTTATTTCCATTATTATTATATCATCAATAAAATTTAATCAAGATATTTGACACTTATATAATAGCTACACTTTTTATTCCAATTTTCCGCAGACGTATATTTATCTGTTTTGGACGTTTGTCACTGCGGTGCCGTATTTGTCTCGAATATTTGTTTAGTTGTCACGCAGTCGAAATTTTTTTTTATAAAAAAAGAGTGTTAAAAGTTACCTACACTCAGCCTAACAGTTGAAGGTTATGGGTTCTTTCCCACAAAGCTCTCAGCTTTTAAGCTAAAAAATTTTTTTTTCTCCTCATTAGGCCTTATAATTCCAAACGAATAGTTTACCGAAACAAAGATTATAAAAATAAGAATATTGTTATTGTAGAGAATTTTTAAAGATTCATAACAATATTTGTTCCCCATGGACTTACTGTCCACTAAATTTGAAATTCGATACTAGTTGTTCAAAAAATCGATTTTATACTAAATAAAAATAAACTACATTTAGACATATACTACTTAAAATATATCTATCAGATCCATAATCCGAAAAATTTTGATCATCCCTCGGAAGACTAGAAGGATGATGGTCTGAATTTGCAGTAGAGATTTGCTTTAAAAAGAGAGATTTGCCTTCAAATAAACAATAAATTTGTTTAACTTTTTATTATATTTATGATATGATAAATGTCAGGCATAAAATCATGTTCGCAAATATCAAACACTATGTTGACCATCCACAAAATATTTTTCCTGAAACTACGATCTTGCATTGTACTAGCCTTCCATTCAAATGTCTTAAGCACCTTGAACAAAAGGCAATTACGAGTCTTCCTAGAAACAGCAAGCCATGTACTCCATGGGAAGACAGATAAAGCCCATCTTCAATAGATGGGAAAGCAACTGCAAACAAAACGCTATATTTTCTCATCATTACCTAAAGTGCTAGAAGGTTCCTGTGTATACTTTAGCAGTGCTATACTTGATGATACTTGTCATCTTTCACGTTACCTTTTTCAACCAATCAAGTGCGCCTATCGAGAAAGTGGAAATGGTTAAATGGATTAAGACAATTGTCATTTCTTTCGCCTACCTTTTCCTTCTACATTACAGTTATGAAATTGAAGCAAAGTACCGAATCGCTATTTCCCTTCTTTTGTTGTCGCTCTCTTTTCTCTTTTTATCATAATTACTTCCATCGAATTAAATTCCTCTTTGCTTACACTCTGTATTCAGAACAACACAAAAAATTAGCCAATCATTTCAATCATGTGAGCAGAGCATTCTTTCTAAACACGCGCAATTGGCTAACTACTTTTATCGGTAATTTCATACACAAAGAAGGGATATGCATTTTTAGTAATTAATCATTAAAATTTTGATTTTCTAGAGGCACAAACCTCAATTCAAGTAATATTTTGACGTTTTATTATTATTATTAAAAGGACAGGATATAAACTTTTACTTAATTTTCACAACCTCACTTTAGGATTATATAAAGAGTTTTATCGATTATATTTGAAACATATTACTATTACCATTATACAAGAGTGTATACATGCATATTATATGAGATATCTTGGTGAGCATTATTATATCCAGTGTGTGTGTGTGTGTATACTGTCTGATAGTGTTTCCTATAAAATGAATGTGTATAGGAAAATAATCATAATTGCACTCTTATTTTACTATTATTTATTTAGATCACTCACTCATAAATCTGTGTATTGATTCCTTCCTTGTTTTGTACTCCACAATATGACCAACTTTCGAAAATGGGTAACCTTTTTTTTTTTTGAGTATTTTCGAATATTGTATTTTCATTTTCACACTTCTAAAAATAATAATTAGCCTCAATGTTTGTCACAGTCTTCCAAATTAAACACTATTATCACACTATTTCACTTCACTCACTATCAATGATCATTATGCCATCCATACCCAGAACTTTGTCTAAGCCAATCAATAGTAAATTTTTTTTACGTATACGGAATATACTTGCGTATCACCAAGACACATTTTTCAACCCAATTTTTGGGCTTACATTATACACGAAATTGACATTTATGTAATATGAGATTAAAATTTGTTGAAACTATTTCATTTACTTTTTCGAGAAGAAGAAAATTAAAAAAGAAACAAACGACTAGATAAAAATATTTATACGCTTTACAAACTTTTTCGCAAAAAAATATCTGGATTGGAAAATTTATGGCAGTTGTTCTTCATATGAATATATTAGGGGGTGCTTCTCTTTACAATACAAAGAGAGTTCTTATAATAAGGGGCTTTCAAAATTTTGATACTCATAAATGCTTTTATTTGTATGAGCTTATAAAGAAACAAATAAATAAGTATTTCCGTTAAGTTTGCTTCTTCTTCATGTGATTCAAAATGTGGATTATAAAATTTTTGTTTAAGTTATTCTAAAGCAGTAGTTTCAAACATGGGTATTAGTGCTCAGGGGGTTCGCTGGTGGTGGCACATATGTCAGATTTTTAAGTATTTTAAATGATGAAAAAAAGGTATCGCAAAGTTTCTAAGAAAATTTTGCAGCCTTTGTGAGGAACCCAACTTTTATCCTGCCTCCAAGTGGTATCTTGAAGTAATATTACGCCTTGACATTTTAAAGTAAACTTACCAAAAATATATCAGAATGTGGGTCGATCGTTAAGGCACTTCTTTCTTTTAGATGATAAATTCATTAAAAATGTATTAATTAAATTGTAAAATAGATTTTAAAAATGCAAAAAATTCTATAACACAAAAAAACAATGTTAAAGAATATGCATAAATGCTTTATTTTGTAAATGCAGGTATTGCAAAATATATATAAAAATTTTTTTTCAACAAATGTCATCGAAATGATAATAGTGTGAAAGAAAACCTCATGTGAAAGATCAAATTGATCGTATTTAGATTCAGCATTCCAGAATTAATCAAAATTATTTCGAAAATTTCATGCCAGAAAAAAATATATAACGATTTTAGCAACAACGTTTGTGTCTAATAAACGTGTAAAACCTTCTGGAAATAGAGAAATGAAATAGGCCGAAACGATGAAGAAACATACACTAAAATGTATAATGATGAAATATTTGGTTTGCGAATCAGGAGAAGTCAGTTCTACGAAGAAGTTCTTTGAGGGAAAAAGGCTGATTTATTTGGAATCTAAGCTTTTGAGTAAAACGAACATTGTAAAAATCCAAAAATTTACCATTTAATATTTTGTCCTTATGCAATTCTATTTTGTCCTACCAAGTTTCTATTTTTTTCTTTTTCTAAAATTCTACTTTGTCTTTTTTCAATTCTATTCCCTATTTTTTGCCAAATGATGATATAGGATTGCAAAAGAGAAAATAGAATTCAAAAAAGTGGAAAAAAATGAAGCCAGAAATTCTATATTTACAATTTTACGTCCTAACAATAAAAGTTAGAGGAAATAAACTTTGTTGCATTTAACTCTTTTCTTTATTCAAAGAATTTTGAAAATATACACATTTAATCTTTCCCCTTGAAATTTAGTTTTCTTTTTTTTTTTAAAAACTTTTTTCAAAACATATGATGAAATGTCGAAAGAGTTTAGGAAATGGCACTTTTTTACGTTTAGAGTAGCAAATTTGTAATTTTTATAAAAAAAATTTCCTCTGACTTTGTACCCTTACTTTTAAGCCACACAAATTTGTATATATTATTTATTTAGTAATGTGTATTTAAATATGGTGCATACATAATAATTATCCATACAATATATATGAAAAGAAAAATGAGGGATAAATACACAAAGCTATATATATACACTGACATAATTTCCAAATGGAATAATTCTTTTTGTTCTACTTTTTAAAGATTTTTCTGGCATCCCGTTTTGACTTAAAAGGCAGAGAGAGAGAGAGAGAGAGAGTAGAGCGAGGAGCTTTACTACACCACACCACACCACACTTCAAGTTGTTTGCAATGAAGGATGTTTTGCTTTGCAACCCTGATAAAATAAACAAAATTCACTTAAATTTATTTATATACAATAGCGTTACAATACAACATAGATATGCCAATCAAATATGAATTAAATTGTCCGCGATCTAGCAAAATATTGGAATAAATCACATCTTCATGGCATACATTGATAAAGGGCGGTGATGAATGTTCTTTCTTATGCCATAATTGTTATAAGTAGTCAAATGCCACTTTGATTTGTCGTAGCCTTTCATGGGAAAGGATTTTGCATGTAAATATAAAATGGTCATGCTCTATGCTTTGTTGCACTCTCAGCATTCATTCTGGCTCGCCAAATAATGCAAAGAGTGTTTCATCCTGTGTAGAAGATGCCTACACATATATAGGAATTTGAAACGGGAAAAAACATTAAAATGGGATATAAGTTAATTTAGTGTTTAAAATATAAAAATATGCAAATTTTTAATATCATTATTGGAATATTAATGGATTTTTTGTTTTTGTCAAAATTCTTTTCTCTATGAATGTGTGAAAATGGAGAAGCATTATGTATTGTATGTATGTATGTATCTATATGCTGCATACGACATAAAACAGGAATTGAATTTGATAAATTGATATTAAAATACAAAAGGATGTTAGGATGGAAATGAAGACGATTATTTTTGGAAGGATCATGATCAACATCACGAAGTTGTGGAAATGGAATACAATTTCAATTCTTTTATGTTGACTGCTTCACAAATTTATCAAAAGATTTCATTGACGAAATAATGGTTTAAATGAGTTTTTGAAAATTCGATTTTATTCCTACGTTAACCCGTTAACGACCAGAATAATCAGACGATATCTAATATAAAGCAGAAGATTTGTATTAAAGAGCATTGATAAACGCAGCAGATTTTATTTTTCTAAACTCAGGCCGTTCGGTTAATATTGAAAAAAATTCCAAAATCAAAATCATGTTTAAAATGATCTTTACCAAAAAAAAGTGATTTTAATTGTAGTACATAACAAGGGAGTATAGTATAATAGTGTACGTATACATGCGAGATTTTGTAGACAAAAGAAGATTTCGTAAATAAAAAAAGGATATACTTATTACTTAAGGGTTAGTGATCAGCGGGTCAATCATAATTTAAAATATGTGCAAAAGATTAATTTAAACCAGCACACCTTTTATATTCCCAAATTCTCGAATTATAATAAAAGACGATGTAAGAAAGTGTAAATTTATCCTTGAAATTTCTCGCTGTGCTTCCAGTAATTCCTTCAAATTTCACTATTTTGCCGTTAAATTTTGTAAATTTTATAAAAATTATCTATACCAAAAATTTATTTTTGAAAGAAAAACAGATACAACAAAGAATTCACGTTTTAAAAACGAAATATAAAATAAACGTAAAAATAATTTTTGTCAACCACCAAATTTTTGCTGAAATTTTTTTTCAATATTAGGGATTTCAACTTGATTTACAAATATTTTTAATAACTAATAAATTAACTAAATTTATAATTAATAAATAACTTAGTTAGACATATCTAATAATTTAATATAAATAAATTGTTGTCGGCTTAATGCGTTTTGGCTGTTGTCGAAATGTCGTGTCGATGAAAGCTCGTGTTTCCTATATAAAATAATGTTTTGAAATTATTGTTCTTTCTTCTTTGTAATTAATAATGATGCTCTTAACTCACATTTCATCTGAACTTTGGTAAATGTATGTACAGAGGATTCAGAATTAACTAATCTGATTAACCCGGTACCAAGTTCTTTATAAAGAGAAAATATAATTTAATTATTTGTGACAAATAAATTAGAAATCAACGCACTTCAACAATCAATTATTATCTTAACTCCATCTTTGATACACCCAAATTCATTCTTTTATCTGTGCACTATACCACGAATATACATATAATATAAAATAAATTGATCGGCTATATCGCTTTGTCATCATTTGTATCATATTATTTCAAATACTTTCATTTCTATAATTATCTTATTGAATATCATAATCTATAAAATAATAACATAGTTGTTTTCAACAAGAGATAACATTTCTTTATCATTTATTATCACCAGCACCAGGGTACCATTATTTTGCTCATTAATATACATCATCATCAACAACATCATCATCATCATCATCATCATCATCATCATCATCATCATCATCATCATCATCATCATCATCATCATCATCATCATCATCATCATCATCATCATCATCATCATCATCATCATCATCATCATCATCATCATCATCATCATCATCATCATCATCATCATCATCATCATCATCATCATCATCATCATCATCATCATCATCATCATCATCATCATCATCATCATCATCATCATCATCATCATCATCATCATCATCATCATCATCATCATCATCATCATCATCATCATCATCATCATCATCATCATCATCATCATCATCATCATCATCATCATCATCATCATCATCATCATCATCATCATCATCATCATCATCATCATCATCATCATCATCATCATCATCATCATCATCATCATCATCATCATCATCATCATCATCATCATCATCATCATCATCATCATCATCATCATCATCATCATCATCATCATCATCATCATCATCATCATCATCATCATCATCATCATCATCATCATCATCATCATCATCATCATCATCATCATCATCATCATCATCATCATCATCATCATCATCATCATCATCATCATCATCATCATCATCATCATCATCATCATCATCATCATCATCATCATCATCATCATCATCATCATCATCATCATCATCATCATCATCATCATCATCATCATCATCATCATCATCATCATCATCATCATCATCATCATCATCATCATCATCATCATCATCATCATCATCATCATCATCATCATCATCATCATCATCATCATCATTTGTTTCTTTTTATTCAACTAGATGCCATATTTAATTCTCTTTTTTAGAAGACGTAATAAAATTTAAATTCCCTCTAAGAAATATCACAGAAAATGAAGGGGCAAATGTACAATTTTTTTGTATGGTTGAAACTCTTTCTAAAAAAGTAAACTTCATCTGGCTTAAAAATGACGCTCCTATCAAAGAAAAAGTTAACAAAATCAATATAATCAGGGTAAAATTTTAATTATTACCTATCATTTTTAAAATTAGATTATCAACTTATACTTTTAATTTATCCTTATTCTAACCAGTTAAAGCAATGAGATAGACCGCTTTTTTTTTCTTTTTTTTTTTAAAAAAAATTAGAATTTTAAAGATAAGTATATTTCGGTAAAAAGTCACACCAATGAAATCTTTTTAAATCTTGTGAAACTAAAATAAAATTTATTTTAATGATTTTGTTCTTTTCTATCTATCCAAAATATATGTTACTTTCTTATAAAGAAAGAAAGAATATATCGTTCAGATAGATTATTTCATTCATATAAAGTTCTCGATACACACGTTGTTGATTATAAGTAGCATTATTGAAACCAAAATATATGGTCCAGCCCTATTTTTCTGTTACCCCTTCTGAAAAATCTAGTCTACCACAAAGTGGATCGTGACCCATGTTGAGAAATACTGATTAGATATTTTCTTTCAAACGGAAATGTTGTGTAAGCTTATATTTTTCATAGTTACCAAATGAATCTCAACTTGAAATACTTAACGCTGAATGGCTTGACCAAGGGTACTATCGTTGTCAAGTCAGAGAAATGCAGAAGACAATTGAATCTGGAGCTTGGCTAATCATTAGAGTTAGTAAGAATTCGTTTTACTTCTATATACGCCCTTTGAAGCGTTATATCATTTACACATATTATTTAATTATTAATAAAAATTTTTTTTTTTTTTTTTTTTTTTTTTTTTTTTTTTTTTTTTTTTTTTTTTTTTTTTTTTTTTTTTTTTTTATATTTTTTTTTTTTTTTTTTATTTTTTTTCCCATTTCATTTTTTTTTTTTTTTTTTTTTTATTTTTTTAAAATATTTATTATAATTTTTAATATTTATCCTCTACACCTACTTTTGAAAAAAAATTATAAAATTGAACATTTGTTGGGGGAGAAAGGGTCCAAAAAACTTTTTCCTCCCATTCCAAAAAGATGTGTAAAAAACCTTTGCTCATAGTTCGACGCTAGCGGGGCAATTGTGCTTTTTCTACATTAATAACTTATTAATTAATTATTTCATAATATAAGAATTTTTTATTTTTTAAAAAAAAAATTTTTTTCCCCCATTCTCTATGTTCTACGGAACCCTAGTTTTAAAAACACTCAGCAATATAGATTCCAAAATCGCACATTTTAAAAATTATAAAGCTAGGCTATGAAACATGCCAGATGGAAAATTTTAAGCTTAATAATTGGCAAATTCTTTAATACGTTTATGTAAAATTACCAATGAGAACTGCTGAATTCTGACATTGACAGTTTGAAATAGTGCATTTACGACCAGGCAAAATAGACGACTTTAGTAATTCCTATTTAATTTCATTGAAGATAAGAAAAATTGAAGTAGTGCTTTTTTCCTATAATAAAACTACAATTTCTCTATCCCTTTCTTATAACTAAAAAATGATGATGAAAAAATCATTCGTTTGGAATGAGTAGGCAAATTGGGGGTAAATTACTGTAATTTGTGTAAATATGAAAATTTTTTTTAATTATTATTTTTGAAATAAAATATACATTTATTATAACAGTTGCGCACATGCTTAAAATTATTGACCAAACTTTTTTTTATTTAATTTATTATAAAAGAATTTGCTTCTGAAACTCTCAACTACTGTAAAACCATAATATGGAAAGTCAACTAACAAGCCAAGCAAGTCTTTTAATGATATGAAAAAGATACAGAATTTTTGGTGGAGAAAATGGATTTTACATCCCCATCCTCCTTGGATGTGCACCCTGATTTATAACTGTATCTTCATTCATTCCCAAAAGTGTTGCCATTTAAAGAATATAAGAATCTCTTTCTTTCAATTCCAAGGCATTGAAATGGATTTTCAGGCGAAGTTCACATAATCCGAGTTAGATAAACAATGTGTCGTATAGCTGGACTTTTTATATTAATTCCACATATAATCACTTTTTTTGTCAGAAATTTTTCACAGCAGAAAAATGAGATATATACTATTTTAGATTCTATTTGATCTTTTTCGATTCTATTTTTTATTTTTTAAATTGAATTTTGAATTTTTTAATATTTTATTTTATCTGTTTTTTTTTGAAATTATTTTTTATCTTTTATTGAAATCAATTTTATTTTTTTCCATTCTTTTTTAAATATTTTTTTGAAATTATATTTTTATATTTTTTGATTTTATTTTTTATTTTTTGAAATTATTATTTTTTTATTCTATTTTATATTATTCTATTTTGAATATTTTTTATTCTTTTTTTTATTTTTTTATTTTCTTTCTTTGAAATACTATTTTTTTCGCTCATTTTATATAATGTTTAAACTTTTTTAATTCAATTCTAAATAAAGGAAAGATAAAATCGAATGTCTCAAACACACCAGACCAAACTTCTAGAAGAAGTAGAAAAATAAAAGATCCGAAATCACATATGTATAAAAGTTATCTTTGTTGCGCTATTGAACCAAGACGATTTTTTGTTCTCTTTTTCACATTTTTTACTCTTCATATCACAAAAGTAATGAATTTCATGACGCACACAAAACCCTTGAAGCTTAATTACAAAGTTGGAAAAAACAGCTTTTTTTCTTTTTTATTTGGAAAAAAATTATTTAAAAAATGAACATATTTTGCCTTTTGAAGTATCTATCTATCCCTTGTTGGTGGTATACAAACGATCGCAAAAATGTATTTGTGATGTTATATGCGCAAGCAAGCAGCAAGCACCTTGATCAAAAAGCATGCGTCTTCAAAGAAAAGTATAATTATATTTTGTCTTTATCAAGAAAGCTTCATTCCTCCTCTTCCTATGTTTCGAATCACAATCAAAGCATCATCTACAGAATCATCATATTTATTTCTACACTTTTATACGCAAATCAATAAGAGTGGTATATAAATATATTTGTTTTGGCTTCTTCGTCCAACTTCATCGTATGGAAATACGTTTGGCGCCAAGTTTTCCTTTGTGAATTGCAATATTCATCTCATCACCACCACTCAATCCCACAACATGACGACTACAATAGAAGGCGTTGTGAATCATCATCATCATGATTATGATTATATTATTATATAACGTGTAGATTAATGATTTTAATAATGCTTCCTACCGATGCTTACAGATAATAAATTTTTTTGAACATATCCATGCCTCATTGAGTATGGTGGAAATGCTCTTACAAATCCAGTCTATTATTTAAAAAATAATAATATTCAGGATGTTTGTATAATTTGCTAACTTAAACCATACGCTTTACTTAGTAGAAGCTTAGTGTCTTGATCCAGTCGTTCTGGGTTCCAATCCGAGCATCCCATCATCTGTTCAGGTATGGAAGACATCAAGAAGCAAAATCCCCAACATTTAAATAAAGTAGAAAGTGTTATAAAATTAGAAGGAGGTAAAAAATACAAAAGATATAGAAAATAAAATTATGCATAAAAAGTGGCTTTGAGTTAAAATTAATCCATTTCTTTGTGATTGATTGCTTGATTGATTATGTATTTTGCTGCTCACATTACGTGACACAATTTTTGAAAATAAATGTATTCACATTCAAAGTATGACAAATTAAACTAAAATTCCCCCATACCCCTATTTTTATTTTATTCACAGTAAATATTCAAAATAGTTTAAAAACTACAGAAGTTAAATGTTTCTTCAAGTTATTTTAACAAATCCAATTTTTCTACGAGGAGAGACCAACTCATGTTTCAAATTCTATACTTGCAATTCCCTCTTTGACGGGTATTTAAAATTTTAAGTTTTTTTTATTTATCTTCATTATGTAAATTTAAATTATATTAATTAAGTTTAAAATTTTTTTTGTATAAAAGGCAAAAAAAATTGAGAAAGTAATTTTTTTTATTTTTTATTAAAAATTTTTTTAAAAAATTTATTTAGTATAAGTTTATGTACAATAGCGTGTATAACAAAGTTTTTAGTAGACTGAATTTTAAAACTTATACTCAATTATTTTTAAATATAAGCTTTTTTTGTATAAAAAATATATAAAAAAATTTGGAGGGAAATTTTTTTGTGTAAGGTTGGCATTTGCTCTAGTTTGATCTTTGAGTACGTGTAAAAATAATGACGGAGCACTTTTATAAGAAGTCTTGATTTTGGTTGTTTTATTGTGAAAACCAGAGTTTCGGATTCGTATCCTCGAGTCGGTGGAATCAGAGATTTTAAAGTGAGAGGAGTCGATATCCGATAAAATTTAGTAGTTGGAATGAGAGTCGAAGTAGATTTTTTTCAGTATTAAAAGATCATTTAAGTCCAATTTTTGGATTTAGAATCGGAGTTGAATAAACTTTGACATTTTTTGTTTCAATTGATAAACGTTGATTTGTAAGTTTTGTTGATTCATTGAACTTCAAAAGTTTAAGCTTATATTAACACTTTTATGCAAACTTAATTTTACTTATTTTAGAGAAAAAAGGTGTTGAAAAGAAGAAAAGTTCATTTGAGTTGCCTGATTTTTCAGATCTTTCCTTTGACATTGACACTTCCTTATCTGATTCAAAGTACAACTAAATTTCATTACGTTTACTTTATTTAGTAGGTAATAATTTACTTTATTTCGCCTCTGTTCCTGTCTTTTTGCGTTAAATTCACCATCTCACACATATGTCAAGTTATGGAAGAATGAATATTAGTCACTTGAATGGGACACTAAATATATGCTTTTTATTTTCTCCCTTGTGTTTGCCAGGGCACTAAATAAACCACATGCATCACGATTTTGACCGGATTCAACCAGATTCCTTATTTCGCGATAAAAATTTTAGTTAAAATCGTGATTTAAAAATAATGTAAAAAATTTTTTTTCCATTTATTTACTAAAAATAAATAATAAATCATTTTATACTTTATAAAAATGAAATTCCAAACTCAAAGACTAATTGTAAAAGAATTTTTTTGTATGATAGAAAAGATACAAACTGAATGCCAAATAAACCTTAGTATCAGAATAGAGATTAGTACAAATTGTTACGAATTTGAACCTGGACAACACATGTTAAAGACAAGAAATTTCTGAATAAACTTACGGCTATTTTTAATTTTTTTTTATAAAAAAAAGATTTCTTTTTTTTAAATATTTTGATTTGCTTTTTTTTTTTTGAAAATAACGTATTATAAAATTTGGTGAATATATATAAACTGTTTGAAATTGCTAACAAAATATAACATTTATAGATATTTTATGATGTATAAGACTTATAAAACACATTCTGCAGAAAAATACTAATACTATTGTGAAGGATAAGACTTGAAAGTTATGATTCCGATTTGCGATTTACAAAAGCGAAAAAATATCCCTATTTTCTTTAGTTTTTAGGTTAAAACTCTAAAATGCTGGCAAGTATTTTGATAAATCAATTTTTTTTTTAAATTTAATCAAACTAAAATATTATAATTATGAAAGTCTAATAAATAAATTTTAAATAATTAAAAAAAAAAATTAATTAATTAAATTTTTTTCTTCGATCTAAATTTTTTTCGTTTTTTTTACCCTTTTTCTCTACATCATATATTTTAAACATTATAGAGTAGAAACGAGGATATAAAAAATTTGTGAAGATCTTTATATTTAATTTGTTTCAACCAAAATTCCTTATATCTGAACTAAGAATGAAAGTCAATAAAGTATGCTTCAAAATTTAAAATACTAAATTTAAAAAGATGAGCAGTGAAAAATAAAATTTTTAAAACTTTGAATAAAATAAAATAAAACTAAAAGAAATTTAAATTTTTTTTAAAAACAATTTAATTATTTACTTTAGTTAAACTTTTTTAGGCATTAAAAATGTAACTCATATGAATAATTTTTTGCTTAAAAGATAAATTATTTTTTGTGTAGAATTTTTTACTACCCTCTGTCACATGTAGCAAATTAGGATTTATAAAAAGTCTTCGTTATAACCGAATTAGTTTAGTGAAAAGGAAAACAAAAATGGTCAGTTTCCTAGGAAATTTATTCCCAAGGATATCTTTTTGATCCCCGAAGTTATCCCCATTCTTTCTTTAGGGACGGGGGTGATAAGATCTATAAAATGTTTAAAAGTTGGCACTATTTAGTTTACACCTGTTTTTAGTGGTGTATTCGATGATCTTCAACTCAAAGAAAAAGATGACTTCAGTCATTTGCGAGTTTTACAAAACGTCAACAGCGTGAAAAATGGCGAAACTGAAAGATCGGGTGTGTGCGAACTCTACATCGGTTACACATGCTCCAAGTTTCTCAAGAATCAATACATCTACATCCCCAATAATCTTTCTCAAGTGCAATTCAAGTTTAACATTTCTTTTTATCCTTTCTTACGCGCTAACTTCTTTCAGGAAATCTTAGAACGGCACATCCAGAATGCCGTGGACTTGATCTCATTATTTAAAGAAATTCAGAATTCCTGTTCCCAATACACCCTCCCTATCCTTTGCCATCACACATTTCCCATCTGCAATACTCTCAAAAGCGTAAGATTTTCATGCAATCTTACAAAATCTAATTTATTCTCCTAACTTTTGATCTGTTTCCCTTTAAATATGCAAAAAATGTTTATGTTTGAGGACGAAATTCTAACAGCAGTGGTGTAGTGCATTAACTAGAATTTGTGTCAGCTTGCTGAGTCTCAAATTGCAAACTTTTTACAAATAAACTCTTTACATATAAGCCTCATTAAATTAAATTAAAATAATTATGATTTTAAAATATGTAACTAAGTAGCAAACTGGTTAACACACTAATACCCATACAAACTCGGAATTGGCAAATTAAGATTGCGTAAAACGGATTCGACAAAATGGTAAATGTGCAAATCGTGATCTTACCATTGAGATATTGATTCTGGTTCGAAATTGACCCTTATCTAACTCTCTTAACCCTCGTCTTTCGTCGGAAATAAAACATATGATTCATTTTTTTTACTTCAAATATGTTTTTTTATTTGTAAAAAATCATCAAGAAAGAATTGCTTATTCTTCAGAGAAGAAAAATCATAACTTGCAAATATTGTAATAATTTTTCTTAATAAAGTTATTTTTTGAAAACACTTGTGTTAAAATGTATGAATATGCGGGTAAAATTTATCAAAATTAATTAACTACTAATTGTAGTTTCTTACCCGGATAAAGTTATGAATTTTTCCTATCCCGATAATAGTATTAATACATAGGGACGCGCATATGCTCATATTAACGAAACACTCTCTCAATCTTTATATCTGCAATTTATTAAGAATAAATTTTCAGACTATATCTTTACATTTTTGGAATATAAAGAGCATACTAGTTGAAAACGGTTTTATATTTACATGCATAAACATTTTTAATGTTAGCTATTGATTTCTGATCTACAATGTATCAATTATTTTATCATTACCTTGCGATTTGATAATTTTATATTCAATCAACGAGAAGATACAGCCTAAATTTTCTGGGTTTAATGTAGATCAAAGGTAGTAAAAATGATATATGAATACAAATAAAAAAACTAATTTTGCTTATAAAAGTCCATGCTTTAAACAATATAAAATATAAAATTCAGATTGTAATAATATGTGCTAAAAGTTAAAACTTATATTTCAGGTATAAAAAAATCTTCAAAAGTTATTTTTCTTTCATGTTAAATTTTTGTCTACTTTTGCCTATATGAAAATTCATTCAAAAATCCGCGTATTAATCTTTGAAGCCCATTCTACGAAAATGCTAATTTATAGGAAATTTTCCTTTTTTTGTCTGCAAAGAAAAAGGTTATAACAATTTAAAAAAGTATTTTCTAACCCATACCCAAACATTTATACTTCGTTATGTGATTTTAGAAGCCAAATTTAAGCTTGCTATGTGAAGACGAGTGTGAGATGATTGAAAAAAACATATGTCACCAGGAGTATTCTTTGGCAAGCAAGCATTCCGAGTTGAAATATTTGATTCCTGACTGCTCCAAACTGCCCTCCATGAGTACTTTGCAAGCCACGAAATGCATTCGAGTGGGGGTTGAAAATTTAAAGCATATCAAACCACGTATAAATTACAAATGATTCCTCACTTCCATGTAAATTGTACAATAATTTGATTTCTTGCACTTTAGATCACACGTGCTTCAGCAAAAGGGGTGCCGCGTATGCTGGCGTTGTTTCAAAGAGTAGATCAGGAGCGAAGTGTAAAAACTGGTTGAGTACGAATCATCACAGTGCTCTGAATTTAAAATACAATCACAACTATTGCAGAAACTTCAAAGACTCCTCCTTTAAAAAGCCTTGGTGTTACACCAACGCAAATGCCACTATTTTGCCTGAAATCTGCTCCATTCCGCGTTGTGGTATACTTTCTTTCTTTTACTCTTTGCAGCAATTTTTTCTTAAACAAGGTGACATTTCAATTTATTTCTTTGCAATTTGGATTTTCAAATTGATTTTCGAATTTCTCGCTATGATAATTCTTTGCAAAATAAAAATATAACATCAGCATGCATACATAAATATAGTTTAAAGGACCGTTTATTTAAAAATAACTTCAAGAAAGCTAAAGCGTTTAGTAGTCCCTCACTGTTTAAAGTTTATCTTTTTTTTTTTAGATAAAAGTTTATAGAATTTGAAAAATTTTTGTACCATTCATAATAATATGTATGTTGTATGAATAACGAAGTATTTTGTAATTGTTGCAAAGATTCGGATAGTTAGTAAAATTTTCTCACCTTCCATGTCTATTTTGTTGGAAATCAACAAGCTTTAAAAATCCATGAAGTCACGGGAAACGAGACTCTAGAAATCTCGAGACACAAACTCTAATTACAACCAACATTATAGATGAAAAAACTGTCCAAAGGATGGTGTTTCTAAAATTATAACAAATTATATAATTACACTAAAAATGTAATCTTATAGATCTCAAAATTGAAAACATATACTGGATAAAGGAGTAAAAACTGTATTGATTTAAGTTAAAATTTTGTACCTTTTCGCCTCCTCTAAGCTTCTTCAGACTTCCAGATAAAACATGAAAGAACACAAATATAGGACATCTTCTCTTCGGAGCATTTATCCTTAATTTTTTTAAAATTGAGTTTAGGCCAAATAGCAAATTTGTATATCATATAAGATATTTTCGACCCAAAAGTCGTTTTGAAGAATTTTGGTTTAAAACGTCCAACAGTTTGATGACCAAAATTTGGAGGACCATTCTTCTGATTTATATTTCAATTGAATTTAGACGATTTTAGACCAATGTTTGCAAAGCATTTTTAAAAGTGTAAAATATATAAATTCTATAAATAAAGAAACAGATGATTAGTCTCAAAAAATTCTATTTCCATATTCTGAGTTAGACCATGGGAGTTTTGGGTCTTGGTATAATCACACACTCATTATTAGTTATTCGGAGTAGTATTGCCAATATTTTAGATATGTAATATATGTTACACATTTTGAATGATTTATTGGTTTTGACCAATCAAATTACACTAAAATCAAAGGAATTATTATAATGGATGTATCAGATAGTAAGTTTTATCTCCTCCACAAAATTTGGAATTAGTAACGTAATTATAAACATATATAAATAAAACTTACAATATATTGAATGATATAATGAAGGTTATCTACTCAATTTCAGAAAATGACGCCTACTTGAACATGACGGATTTCACGAATTTGATACTGATCTCAGGCTTTTCTCTGATCGCATTTTTCTTCATCCTCGTGTTTTTCATCTTTTTTTGCTGTCGGAAGAAGAGAAAGCGAAGGGAAAAGAACGAACAATCGCTGACGAAGTATGTGGATTCGGAAAGAAATCAGGTTATGCAAGCAGCCACTCTTCTCAGAAACAAAGTTTGTTTTACGATTTCAGTGACTTGTTTTTCGATTTTCACGGGTTAAAATTAAAAAATGCTTTTATGTAAGGGATTTATTTCTATGCTTAATAATAAAAGTTTAGAGATAGGAGTAGATTATGTTGTGTACGATTGTGACTCTTCTCAAATTTCATTCTCAGTCATGTATAAGGACTCCTAAATTTTTGAACCTATAAATTTTATCAACAAATAGTTTTACCAGTTTAAATACGGTACTTTCATATCAAATGACTCACTATCGTATTCTTTTTCTAGGATCCAATCGCTTAATTAAAACAAATATTATTATAATGTTTCTTTAACAGTTTTTTCGAAATTTTATGAAGATTTTTTGACATTTCATCAAGTGAAATTTGTTGTAAAAAAATTGTGGTACTTTTTGATAGCAAAATATTTTAACTCATTAGTGATAGGCGAGAAAAAGAAAAGGATATTAAGTAAGGTGATACAAAAATTTTATTGTATCATGGATGATCTTTAGATACTTTACCATTTTAATTCAACTTTTCGCTATGACATTTCACGTAAAAAATGCATTAAGAGAATAAGAGGCAAAAAAGAATATAAAATATCCGATCAGTATTTACAATGTAGCAAAA
The DNA here is from genome assembly GCA_030549495.1 of Nectonema munidae. NCBI lineage: Eukaryota > Metazoa > Nematomorpha > Nectonematoida > Nectonematidae > Nectonema > Nectonema munidae. Next base: position 1,357,298 of record JAUIRK010001041.1, on the reverse strand, counting down.
AAACTGCAAATCGTAAAAAAGTAAAGTTCATTGTTGTGCAACTTCAAATCAATGCAATGATGATTATTGTTCAATCTATATTTGATTATGTTTAATAACTTTTTTACGACTTGTGTAATACCAGTCAGTGGCGTACTATATTTTTAATGTCGCTCAGGGTGAATGCTTATTTCGCGGCACTTCAAAATCCCGCAAAATTACGCTTTTAAACGTCCAAAACTAGATAATTTGTATATGTTAAATATTGGAATAAAAAGTGCAGCAAAGGATTATTACACCAACTATTTAAATCTAAAATATCTCAATAAAATTTTTATTGATGATATATTAATACAAATAAATAACTTCTAAAATTAATCAATTTTTAAAAATGATTCAATTTAATAAATATATCGCGGGCAGTTGACTGGAGGGGGGTTGGGGCAATTATCCTAAGATGCATTTATCAGGTTACCCAAATATATACCATTTTTATTCGATTTTCTTTTTTTGCGATTCTCTTTTAACTTCTTACAGTTGTTATTCGTTCATTTGCAGTTCTATTTTGTACTAAATTAGTTAGATCAGATCAGATAAAAGTTGACTTAAAAGTCATTCAGTAATTTATTTACTTTTTTTACGCCAGACCCCACAATTTTTCGGCCTATTACCGACCATATTACCCTACATAGATAATATAGATTGAAGCTAATAACTAACATGCATAATTTTGAATGTGTTTTTGTTTTTTTGCGTAAAAAGTGTTTCATTTGATGACGTTATTGCAAGCATGTATCAATCTAATTCAATAAACAATTTAAAACTTTTTTTCATGCCTTTTCTTCTTTATTTTAGACAGCAAAAATTGCACTTCCCGCCTACTCAGAGGTGGTGCCTTTGCAATCAAAGCAAATGTCCATAACAGATTCTTTCGTCACTCCACCAAACATAAACCCTAACAATATTGTTTTATTGCAAGAACTGGGTAAAGGTAAAGAATATTTTTGTTTCCTCTCAAATTCAGAAATTTTTATCTCCTCCCCCAATGACACACGCAATAAAATCCGCTATCGAAAACCCCTCACTTCCTTTTCACAAGGAATATTAATCGATTGAGCATTTTATTGATTTTTTTTGCTTTAAATATTGAAATAATTTTTTTATACCATGTGATCCTTTATCTCTATTTTTTGTTTTCATTTGTTGAGGATTAAAATGTTAGGTCATTCAAAATTTTGATCATCTTTGTAAACTTTATGGGCATAAATATTTTTTAAACACGTTTAGTGCTTTCTTTAACATATCATAAGACAGTATCAAATTTTCATTTTCAGAGATTGGCATACTTTTCACTTCTAGCAGTTGTAAAACCGAAAATTATTTCGCAAAAGAATTTGATGTTAAAATTTTACATTTTTGGATAAAATTTTTTTCGCAATACTAATATATGTTTAATGCCAATCTAATATAATTACGAAAAACTTTAAATAACAATTTTACATTTTAATGTAGAAGTAATATTTTTTCATATACTATTATATCTATTATTTTATATACTATATCAAAACCTCAATAATTATATCTTCCTGAAGAAATGTCATGGAATTGTAAAATTCAAGATTACTTTTTAAAATGTTTCAATTTTCGTCATGCATTCTAGAATTATGAATGCTTTTAATTTTTGAATATGAACATATTTGAAAATTCTTTTTGTAAAAGTGATATATTATTGAATTTTTGTCTGAGAAAAAATATATTCTCTGTATGGAACTTTAACTTTTGAAACATTTAAAAGTAATTTTTAAAATTTGCATTCGTTAAGGTGAATTTAGCATTGTTTACAGTGGAGAATTGATCACAAGTATTGGCAGCACAAATGGTCTGACGAGGAGTCAATTAACAAAGCAGAGAAACATCGCGATAAAGATGCTGCAATCTCCATCTTTGCATGAAACGAGAAAGGCGTCAAATTCAGAAAATCATGCAGCATTTATCTTCAACCTAAATCACCCCAACCTGATAGAAATGATTGGTATATATTTCATTCTTTTCAAATAAACTTTCATATCAGTGATGATTTGGGAAAATAACGACATTTTCGTAGAATTTTGTTATCGGTATCACTTTCGTTAAAATAACGATAATGACAACGATGTAAAAATTTTTGGAATTAACCATAAAGATAACGACAATATAATTTTACGTTAGAGATTGTGTTGATTTTGTTAATTTTTAGTCATTTTATATTTTCACATCCAGGGCGTGAGTAAGGTTGGTTCGGTACTGGGTTTCGATAACTCAAGGTCTTGGGTTCGATCCCGCATCAAGCCTACTTTCTCATAGTTCGATACCAGTGTGTTATAAAATAGTATAAACTCAAGGCGCGATACATATTTATGCATAACTTCTGCAAATAATAATTAAAAACTTTTTCTTGATTTTTAATTCCAAATTTAATATTATAATTCGACTCAAGAATTCATCATTTGAAAAGACAGGTAACATAAAAAGAGGCACTTCTGCACTCGACTACAAGGAATAATGTTTTTGGATAAATTTTTTTCTCAAAAGATAGAATTTTGAAGAAAAAAACGTCTCTAGACGTTTTTGTGTGCGACGTATATTGATAAAAGTTTGTCTCAATAATGTCAAAAAATAGATATGTAAATGTATGTATGTAAGATTGCGCCAACACTAAACCTAACCTCAATTCTAACACTAAATCTAATGTTAACACTACCGTTAAAATAGTGTAATTAATAAATTAATTTTGCATTTTTGTGACTAATTTGTATAGTCAAAATCAGGGATAGAGTGATTTCCCTAAGAAAAAAAAAGTAAAAATATTAAATTTAAATATATGATAAAAGAAAAAAAAATATAAAAAAATTATGCGAGTCTAATAATAATTTTTACCTATTATAACCCAACAAGGTTTAAATCAAATAAAAAGTCCAATTTTTTGAAACTAGTTCTTTACTGACTTTTTAAATATATTGCAATAAATAAATTATAGTGTAATTTTTTTTTCGTATTAAGAAATATATCACTACTTGGAGTCATTGGGTTAATACAAAATTAAAACCAACAAAACTTTATTAAAATGAAAAACAAAAAAATTAGGATTCACTTAAAAGATTGCCAGCAATTTTTTAAGTGCAAAAAATGTCACATTTAATTTTTGTCTTTTTTTGCATAATAAACAGCGTCTTGATATATTCAGCGATTCTGGATTATGGTTAACACTGTCTGTTCTTATATCTTTATTTGGAAAGGACTTTCTCCCTTTTGGACCAAAGGTTTTGACTTTTTAAGAAGAACCTGAACTATTTCTCTTCTATAATCTTTGTTACAGATGTTGGACTTTTTGACTATTTGATACAACCTCCAATAAAAAACTAAAGCTGTGTTATCGAATTTATTATCAGTGGCCAGTACCACTTTTTGCTTTTTATTTGAGGCCTATACATAGACAAAAACTGATCAAATGGATCTACGCCACCCATTCCTTTGTTGTAAGCCTTTATAACAAAAGGTTGGCTAACTTTTATTTTGCCACATCCTTTTTTCCTTCTTTGAATATTATTCAAAGGAAAGACATTTTCTGAATTTGTGAAAACAGTAACAATTGAATTGTCTCCATCTTGTAATTTGACCATCATTAATACTAAAATTTTCGAAAAATCTTCTTTCTTTTTTTTAAAAACTCGTTCTATTTGTTAAAGGGCACTTTGTTGATCTGTTTTCTTTCATGGTTCCAGTGGCCCTGATACCTTTATCATTCATCTCTTTTATCAAAGAAAAAGAGGTGAAAAAGTTAGCAAATAAAACTGGTGTTGTGTTGGACAAGGACAACTAAAACTCATTTTTTTCACTACTCGTGTTCCCAAAGATTCTTTCGGATTGCAAATTTTTCTTTACCTTCATAAATTTCTAACTTATATGGCACGCCAGTTGAACTTGCAAGAACCCACGTTTTAAAACCAAAACGAATGAGTTTATTTCTAATAAACTGTTTGCACCCATGCCGCTCATCAATGCTCAAATCTTCATGGATAACTACAAATTTCATAAGTTTGGAATTAAGAATTTCAAACAAGGCTAAAACTTTAGCCCTTTTTCTTTCTGATAGATTTTATTATCGTTGTTTGCACAATGAAGAAACTTTTTCAATTCCTGAAATCGATTTCTACTCATTGTTGAAGGAAAAATTGGACATTCAATATCTTTTTGTTGACACCAATAATCTCTTTCAGAGGTTCTGACATTATAGCCGGATAAAAAAATTAAGCCGATGAAATTACACATTTCTTCCTTAGAAACAAACGTTTGGAAAATTATGATTATCTTTTAGCGTAGTTGTTTGTTTCTTCTGTCAACGAATCAAGCATTTCTTCGAATACATCCAAAAAAAGTTGCCAGCATGTTTAATCTAACAATTCTGGATGGGAACGTATTAAATTTTTCAAAGCAAATTCACCCTGATTCCCCACCACACTTTTTTTCCTTGGTTTGAATTGGCTGAGAAATCGTTTTGAGTTTTGAGAGGCATGGTTCATTTTTCCCAAAGTCGTTGTAAATAGAAAAAACATGGAGTTCTGCACAAATTTCGTTGAGTGAAGCGCTATTTTCATCTATTTCATCTTGTTCAATGTCACTCCCTTCTCCTCCGAATGGTACACCAGTAACAACTATGTCAGCTGTCAAAACATCATCATCCGCGCTAATGTAGTCAATTGCATTTTGTAAGTAAGTAAAATGTACTTGTTCATCCATTTTATTATCAAAGGAAAATAGACTTGAAAAAGTTTTGAAAATAAAAAAAATACAAAAACTTCAAAATATATATAAAGAAACTAAAAAAGGATTACTTTAAAACTTATTGTATCTAAATACATTATACATATTTTAAAATTAAATTTAAAGTTTTTATCATATGAATATAATTTTTTACTTATGAAAAAACAACGTATCATCCCAATGACTCCTTCGGTAAAAGATCAATTAGTCATAAACAAACAAAAAAAAATATATATTTTATTGACTTGAATAAACTTTTGAAACTATTATCTTCAAATTTACATTATGAAAATTATGAATAAACATTTTTTTATCACTGAATAATTTGAAGAAAAAAATGTAATAAAATTTACTAAAATTATGTGTACTTCTGAACTATAAACGATTATTCCTTTTATTCTAATTTAAATTTCATTCTAATTTTTTTATAAGTTGAAATATAACATTTGAAAAATGATTTGTTGTAAAAAAATATTTATATTTTCAAATTTTTTTAATTAAAATTTCGTCCAAAAAATACGATTCCTTAGGGAGTCATTGGGTTATAGCAAAACTTCAATCTTCATAAAAAATAACCAACAATTTTGTGTTCAATTTAAATATAAAGTTAAATAAAGTGTTTTTATACAAGTTAGCCTGGAGTTATGCGAAAAATGCTTCTAAACAAAAGTCAATATATTGAATTATTTTACTATCACCCAAAAACTCCTCAAAAATAAGAAACCAATAAATTATAAATTTTTTTTTAACTAATTAAAGGTACCAACAAAAATATATAGTACTTACACTGTTATTTAGTCTCCAATTTTTTTTTGAAATCTGCAAATTGCAGATGAAATTCTCAACTAAAATTGCGAAAGAAACAAGTAATACTGGTTAGTTAGTTTTTTAGTTAGTGAAAATTACTAACTTGTAAGTTTATTCTAGTTATTTATAAATTAGGGAAAATTTATTTTTGTACAAAAATATCGAAAAGAAAATTTATCGACCAAAAAGCAAAATGGTAGATCCAGGTTGTCTGAGCTCGATTCCTGTTCGTGACTATCTCTACCATCTGTCCAGCTATGGAAGATCAATAAAAGAAGAAACAAAATATGTATTGATAAGTAAATGAAAGTGAAAAATTATTTTTAAATGCATAATTGTACCAGTTTTTCGCAATAACATACTGTTAGGAACTTTAGTTTTGTGAATTATGATTCAAAAACAAATTCTCAAGAATTTTTATTTTGCCGATAGTGTTCTAAAATTTTAAATATTTAGCATAAAAAAAGTTTTTTTTAAACTTGTTGAGCACTTAATATCGAATTTACAGTCATTTTTAATTTTATATACGAAACATTTAAAATGTTATAAAAAATTTCGTTTAAAAAACATGAAACTCCTGAATAGTTCAGAATTATTCAATATCACAAAATTCTTCTGTTCGCGAATTTTGCGCAAATTTCTTATTTTACAAATTTTTCTTTTGACATGAAATTCAATTAAAATGATATTTTATGTTAATTTTATCACTCCAAAATCCTGCGTCTAAATAGAAAGCACGGAAATAGGCGCTCCAAAATTCCCGTTCTGCCCTAAAATTTCTGACCCTCTCTACATGCCCAAGCCCATATGTGTATAATGGAACTATGCATTAAGTATTAAATATAAAAGTATAATTAAATTTAAAAATGTTTAATATATCTGTAAAAAAACACAAATAAGAATGCAGATTTCGGCATTATCGAAAATGTAACCTAATAAAGAAAGCCCTGTCGCGGTCAAATGAAGTTTCTGCTGGTCGTAGCTTTGCATTTTCATTTTAAGGCACATCAATCATAAAAGAGTGTCTCTGCTTGGTGTATGCATTTGATTGTGACTCTTGGGACTTGCATCAATTCTTGATCATGCATTCTCCCAACTACACTTGCTCTGATAGTGGCATTGAAAATGTCATAAGTAAGCCTTCTCTTTACATTTTTCTTGACGTAACTAACTTATCTTCCTCTCCCTATTGACATCGTGGGGAATAATATGGCATGCCAAACTATTAATATTAGTCAATTGATTAGATTTTGGAAAATAACGTTATTTTCGTTAGCGATAACGACAATCAAGCAAACTTTTTTGAGATCAAGAATAACGATAACGCCAAATCTTTTTTCTGTTAACGATTTTATTGATTTCGTTAATTTTTTCTTTTATAAATTATCACATCCATTGTTATAATGGAGCATAAAAATCATTGCAAAACATATTTTTTTGTGACTTTTATATTTCTGTAAATGATTATCAATTTTTCTTTTTTTTAATAATTCAAATTTGATGTGTAATTCCACCAAATATTGCTTTTTTCAATGTTAAAGAAATAAAAATCTTGGAGAAGGCACTCCCATTCAAAAATGTTCTTAAAAAATAAAGTTTTCAAAAAAAAACTGTCATACTCCAAAATTTTGATAAAAATGTTTGAGCACTTTACTGTTTTCTAACTAAATGCATAAATCAATTTTCAGGACATAGAGCTAACTCAAATAAATATTTAAAAATATAATTAACAAAGAAATTTTTTTTATATTAAGAAGATTTTTATCGCAAGAATCTGTTTCCCAAAGATGTGTCCTTGAAAATGGAATAACATTATTCAGATAATATGTTTTCAAAGTTAAGCAAACTTTATTTTCAATACCAAGATATCGAAAATTTTTTAAGCATATTATTGAAATTTTATGTAGTAAACTAAAACTTACATTCAAAAATACTTTGAAAGAGAAGCCATTTTGCATCCTTTTTTCAGTTTAACGTATATTTATGCCAACCTAGGAGAGACAGGCTATACAATTTGGGCAGCATTGACTTACAGGAATAGACTGCGCACATATTTTGTCATATAAAATAAAAACCTTAACCATTTTCATGCCACTAATAATAATAATAATTAGATTTATTTTGAAAAACTTTATTATTTTTTTATTTAGCTGTAAAAAAAAGAAAAAAATGCTTGCAATTTTTTTTATAAAACTCCTGTCAAAATATGGAGACGTTCCCATAAGGGCACATCTATTTTAAAATAATTTTTTGTAATAATTTTTGAAATTAAGTTTTATTTTTTTCTTTTTGACATTTCGTATGTTTATTGAATGTTTTTATTTTAATAAATATTTACTTTTTTAAAAAAAAAGAACAAAAATCACCCCTCATTTATGAAAATAAAAAACAATTTTATTGGAAAAAAAAGTTTTTTTTGAAGTATATACAATATGAACTTTTAGCCGAGTTTTTCAAATGATGAAAAACTACGTCTCATATCAATCAACTAAAATGGGAACATTGGCACGACTAATGTTAATGTTGTTCTAAAATATTTTAGTTTGCACGTTTTTCAGAAACGTTTAATTGTATTTTTGAGCTTTTAGATTGTTTTAAAATGAATATGTTTGCTATATTTTTTCTTAGATGCAATGACGATTTTCTTAAATTAAGGGGAAAAAAGCAGACGAAGATGAAATTTTATGTTCCAAAATAGGTTGGTCGAATGGGTTGGGGGGGGTGTATAAAGAATTCCCTTCAATTAGCGGGTGTGAGAGCGGTATTTAGCTCTCCTTTGAGCGGGCATTTTACTGATTCAAGAGAGTATACTTAAATTTTAAATGTGTATTTAATTACTATTTTCTTTCATTATGTAAATTGAAATTTTAATATTTATATATGAATAAAAAAAAAGTTATACTCAAATATTTTTAAAAAGAAAAAAATTCTTTTATCCAATTAAAAAATTTCTCTTTAAATATACACATACAGGGGCGTATTTCAAATTTTGGATCTCGGAGTAGAAGTAGAGGAATTTTTTAGTGCCAAAAGGATTGGCCCTGTATTAATCATTTTTTCCTATGATCTCCAAACTCTTTTATTGATCCACTTAAAATCTATGTTGATTTTTTTCCATAAATTTAGAAATTTTTTTGAAAATCCTTTTGCTCTAGTTTGACCGCTAGATATGATTTTCATATATTTTCCCTCTCTGTTCATATCTTTTCGTCAAGTTCTGATTATTTTTTCAAAACTGCATTTACACCGTAGATGACAATGATTTATGCATGATATCCAGTCAAATAGCGAATGCTCTTTCTTACCTTTGTGAAAAAAAGTTTGTCCATGGCGACGTAGCAACAAGAAATATTTTGATTGGCAAAAACTATCACACAAAAGTTTCACTACTGGATCACACACTGGAAACGTATTCCTCTTGTTATTTCAATGGCAAGCCACTTCGCTGGATGTCTCCAGAAGCCATTATGTAAGACTCATCTTCTTGCTATTTCCAACTTGTTGAAATCATAATCTGATTTTGTAATTCTGCCAGAACAAATGCTAATTGTCATCTGTACATCAACAAATGACATTTAACATTTGCAATTGCTAATCTTTTGCCAGAGATTCATTTTTCTCTATTAATGAAAGGAATCTGCAATTTTCCTTATTAAAAGACGAATGTTTGTGAAATTCTTTGAGGAACAAGAATAAAAGCAAGCAAAATTTTAGGAGTAAGATGGGAGAGGATCTTTTGGGAGATATATTTCTACAAAAAAAATACTTTAAAATGCTAGGAATTATTTTTCATTACTGCATACTTCTACAAAAATGTAAGAAAATAGATAAATTATATTCCTTCATATAATATACGATACCCATATGTTTTATTATATAGATTTTTTTTCTTTTTTTTTGATGTGCTATAATCTTTTAACTTTGACGGTATATTTAGAGTTTATTTAACTCAAATTAAGTAAATTTCTGTGAAATCGAGTATAATCGGATAAAGTTTAGAATCTCGTCTAAAGCCAAACGTATTGAGTTTTCTTATAGAAAATTACCATATGTTAATATGCCTTAATTCCTTTCATTTTAATGAGATAGATATGTATTGTTGTTACACATAATAATTTTAGTGATATCTTTAAAAAAAATTTTTTAGAAGTACACTTCAATTTATGAGATGCGACGAATAGCTGCTATACAAAGAGGCGAAACTGAAATACAGGGAACAAACAAAAATTGGCAATTTAAAAACTAATTGTTACGCTTATCACTTGAAAAGAAGCAGGAATTATTGAAGCAAAATCTTTATTTACAAATAATGTAAGGCATAGTAAATGAACTAACACGACAGAAAGGAATGAGGATTGTATTAAAGATCATTCATCTATAAAGAAAGAAAGAAAGATTTATTGGGTTTTAAAGTATATTAAGCTTACAAAACAATGTAATGCGATACTAAGAATTCTAATAAGAAGACATGAAAATTGTTTTACAGAAACAGATAAAAACATAAAATAAACATACAAGAGAAAAAAGATTATTTGTACAAAAACACATAAAAAGCAAATATATAATGTAGATTATAGATATACCTTACATTATACAAATAAATACATAGCATCTTGGCGAATCTCCGTTTGCTTATAATGCCTGCGGAGCTTTGCCAAGCCTCCTAATATGTACATTAGTGTATAAAGCTTATTAGCAGTTGTTGCAAATATAACAATTCCTAGTATTACAAAAACAATAATCTTTCGATATGTTTGTTTTTATTTTTGATAGTAATTTTGCTCTCGAAACATCAAAATCCTCTTTATGAAGCAAACTATTCCAGCACTTAGAAATCCTGTGAATAATTGCTTCTTTATATTTATTCTTTTTTCTAGATCGAAAACATGGAGTTTTGATGGATTGCTAAAGTTTTGAGAAAAAATAAAAAGATTTGAAAAGGACAGTAGAACTTGTCCTGTAAAATATTTAAGTGCCAGTTTTGTCACCTGAATCTTAAATATATCTTCGACTTTTAAGCACTGTAATTCTCTAAACTTGCTATTTGGGTGTGCGCTGTAACCCACTCCAAAAATACAGCGAATGATTCTTTTTTGTATTATGATGATGTTTCTAAGATTTGAGACTATCGAATATGTCATTATGGGTTCCACTAAAGATTTATATAGCATTAATTTTGCTTTAACTGGTAAAAATTTTGTTCCACGAAAAAGTGAAAGCAAACGATTCAATTTGATTGAAACATGATTTATATGTGACTGACTTCCAATTAAGTTTATTGCCTATATAACGATTCCAAGAAAATTGAAAGAATTTGAAAACTCCATATTGATTTCATTTATTTTTATAGATATTTTTTTCATACTTTTTAGATTAATTCGAAAAAATCATCGATTTGGGTTTCTCAAAGTTTATCATGAGATTGTGAGAACTTAATTTCGTTTATTTTCAGAAAGTCTAAATGTTTACCTTTGAATAATAGAGTCATAGCATCCGCATATGCATAGCATGAAACTGTTTTGCTTGTGACGCAATCTAAAACTTCATTCAAGTAAACAATAAACAAAAGGGAGCCAAGAACGGACCCTTGTGGTACACTTATATCCAAATCAGCTTTAATATTTGAATTAGGATTATAAACATGAACATATGGTTTTCTGTTCGATAAAAATGAGTGTATCAAACTGAGAGCTTTTATATTGAACCTAAATCGATAAAGCTTATCACATAACAAGTTAACTGATAGAGAATCGAAAGCACATTTTCGATCAAAGAATACTGCTATACATGTTTCATTTTTGGATCAAGAAGTAATAATATAAACCAAATTGTGACAAAGAGAAGAAACTGTTCTTTTCAAAATATGAGTATATTTTTGTATAAATTATTTTTTCAAAAACTTTAGATATAATAGGAACAACTGATACTGGGCTGTAGTTCGTAATATCTACTTTGCTACCCTTTTTAAAAATTGGAACTATTTTTGAAATTTTAAGAATTTCAGGAAAAATACCATCATTGAGATACATTTGTTGAAAACAATTCTAAGGGGATTACATATAGTTGGTCCAATATATTTGATCAGCTTCGCAATATTGCCTAAATAATTTAAGCAACTACTCTTTTTAAGAGGAATTATAGCCAGTAGCACATCATTATTTGAGATATAGCCTAAATCAAAATAATTTGATTGAAATTCATGTTTGACTTCAAAGGTTTTTTGACACAGTTTTATGTTTTCAAGCTTTTTTCTAAAAAATTCGTCAATAAAAGGTCTAATAATCTTTTATCAACAAACTCGTTATGAATCATAAAGTTTATTTCGATATCTTTCTTATTATTTCTAAAATTATTTAGTTCTTTCCATAAAACTTTGTTATCGTTTATATTTTTGTCAAAAAACTCTTTGTAAAATTTTTGATTGACAAACCAAACAGATTTCTTAAACTTTTTGTTTAAAGGATTTAAATTAAATTTAAGAAAAGAGTAGGTAGGTTTACCTTTAGATTTCAGCATCTTTTTGTAAAGAACGTCTTAAAAGCTCAACCGCCATCCAAGTGTTGTGCTTATGTCTAGATTTATTTTTTTCTATTTTGAGTGGCTGTAGATTGATTTTTACATTTATTTAGGATATTCATAAATAATCCCTAACACTTTTATACTTTCATGCCGGAATCATTTAAAGTTTTCCAATCGACATTTTTCAAAAGATTTGGCAACTGGAAACAATTATCAAACTCTCGATTCGAAGGAAAAATTGTTTCTTGCTTTTCTATAAAGTCATTATTATTTCCAAGGATGAATCAAAAACCCGTTGAATGACGAAACGTCGTCAATATTGGCGTATAAATGACAAAAAAATACTGATAGAGAAAACTTAGTCCTATTAATTTGAAATAATATAACAACGTCTAAAATGTTAAAATGAATCCCATTCTATGTATGTACAATATTTGTAATATACATGGATAATTTTGGCTATCAACAAAATATTAGAGAATTTTGGTAGAGCACTTTTCAAGTCACCTTATTATACGATATCGTTATCAGTTGGAAAAGATTTATTTTTGAATGGGGAACGTTTGAGATTAATTTCCCTGAAAAAACTACCACTATTCATTCTTCTTTTTCAGGTATAACCATTTTTCGAGTGAATCTGATGCTTGGAGTTTCGGAATCACACTCTGGGAGATATACAGTTTTGGCTTGGAGCCGTATTATGGCTACCAAAATTCAGAAGTTGCAGACTTGGTCACCAATCAACAGCTACTAACGTGTCCTGATGCCTGTCCAGAATACGTCTACACCATCATGCTAGAGTGCTGGCACAATATCCCTTCCCAGAGAATCGCCTTCAGGGTAAAAAGCCTTTAAGTGTTTCAGATATCATTCTTAAGTTAATTTTTTATTGGCTTTAATATGTCAACATTGCAATGATTGTGCTTAATCAGTTTTGATATGATATGATGAGGATGACATCTAATATCTCTCATTTATGGAATATTTTTTGTAAATTTTTATTCTTGAATATCAAATATCTCCAATTGGTAGAATAGTGAAACTAATATATTTGAATTTCGAAATCTTCATTCTATTCAATAATATGTACGCTTTTTAATATGCCCAAGAATATTTTTTCCTTTACATATCCTACGATATAGACTATCGAACTTCTGAAATATTAACTAATTTCCACAACTATTTTTATTTCTTTGAATCTATATAAATAAATAAAGTTTCCAATTATGGAAGTAAATTTTTATCATTATGCTCTCAATAGAATTTAGTTTTATTCATTTGTAAATACTTCCAAATTAAGTCTCAATAAAATATCGAAAATAAGTTCTTACTTGGGGAGTAATTCTTTTGCACGTCTTAAATTTGGCAGGAGTTTCAATAAATGACCACATCTCAAAGGTTTCTCGCAAAGATACGAATTCTCTCTCAGATCTAAATGTTTTTATTGATTAGTTTTCACTCCACGCTTTCAAAATGCACGTCATTATATGCGTTTACCCCCAAACCACGATTGCTGCACGAATTTTGAACACAGAATTGTTTAAAATCTTTTACTTCATCAACCTAACATTTAGAGACAGCTCTTTAATTTTTAAGACGCGATTTTAAATTTACGCATGCGTGTTGTTGGGGTAGTTCGTTTTCAAATACGCGTTTTCTTTTCGAATCAATGATGCTACTAAATATTTATATAATAATTATGATTCGCTAATGATGCAATATTTGGGGAGAGGGAACAAATGAAGCTTTATGATGTAAATATGCAATGTCTATGTATGCATGTATGCTTTCGACATTACCAAACTGGGACAAAAATCGTATTGAATAAAGTTAAGAATAAAATTTTGTATTTGCTACATAAATAATGTTATATTAATATGCAAAAACACTTTGAAGGTAAAACATGTGTTTTAATACTTTTAAAAAGAAATATAATCAATCACATTTTGATGTAAACTTTTCTAAACTCCTTTTTCGACGTATAAGATTAGTGAATGAAAAAACTGGATTCTTGTAAATCGCTATTGCGTAGTTAAGCGACGTCAAAACCGCTACATATGGCAATCCTAACTATTACTCATGTGTTACTTGTATTCAAAATTTGTATTTTGTCTTTGTATTCAATAACTCTACTGTTTGAATATTTTAGTTCAGTAAAAAATTTTTAAATTAATTTTGCCATAAGCAATACAATATGGATATTCACTCAATTTGAATGCATGCTTGATGTGCTCTGATGAGGTTAAACTTTATACAAACAGATGCGAGCTATGAATAACCCATAAATTATAGGATTTTTTAATAATAAACTCGCAAATCACCCACATTTTTAAAATTGACCACCGAAAATAATTTGCAGTATTAATATTGAACCAATCCTGCACCCGCAAATCCGCGTCCGTTATCCATCGTGCGCAGAGCTCTAAGGTGTAGTGTCCGGCAGCTGGCACAGCAACCACCGTTTGGCGCATGAGTTTGCTTCCATTTATGGCTGCCAGAGCTATTTATAAGGTAGTTCCATATGCACGCTCTTCCAAACTTTGCTTCATTCTTGAAGAAGATTTTTTGATATTTATTGCCTCAAATTGCTATATTATTTCTCTGATTCAACTACTTTTGTATTGTTTGCATAGAAAGCGCATATAAAGCTTCTTGAAATTGCGGAAAGCAATAACAGCAGGAATGGCTGTGGGTGCAACCAAAAATCTGTGCAAGCAACAAATCAAAACTTCAAACTCAAAGACTGGGAAACTCCGAGTAAGTCTTCCATAGCTTCTCCTATCTCTGTATAACTTCTTTGACTGATTGATTGATTGATTAATTTTGCTTCCTTTAGGTGAAAACTTTTATGCAAGTCAATTTACAGCGCCCTCATCCTCTTCAAATCACTCAAAGTCACATATGTTGAAAGAAAATTACACTTTACTCTCATCTCCACCTTCTTCTGCATCTTCCTTCAAGTTTCCGAGATTGGGAGCCAATAACAATAACAGCAACAACTACAAAAAGCGCAAAAACTCGGAATCCTTCATATATTCAAACATAGCACAAGATTATGCAGAAGAATTGCCGACAGATCTCTATATAACCAAAAAGTAATCTCTTCACATATTTCTTGATGACAGATTGATACAAGGCTCAACTAATGATTGACAGGCCGAACAAGTGTCAATAAAGTAAATTTTGTACAGCACCAATCAAAACGTTGCACAATTTAAGCAAAACCTGTTTATAGTGATCAAAAATACAAACCATTGAAAATGATCGTTTTAGACAATTGGCATTTATATTAGGGTTCTAACAGGTGATCGTTCTACCAAGGAGAGCGCTAAGACAGGTTTTACTGTAATTTTATACCGATTTAGTATTTCTTCTGATAATTAATTAATAAAACATATAATGTTCAATAAATAAATAAATATCATACTCAAAATTAAAGCGTACACAATTACGAAAATATAATTGATGAAAAAAACGAAACTTACTACACGGTGATTTCGAAAAGTATCTAACCTGAGCCCATCACAGTCCTAAGCATAGAGATCTTGCAAAAAAATAATTATACTATTAAATATAATTAATTATCTTGAATTAAAATAAAATTATAATTTATAATAAGTATAATTATCTCTATACTTTTGCAATAATATAATTAAAAAAATATTTTGCATTAAAGATAACTAACTCCACCGTCTTCTATCTCAGTCATGTGTAAACGAAGTAAATGAATATCAGTCATAACCAAAATACTCATTAAATATTCCGCTAACCATTTGAGAAAGTTTTAACTAACTAATTGAAAATGTTGAAACATTAAAAGCGTATTTGATTATAAAATAACCAAAAATAAAGCATATCTCAATTTAGTCTGTTAGAGATATTTGCTAGAAGACTTTGGAAAATGCAATGCAATGAAATGACCTTGACTTTAAAAAAAGTTGAATTACTTTCCATATTGGAAGTATACAAGATTTAAAAAATAACAAATTTGAATTTAGGAAGGCGCGCTATTGTGTGCTAATTAAACCTGTGGCTAATTTAATATTTCGTTTATCCATGTAAAGGTCGAGAAGGCACCATCGCGCGGCTTGTATCGAACTATGAGAAAATAGGCTTGATACGGAATCGAACCCAATACCTTGAGTTATCTAAACTTAGTATCTAACCAACCCTACTCACTCCCTCTGATCGGTGGTTTGTTGTTTCTCATATCACATACATCATTTTCAAATTCGATATTTCTACATAAATCAAATGAATCTTTCATTGTTATTTTTGAAGATTGCGATTTTCACTTATTATATTTATGCGCCAGAATAGATGAGTCCAACTTTTTATCTTTATTAAAAATGATCTCTCAAATTATTATAAAAATGAAATATATTTCCTAGCTTCTTTGTGAACTCTTCAGTGTATAAAAGGAATTAAAAAATCTTTAAATAATTGTTCTTTGTTTGTTAACCCTTAAAAAAAAAAAAAAAAAAAAAAGAGGGGGGATTCCCCCCCCCCACGAAATTTTTTTCTTTCCCCCCCAACCAACCCCCCCCTCCCCCCTAAAATAAATTTAATAAAAAAGGAAAAAAGTCACCTCCCCATATTTAAAAAACAAAAAAATACCCCTCCCCCCCCAAACCCTCAAATTTTTTTTTTTTTTATTTTTAACTTTTTTAAAAAGAAAATTGTAGGGGCATATGAAGGTTTTTATTCATTTATTAAACAAGTAATAAATAATAATACTTTTGCTGACTACATTTTGTAGTCAATTATCCTGATAAGGGTTATTTTTACAAATCTAGCTTACTTACAAAAATGGACTATTAAAAAAGTTGACTTTTGTTGGCCTAATAACTTGGACTTCTTACACAAACGTTGTGTCATTTTAAAATTTAGTCACAGCATTCCTGCTCCCAAGCCAAAGTTCTCACATCAGCCAATAAAAAAGAGTGACGGTGAAAATACCTTTTCCGCCATACAGACATCCTCCATTTTTAAATCGAACACGCTGAAGGGAGTGTCTTTGCTGGAAGTTCCTCTCTTCACAACAAGGAAGGGTAAAGTCAACTAACTCCTACTCCCCAATTTTGGCGCGCCTTTTCAAAAGTAACTTAAAGTGTAATGATGGCAGACAAAGCCTCATTTTGAAAATAACAAACCCTTTCTTATAACACACCGACATATAATTTGCATTTAATGTCTTTGTCTCGTTGTTTCACAATATAATCATGATGATAAAGATAATAATATATTATATCCTCATCAAACCTCATAGATTTTGAATCGTTTTTACTTTATGCCGTATTTGTGACTTAATTTTTATTTCTATTTTTTTATATTTATTTCAATAAATTAATTGTATTTCTACATTTTATTGATTTGGCCAATAGTAAATTTTAAGGTAAGGACTATTTTATTTGCAAATAACACTTCATCATCTTGAACCACCATTTCCTATTCTAACTTTTCCAATAGTTCATAAATCACCAATTTCTAGTTTTTTCGGTGAAAAATTTATTTGAAAAATCAGGAAACATACTTATTGATTCTTTTTAGTTGGTTACTCATGCTAGCGGCTTAATCGCCTTTTGATTTTCCAAGATTATCACAATTTATCTATGATGTATTTTTTTTTCTATTATTATGATCTTAGCAATTCCGCGTCTACCGTATCCTGTATTGAATCTCTCTCTTTTTATCACATCAAAATGGAACTTTATACTTAGTAAAGAGTAACTTTACTACTTTTTTTACAACACAACTTGTAATATTACTACTTATTTTTTCAGGAGATGTTTAAGTAAAAACACTTTTCAGATAGTAATGGAATTTTATACTTAATAAAACTAACTTTACTACTTTAACTTTACTTTACTTTAGCTAAAATTAAAGTTTTTATGATCTTTTGCTCTTAGTATGTATCTGTAAAAATCAACATGGAAAATATATCTTGAAAAATACAAATATATATAAATATATATGTCTTTAAACTTAACGCCATCTAAATTTTTATGTGTATACTTCAATTGAAGCCTTCCCTTTATCTTTATGAGTATGCTTCTTATCGATTCACATTCTCTAACATTGAAAGGAGATAATGAATGTCCATCTATCCAAAAAAGAACTTTTCAAATATAATTAGTAGGAGAGGTTAATTTTTCTCTCAATTAAGAAAATTTTGGCGTTGAATACCATGGCACATTCATCAGCTTAACTGTAATTATAAAGGAAAAAAAAGAAAAGTCATTGAAATGAAAATAAACAAACAACAAAAGATGACTGATTAATTAAGCACAGACAGACTTACAACGTACACATCTTCAAGAAAACAATTGAAATCGTAAAGAAAACTAATTACATTTGAACTTAAAACTCCTTTTTACTTTTTTTTAACCAACTTTTTTCATTTTTTTTAATTTAACTTCTTTTTAATATAAGAAAATGCTTTCAAAACCAACAAAGCCTTTACCATAAGAAAAATGGAGATATTGAAGTAATTGTCTTATAGCAAATTCAATTGTAAAATTGAAGCTTAAACTAAATCGATGGCTATCCAAACTTTTTAGTTAAATTGTACATCCTTAAATATATCATCTTTTCGAATACATTTCCAAAAAATGCAAGGAACAAAAACATAAAGAGATGTGTAAAGACGAACAACTTCACTACTGACGCAAAGATTTTTCATCTTATATTTTGTTTAAAATAATTCTTAAATTTTTTTTTTCAAAAATCATTGCATTTCTCATATATTTATAAATTAGTGTGATTCAGTTCATAAAGACACAAATTGATAGGAGATATGTTGGTTTTTTGTCGAGACATTGAAAAGTTTACCAAGATGTGATATATTATCTTTTCAACAGAGAATTCATCTATGTTCTCATTTATTGATAGTGAGGAAGCTAATCTTTTTAATTATAAATATTTGAGTTGGTTATAGAAGTTAGTTTGTTAGATTTTAGAATAGTTGAGTGGATAGAGATGGATACTAGAACACAGCTTTTTCTAATTAGTTAGCTAAAAACTAAATGATACACTCACGTGACAAAAGAGCCAATGAAACACAATATTTGACATAATTTGAGCTTCTGTCAGTCAACCTTACTCACACATACCGCTATCTAAATAATAAGAGCTAAAAACATACTATCCCACACACACAAGTAATTACATCTTGATCTTGTCATAAGCTTCACATTTAATTAATATTGTGTCCGAATAATGTAAATCTAAATTCTAGTGATCAAAGCGTTACCATTTCAATTTTGCCATATTTGTACATATAAGCATAGCATAAGAAAGAATGAAATTTTAGAAATATGCATTAGAACCTGCTTTAATGAAGACCTCTACTGAACAACCACCTGTCCATGGTGACCAGTTTCAATTCTTCCAAATTAATTTTAATTGAGCTTATTATTCAACTTTCTCTAAGCTAACACCTGTGGACAAAGAGACCCATTATCTTTAATTGTTTCCTTCTCTTAATACAGGTTTGGCTGGTAAACTTTTTTCCCTTTAATTTCGAATAAAAAAATCATTTTTATATATTTTAAAAATTGTATAAAGAAAAATAGGAACTGGTCAAGCCGACTTCTTATTTAAAGACAGAGGCTTCATTTTTACTTGGTGTATTTACAAAGGAATCATCTTTATCTTATTTACCATCTATTCACTTTTGGCCATAAAATATGAATAAACTTTACGAATAATCGTGCTTATACTAAGGATGTATAGATGTCATTATAGACGCCTAAAATATATTAAATTGCATTTCTTGAAATCAATTACCTTAGCAGGACGGAGGTTTTTACAGCAACACTAATGACGGTTAATGGGAGTTTTACTCCCAATATAGTTTTTTGAATAATTCACTTACCTAACAAGTTTTTAGAATGGAATTCCTCACTATAATCATACCTACACTAATTATATCTCTACTAATATGAAATCAAAATGATTGACATGTTAAATCGAAAGATCATATATAAAAATTATAGATGGCGTTAAGCCAACAAAAACCAAAAAAGTTCAAACAAATCAAAATGAGAAAAAGATAGCTTTATTGATATCAGCATTGATTTTGCAAAAAAATGAAGCAAAGACAAAGTATGGGAAAGCAAAAAAAACAAAATACCAAATCTGAAATATTTACATTAGAGGTTTTGTACATCATGTTTTATTATACAATATATATATATGCACAGTTGTATTTCAAAGTGAAGATGTTGAACATAGATTTCATGTACAAATTGATACAAATAGGGAAACAATAACTTCATAAGAAGGTCTCAAAATTTGGGCTTATTCTATTCCTTCATAAATGCAATTTATACTCATCACAAAAATATTGTATGGTCTTTGCAAATAAATTTAGTACATACGCTGCATTTTCTAGTCCCCCTTTTTCTAGGCTTGCAATCAGTATAAGAACAGTATCCCCTCATAGTAGATGTTGAAGGAGACTCAGCACTTTTACTGAAACCGTAAAAAGACAATAAGTTAGGAGTAGATAGACGAGTAAATGCACTTTGACTCCTAATTATCATAGATATTTCAGCTAAGAGTAGGCAAAGATGCTTTATGAAATACTTTCTTCCTCCTCTTGCAACTGTAGGATATGCACTAGGATTGTTGGCTTTCATAATAACCCAACTGTTATTCGCAGCAATATCGATAAAGTTTGTGAATATAGCTACTGGCCATTTTCTCGACGATTTATAACAACTATAATTTCTTACCCTTCTATTGAAAATATCAACTCCTGACTTATATGCATTATAGTCCAGTATTGTTTGAGGTTTATTTTTCCGTCCAAAGGTATTGATTCTCGAAGGATGTTGACTAGATAAAACAGACAGGTTAAAAAATTTTCTTGGAATGCTTCACCGGAATGTAAATCGTCAATGAGGAACTTTGCGTGTATAAAAATCTGCTCTCACATTCACTCAACCCCAAACCTTTCAAATAAGCAAATCGTACTATATGTGGCATGAACCTTCTATTGCTTCTAACCGTACCACAAATCGTATAGTTTTTACTTTTAGCACACTCACACAATTCATGAGACATAAAGAATCTTACATAAATACCAGAGCCAGGTGGTAAGCAAGAAAAAGAAACTAAAGTTTTAACAATATTACCTGACCTAAAATACTCTTTGTCAGAGAAACCACTTTGATAAACGTCACTACAAAATACGAAAAAACTAATGGAGTCAATGCAGTGATAAATTTTCATCCCATACCTACCTGGCTTAGAAGGGTCATCAACTTTAATTGGCGATCTGACTATATTTGACCAGTTGTTCATCAATTGTCACGCAACTAGTTGGTGACCAATATTTATGACAGTTATCAAAAAAATATTTTGTTGGGGCTAATTTATCGGAGAAATTTCTTACTTTTCTAGAATCAAATCTTATGAAAGGTCGGATAAGAATGAATAAGTCTCTACTGATTGCAGCTTTCAAAAAAGGAGTTCCATATTTCTCTGAAAAAAGAGGCTTGACATCAATTTCCTGATTTTTTGACTGGCCAATATACAGTATGCAAGCAAACTAGGCCAGCAAATGCTCCATTGAGAATCTTTCGTACACACTTCTCAAATTTTCAAATAAGCTGTCAGGATTTCTACAAAAAAATGCTAGTTTCTGTCTGAAATATTTTAAGTTAAGTTTTACCTGTAGTTTTCTTCCATTCGTTCTTTTGTGCAGGTGAAGATGTGATTCATCATATTTTCGGTTAAAAAAAAGAGTAAAAATTTGCAAAGGATCTCTCAAGATTTCTGCAGCACCCTTTGGACCTGGTCTATAAGTAAGAATATTTGTTGAATTAAACTTCTCTTGGCTCCCAAAAAAAACCTGTTCCACCTGGAGCTATGAGAGATTCGTCTCCACTTTCTTCTAATTGTTGCTCTTCACATGTGTTTGAATGCATGCATTTGTATTCACTTTCAGAGAAAACATCCGAAGCGGTAGTTTCTTTTTCATTACTTGTATCTAGGCTGGAGGAGCTCATGAAAACAAAAAAAGAGAATTGGGAAGTAAACAGTTGCGATGAACAAACGGAGTAAAGTAATCAATATAAGGAACTGGTATGATCCAAGTTTGTTCAACTCAAAGCTCGGTATTTCTGCTGTAAGACATCACACAAAAAACTTCCGGTAATAAAAGACACAAAGCGCAGAAAAGAAAAAGATCGAGGCACACAAATAACGTAAATTGATCATCACAAGAAATTTATTTATATTTATTTTACTCAACGTTTTATAAATCTCTCGGTAGCATCATATGTCCGTTTGTGAAGAGCGAAAGAACAATCGATATATACAAGCAATATATGAAATACAGTTTCCTGACTTCTGATAGTACATATGATAGTACAATCCACTTGATGAGACTATCAATCATTTATTTGTATATGCTGCATTCCAATCATTAGACAAAAGCAAAAGACAGGGCAAATGGACACCAGTTTCTTACTGATAAAAAGGGTCTTGCTCGTGTTATGTAGTTTGTACAACTTTTTTGATATTTTCACTTTTAGACAACTTATTATATAGTTGAAATGGCGCATGCCTTCATATATAAGCTTTGAATATTTGTATTAACTTAAATATTGTTTATACGTAGAAGCACAAACATCTCTGGAAGTTTTTCCTGTGTAAACAATCAGTTTATCCATGTGAAATTTTTTTCAGAGATCACAGTACGATATCTAGGCATGTTTTCTTCAACATTGAGTAATTGTCGCAAGAAAGATTATATTTACAGTTTGTTGAAAAGAAAAACATATATAACAAGAGAAAACGATTGAAATATACATGTGAGTTGTCAATGCAATAAATTTTTTATAGTTTGTTCACAACAACGTGAACCAACTCACCCCTGCTGTCACAATATCAATATGAGATTTTAGAATTTACAAACAAAAGTTCTTGAAAAATATATAATTAATGAATTGGGTAATTTTCAAACTAAAATGTTTGAAAATAGAAAGTATAAATATCTTTTGTTCTAATATAATCTTACTTTATCAAAAAAAGGTATCAAATTTTTGTAATAGGTTAATCCTAATTTAGGTGTAATTTTTTTTTGAAAAACTTCACCCTTCAATTTTTTTTTATCTCAAAGACCTTAAAAAAAAGAATAAAATACATATAATTTATTATATAAGTCAAATATATTTTATTTCAAGTAAAATGAGTTTGAAAATTTTGCATGCCAAAAAAAACCCTACTCCGTCCTTCTAAGGTTAAACACATCGTTACGAGGAGTTTTAAAAAAATTACTTTTACATAATTTTGATATGTCTTTCTCAAAGACATTTAAATTCAGACTGAATTATTTACTCTGCCTTTAAAAATTCATATAATGAAGATTATACATACTTGCAAGGATTTATGTGAGGTTAGAAATAAACCAATATAGCGCTTTCCATGCCCCACTGGCGGATTTAAAGAGGGGGGGGGGGGGTGGAAACGGCGTACGCCCCCCCCCCCCTCTAAAATTGCACTGCCAATTGCTTGAAAATTTTTCTTGACTAATTCTTTTCGTAGAACTCAAATATTATGATGATTTCTGCAACTCGTTTTTTAGATTCAATCTTTCTCTAAAGTGAGAAGCCCAAAAAAGTTTTTTATGTTTCAATCGTAGTTAAGTGTGACACTTATTATACTTTTATATTATCCAATTTTTTTTGTAAATTTATTATTTAAACACATCAAGTTTTACCACATCAATTCACTTCGCAGTTCAATGAATGAGGATCGTTTTAATGCTCCTATTCTTCTTTTTGTTCACAGAGATATTCGATTGGATATTGACACTATTATTGATATGTATGCTAAAAAGTGTCCTAGACGGATGAGCCTTCTTAATCCTTTTAGTTCTTATTCTAGTTACTTTCTTATAATAAACTTATAATTTTTTGATATATTATTGTGATACTCTAAGTTTTATGATAAAAAGTTAATTTTTGCTTTTTATTAAACTTTTACCCAAAATAAGATAAAAATAGCTTAATTTTTTTATATAAATCTTAAGTTTATATGCTTCAAATTTGAGTTCTAGTTTAGTAAAATCCGCCCCCCTAATGCCAATTTTTAGATCTGCCCGTGCAACTTCAATGTACTGATAAATTAAATTAACTTTCGTAATTAATTAATAAGTTTAAATTTTGTTTAGATAAAACTTCTACTTCATTTTTTATCTAATAAATCAAAATTTTTAAAATATAATATCAAATATGAATCCGTTTTATGGCAAATATATCTTTAAATTATTTTTTAAACACAGAGTTATTTTCTTAACTTGGTGGAGGAATCTTCTTTACCTATTCACTTTCAGAAAGATCATCTTCACTTGTTTGACCTTCAGAGGGAATGCCTTTATACTAGTGTAACTCGAGAGGAATTGTCTTTACTTATGAGTTATAGATAACACAGTTTTTTATCGTTACATTACAAAATATATTTATGGAAATCTACGAAGTTTATTATATCTTCCGAAACATAAAAATGTTGGTGACAGATGACCAATCATCATCATCATCATCAACAACATCATCATCCATTTTAATCACTATATCCTAAACCGCTTGAAAAGTATGCAGAGGTGAGACAACTATATGCAAAATTTTTTAGTCAATATAAACTTTTTTAGCCTGACCTATTTATCCATGTATTGTATATATGATGGGAGAACTTTTTTTACTTTTTATGAAAAATATTTGCTGTCTTTGGTTTTCATAAAAACAATAATAATAATGATGATGCGCATTGATTTGTGTAAAAATGATGTTTTTACAAGGGTTAACATCTTTATCTATTTCAGTGGTATTAATTTTGAATGTTCAAAAATATGTGTATATTAGTGTTTCTATAGCGATTAAAAATATATTTAATTTTTAATTAACTTATTAGTTATTTTTAAGTTAGTAAAAATTACTAACTTATACGTTTTACAAACAAAGAATATTTTTATGGGTATTTTTCTCCATAAGATATGAAATCGTTTTGCACGTTTATTTATACATATTTATTATGTGTATACAATTTGTTTCAAAAGTTTATAAATATTAATGATTACATTGAAGAGGGATTTTTTTTGCATTTGTCATGAATATTAATTCATTTTAAAAATTCATGAAAGCCATCTTAAAAATGGAGGGAAGCACATGTAAATGAGATTTACAAATTCGTTCCTTCTTTTCCAAGTTGTAAGAAGGCTTTCCTCCTCGAAACATGTATAGTTAGTGCACGAAGAGAGATAAAAGAAATTTGTTCGTCTTCACAAATTGCCAATAAATCTTTTTTATCAAAATAAACAAGAATGCTAATAATAATCGATGAGAGAAAAATAGCAAGAAATTATACAGTAGTGCTACTTCCCACGGAGCAAGCACCATCAGAGTGAATCCTGTTCATTGTATTGTATTCGAAATAGAAATGGTTGAAAAAAGGCGCGCAGAAAAGAAAGGAGCGCTCAAATCAATAAAATTCAGGCTGCACGCATGCATGCATTGCAGCATGATCGATACATACTACTTCTTTGTAGGAGATGGTATTTAATTTGATTAATATAACACAACTCATCATTCCTCCTTCCTTTAGTTCTGTGCTTCTACACTTTGTTTTCTTTCCTGATTTTGACAACAAACGTGGCCCATTTTTTGAAGTAATTATTTTTGAATTGATATTTCTTCCAATGTAAACGAGCGTTACAGCCATGCAGGGCTACTTGAAAGTCGCGTTGGGTGATCTATTCCACGAGGGGTACACGTGGGAACGGGGTAAAATCCACAAACATGATGAGATTATAAACTTTGGATGAAGATAAAATTTAGAAACAATATTTCTGACAAATATGCCCTTTGAGGTGAAAAAAGTTTATAACAAATATAAAAAAAATTGTAAAAACTGGACACTTTATTGGTGATGTTGCTGACTATAGTTTCCGAGTATAAACTCCTTTTTCAAAGCAAATGTAAATAAATGATAAAATAGTGAAAAGGCGTAAAAGACCTTTACATCTCATTTTAACTATTTTATCATTTACAGATATTTGCTTTGAAAAAGGAGTTTATACTCCGAAAATGAATTTTTAATAAATATTTAATTTTTTTCATAAGCAAATATTTTCACGAACCATTATGATCCAGTCATCAACTTTTTATCCAAATCGATCTCTTTGTTGATATTAAAATCTGATGCTCAACTTCTAATTTTGATTAATTAGCTGGTATTGTTAAATATTTTGAACCACACTACATAAAAGTGGTCAATTCTCATTTCTTTCCATCCACCCGATAAAAATGTATTTTTTTAACTTATAAAATGTTTTTCTTTCGCAATAAATAATGCATAGACTTCCATGTGATCCTTAAATATTGTCCCATTACAATCTGTGGGAAAGAATAAAAGTATTTTAGTCACTTCTGAATAGTGGGATGAGAATTGCAATTTTTTGACATCAAAAATATTTAGCTACTCATAAAAATTAGTTAGTTTCCAAAATATAACTTTTACATAAATCATACAAAATATATTTTTTTTCAATCAAAAAAATTTTGCTACCTAAGATTTGTTGTTCGTAAGTTTTCATAGCGACCCTTAAAATTTCAAAAAGTCCCATTGATGACTTATGGTGCGTCCGTTACCCCAACGTATTTGAAATTCTTCTTGCATTTTTTCGTGTTGTATATTGGTCTAAAAAAAGGTATTTCAAAATTTCACTTTAAAATTCCAAGATTTTGGTGTTGGACAATTAAACAATTTCAAAATCAAGTGAAATTTTTTTTGTAGATGGCGTTAATTTTATTTGTACTTTTTCAAGTTCTTCAAATGAAAAATGATTACATGTCAGATATTTTGATTTATATATTTTGCATAAAACATTTAAGTATTAAGAGTAATATAAAAATGATATATATATATATGTCTTGATTTTTCGATTTCCCATTTTTTTAAAAATTGTTCGAAATTTTAACAATGTGTTTTTTGCTAAATGATATTCCTGCATCTGAACACTTAAAAGATGTAAACGCCTACTAGCTATAATCTCGAAGTGTCTATAGATATACTTTTTAGATATGGTATGCTTATAGATCTTTCTGATTTTTGCAAAGCAGGTTTTAAAATGACACATTTCTAAGCAACAAAGTTTAATGATAAAATTTTCATGATTTGTGCAAGGCTTTTTACTTTTCATCACTATAAGTACGTTACTAAGATATTTTGTAAGTGTGAGAGACAACATTGGCTCTTTAAAAAATTTATTAGATTTTGGATTAGGATTTTTTTATTAAAAAGCAGGTGAAAACCGAAAAAACCCTATGTGAACATCAAAATTTTATATTTGTAAAATATTTTTTTGAGAAAACTCTAAAACCATTGTGCTATTTCTAGTGCTTTATCCATTTATGGATAAAGTTTCAATTTCAGATGAACCACTTGAATTTCATTACCTCTTTTTCCGAACTAAAATTTCATAAATCTTATCAAAAGAAAACAAAAAATCTCAAATTTATATATAGACTAAACTTTCTAAAAAAATTAAAAAAAAAAAGAAAAAGTTTTTCTAAACTTTCTATGATCCATGGTGATTTCTTATCTCGTATATCTAAATAAATTTCTAAATTGTTAAATTTTTGATATATTATTTGTCTACGTGTTCCTTTAGTTAGTTGAACTTTTTTTTAAAAAACACGCAATTACCTATGAAGTGATGATGATTTTCTGAACTCTGTGATAGATCATTTTTTTCTATAACAAATTTTTATTTTCTCAATTGTCAAATTTTTTATTCATTTCAAAGCTATACAAACTTTTCTTACCCGGTTTTTTTTCTAAATTTTTATTTTCTCAATTGTCAAATTTTTTATTCATTTCAAAGCTATACAAACTTTTCTTACCCGGTTTTCTTTTCTTTCCCAATTATTCTTTAGCATACTTGATAAGCTTTATATTTGTATTGGCACAAGCTTGCAAACTTACTGGAAGTAAAGGAACTTGTACACAAATTGTGAAGTCTGTGAAATGTCTATTTGACTAAATGTTCCTTCGGCAAAATGGCCTTCTGACCAAACGTTTGGCCACGTTAAATTATAATAGTGCCATTTTAGAAAACATATTTTACATTATTATGAACTAACTAACAAACTCTCTAAGTCCAAGTCATGGATCCTCAACCGTTAGAGAATCGCCCACTTTTAGCCAAAATGGAATTTAGGAGGGCAATTTATTTAGAACATATTTCTACATTGTATATAAGTAAACAAATATTCTGGTATTTTTTCAAAAATTCACTTTTTGCATAAAAATTTAGGGAAGTCAAAATTTCAATCAAAGCAAAAATTTTTTAATCATAAACCTCAGTTGAAAGATAAGTGCCGAATTAGTGTTCAGAATTGAGGAATTGTTTGAACTTTAGTCAAAACAAAAAAAGTCTTTGTAAACTCTACTACTACATGTGATAAAGATTGTTTCATCTGCAAGAATCTACTCTGATTTATTTTATTACTACAATTTAAACTAATCTTAATGCTGTTATGACGTAAAAACTGCAATTTTGATCCCTACTTTCTAGCTGAATCCTGTCTATGGCCTTTTGGCTTTTTGATTAGTTCTCCAATCATGTTTTTTTCTTTTACTAATTCTTTTATATCTGTGTCTTTCATACGCATCTTGATTACTTATACTAATTTCGATAAAATAAAATTATTAATAATAATAACTTTAAATAGAAAAAAAATTAAAATACATAGTATTAAAATAAAAACCTACTATCTAAAAAAACAATTTTTGAAATAGGAGACCTAAAACATTATATAATTTTTAGAATCCTTTTTATTGTATTGTCGAATCTATAGAACAAAACTTTTTAGAAGAATTTATTGAATATTAATGGAATGAAGAAGTCAAATTGAAGTTTAAAAAAAGTGAAAGATTTTGGCCATTTTTTACTCCATGATGGGCGATTTTTGAATTTTTAAGAATCTCAGTGCGCGTTTTAGACAAAAAAAAGTTGAGCAATCTTAGTCTAATTAACTAAAAATAATTAATAGGAATATCATATGAAACTTCCGTTGTTGAAACATCCAGTGAAGAACAAAAAGGCTGAATTAAACAATTTGTTCTTTCACTAATTTTCTGTAATCTGTATATTTTTAATTTATTGGCAATTCAAATGAGTCTGAACTCGATAATGCTGTCTCCGATAATTTTCAATATTGGCTTTATTGGGAACGAAGTTGTTACTTAATAAATTTATATACATCACAAAATTCAGCATCATAAAATAGACATTGAATTTGAATTTATTGAGAAGAAAGAAACAAGTGACTGGCTGAAAAATGTGTATCAAAAATTGAGGAAGCATCTTGAAGGAGATCAAAGTGAAACACGATCGATCCAGATGAAACAACTCCAGTGAAGTTCCATAAATAACACTTACATAAATGGATAAAAATATATATAAGGGTGAAAAGATTTATCTAAAGAGTAAAGAGTTTACATTAAAATTAAAAAAATCCAATTTTTATAGAAAATATTTAAAAATTCAAATTACCATAAAAACTAAATGATAAATTAAAAAATTGTGTCTTTTATAACTTCTAAAGTTTATAAATTTTGAATCATTTGACAATTACTACATTTTAAAATAAAAATAAATTCATTACTATTTGAACACAAGTGAACAAAATGTTGAAATATATAAGAATTGAATCGATTTATATGAAAACTAATTAATTAGGATAATTTGCATTCCGAAAAATTCTCACGGAACAAAATCCGAAAAGTCTCATATTGTCTCGAAAAAATTTCGTATTATCAAAGTCTGTTTGTATTAAACTACAAAATACTAAAGGGTTTTCTATTAAAGAAGAGAGGAGAGTTAACTTGTGAATACGTATAGTAGATCCTAATTTCTTTGAAAGATATCCCTATTGAATCATTAGATTAAAAATAGACGAGCATTGTTACACTAAATCAGGGACCGTGATGGTTCACAATAAATTACAATGGTCCAAGCCTTAGGGTATTTATAAAAGGGATAAATTTATGAGCATATCAGTGTATATTTCAATGAAGTTAGATTTGGAAAAGAATTTGTTATGAGCTGGCTTTTGTGAAAGAAGTTTTGTAATTCAGATCCGTAATAAGATGAAAAAATATTGAAAGAGTTAACTTTTTGAAAAAAAATTATGAAATAAAAAGGTTGGTTTCATAAGTTATAACAAGGACAGTTAAAATTTTGAACTTAAGATTGTCAAATTATTGACTTTTATAGTAAAAAATTGGGCTAAAAAATAAAATATTGACCTAAAAATAAAAAACACTATAAAATGAAAATTTTATTTAAAAAAACTTTAAGAAAATTTTTTTTTTGAATTGACAAAAAAATTGTTTAATTTTTAATATAAATTGTAAAAAGTATCTTGTTGATTAAAATATAAAATAGTTTATGAGCAACAGGATAAAATTTCATATTTTTGCCCGAAACTATTTTTTGTCATAATTTAGATTCTGCATAATTCCAAACTCTAGAATCTAGATATTCAGTTTTATTTTTAAACATAATTCGGTCTTAAAATTTTTTTAACATCTTTTCCACTTAAAACGACGTAAAGCATCGAGGCATAGAGTAAATCTTAGGAATTTAAATCTTTTGATGCTCTGGCTCTGAAAATGAATCATCAATTTTCTTTTTAAATGACTTTTTTTAATATATATATCAAAGCAAATTTTTTTATTTTATAGGACACTAGTGTCCAAGTAAGCTAGCTTGAATCAAAGGATTACAAGAAATTTCAAAAATAAAACAAAAATGCCATATGAATAATAATAATTTAAGGAGAAGGAATTTCAAAAAAAATTTTCTAACAAAATATTGCCCTAATTTATCT
This sequence comes from Nectonema munidae, assembly GCA_030549495.1. Classification (NCBI taxonomy): domain Eukaryota; kingdom Metazoa; phylum Nematomorpha; class Nectonematoida; family Nectonematidae; genus Nectonema; species Nectonema munidae. Next base: position 1,326,288 of record JAUIRK010001041.1, on the reverse strand, counting down.
CGGTGAATTAGCAGGCCTCAATTTTGGTGTACGAAGGCATCAAATTGGGCTTATGTCGAACTATGAGTAAAAAAAAGCCTGCTGATGATTCGAACGCAAGATAAACTTGTGGCGACATCAAAGACTGGTTTATCATCTAACAAACAATACCCACATCTACAATTAAAGCATCTTGGATACACAACTTTCTATCCAAGCATATCATAATACCAGGAATGTACACATAAGGGGATAAAAATAGCTCTCTCATAAAGAGGCACAAGGTAATATCTAAGTTTAACATTTTTTTGACTTTATCGCATATTTTTACAGAAAAAAACATAAAAGGTAGATTAAAAATCAAATTAACTTTTCTATTATGTTCTTTGGGGATGGGATTTAGTTAAAAAAAAGCTTTTCAAAAATGGTTGCACGCACCCAAAAAATAGTTTAGAGAACAACTGGCTAATCATAAGAGCCATGCCAGATTGAGTAAAGAGCCGCGTTTGCTCGGCACTGTCATATACCGATATTTTTATTCAATATGCGAACAAGAGCAAATTTATTTGTTGATATCATATAATTCGGTGCGTCTATATACTAGTATAACGCATTTTTGAAGTGCAAATCACGTAAAATAGGCCATGAATAGTGACACTTTTGTGTATACTCTGCCTGGCAAAGGAGATTTTATAGCATCGCATTAATGTCAGGCAGTATCATGATTGAAATGACTTCAAAATCAATGCACTCCTCTGAAAAGGAGTGCAACTTCTTTGTTGAAATGAAATGAACCGTGGCGATAAAAGCTTGAACGCGCGCATCCAATATTTGCGTTCCCATTTGCAGTATATAAATACTAATATGAATCAGGGTCGTGTATTATTGCGTAGTAAGTGAGGAGGAAGGAGCTTGCGAAAAATCACTTGTTTTCAGGAGTATTATATCACAATCTCTCAATTATTTTTATTTGTTCTCCATTTAGAGGAGCTCTTCTGTCTACGTCTCATTCAATTATAGTATTATTATTATTATTATTATTATTATTATTATTATTATTATTATTATTATTTATACCAAAATCAATATGTAAACCTTTTTTATTGGATATAAATATAGTGTAGTATAGCATAGTAGTATTTCATTGATCCTTTTGATGCTCTTATCTTGTAGTTTTTTGGTTCATTTCTTGTTATGCGCAATTTTGCTTTTGCTCTAATTAAACTTTAATATTATCGCATTTTCTACGAATTTTAATCTTCAAAGCAACTTTTAATTAAAAAATTTCTTTACCATTATATTTATAAGAAATAACATTCGATTGAAATGAATTAATGATTTATCAATAAATTAACGATAATAATCACTGACCCAACATTTGGGTATCATTGATTATAAAGTATTCAATTTAATATAAAAGTCAATGCGTAAAAAATAAAAATTAATTGTATTCCCATAATGTGAAATATGGAATACTTATCAGTTTTGATTGACGTGATGGAAGCTCGAAGCTTAGATGTCGAATGTTCATTTTTTTTTTGGCAATTTAGTGGTTTAGCTTTTCAATAAGGGCCGTGAGTAAAATTGGTTACATACTGGATTTCGATAACTCAATGTCTTGGGTTCGATCCCACATCACGCATACATTCTTCATAGTTCGATACCAGCGATGCAATTGTGCCTTCTTTGTGAAAACACCCCACGTTACCTTTACCTTAGCGTCTTGATCCGAGCGTCCACGGTTCGATTCCCAATTGTGACAACTTTAACTTTTTTTTAGTTTTGAAATTGTACAAAAAAATTAAAAACTTAAAAATGTTCATTTTGAAAGGAGTTGCTCTAACTCAATTGACGTCTATAAAATGTGTACATTATTATATGCATAGTTGTTTGAAATTATGGAAATTTTTGCCCAATCGAGATATTGATATTAGTGACTAGAAAATATCTATTTATTGTTTAAATTTTTAAAAATTTTTGTTCTACAGATTTTGTGTTTTTCGCTATTTATATGAATAGAAAAAAATTATCAACAAACATGGTTTCATTAAGGACACATCTTTCTTGAAGAATCATTAACTATTTTCCCTCACAAAGTTATAGTTAAAAGGTCATCTTTATTTTCTTCATCTTTCATCTTTAATATCTTGTTAACTTTGTGAATGTACTCTTCCAATTTGTGCTTCATTATTCTGAACGTTTATTTGTTATAACTTCAACCACGTTCACTTGATTTGTGAGGGAAGATAGCAAATGATTCCTCAAGAAAGATGTGCTCTTAATAAAACTATTATAATAGAAAATACTAATTTTCGTATTTTGATTTATATTGAATTCTAATAAAAAGGACTGAGAATTTATAAATATACCTTAAAACTTTAAATATATATATAATACCACTTTATATACGCAACACTAACCAGCGTGCTTTTGAAAAACCAAGCTCAAAAATATACTTTATATTTAAAATGTTGTGCTTCCAGTTTCGGCAAAAGTTTTGATAAATCTACATATATCAAGCCTTGAGTTCATTTTATTCCTGAATTTTTCCGTTTAAATATCTTTTTTGAAAGAGCTTAATTTGAATCTTTTACGACCACTTTGCAGATGGCCAAATTCATTTTTGTAAATTAATATTTTAAAATAAATTTTTCCTCAATTTTATTCGGAATTATACAAATAAATTTGATACTTAAACAACTGACAAATTAAACATCTTAAAAATGCCAAATCTTTAAGCCACACCTTTCACCAATTCTATGACATGAGGGAAATTACACTACTAAACATTACTTATACTGTCCAACGTGGTTTGATAATAAAATTCAGGGCAAATAATTTTTCACCAAAAAATATCCTATTTTTTGAATTTATAATCCAATTTTTTTTGTCTTTTTCAATTTATTGCACGAAATTTTTGTCCCTGAGAAAAATTTGAAATTTTTTCAATTAAACTGACTCATTCCTTACATCATATTAGTTTAGACTTTAGATTAATAAAAAAAAGTAAAAATTTTAAGTAAGATAATTATAGTTTTAAAATAATATTTAATATGCTTGTTTTTTAGAAATAGTTTTTAAAATTTTTGTTGACCCAAAAAATGAAAGAAAAATAGTTCAAACTAGCTTAAAATTGGTTTACAGTGACTTTTGAAAATATTTTAATTTATGATTTTCTAAAAACTCTTTTACACAAATAAAAATTGTTGACTATTCATTGACTTAAAATTTTGATTTGACTTTATTGACCTAAAAAATCAAAAAATAGAAGAAAATATCTCACTTGTGAGTAGGCCGACGGACATTTTCCTGAACAATAATTTTACCAAATAGACATTAGGCGGAACAAAAATTTACCAAAAAACATTTGGTCGAAATACATCAATTTATAATGATGTATTATTATAATCTAACACCAAATTGAATTGAATTATGCCGCATGTAATGTTTTCACCTAATTACATACTTTAATTATACTATACCGCATAACCATACTTTCATTTTCTGAAAGCACTTGCTCACATAGATATTTAAATATTTAAAAATATATTTCTCCCTTTTTTTTTAAATAAATTTATTTTCTATCAATTTTTTTTGCAAAAATATTTTTGGCAAAAAGTTTCTTTCTATCATTAAAAAATATGAATGTCAGTGTGAGCATCTTTCTTACTCTGTTTTTTTGTGTTTTAGTGTTTTAACTTCAAAACAAATTTTTTATTGTTTGCAAACATTTGGAAATATTTTAAACTGTACATTTTTGTAGAAAGTTTTTTCGGTCAAATCTCCGTTCGGTAAAATTTTTGTTCGGCGAAATGTCTTTTGACTTTTGGCCCAATGTCCTTTTGGTCAAATGTCTTTCGGCCAAATTCCGAGTACCGAATAAAAACACCTTTTACAATATTAATTTTTTAAGTGTACATAAACATAAAATATAAAATGAAAATCTCACCTTAAAGAAAATTTCTGTAAATTTTTCCAACGTCTCCATCTCTTTTTGCAGTTTTAACTTAACTGCTTTTCAAACTGATTAGATTCACATTAAGAATTGATCTAACAAAATTATCAGCGTATCCATCAAGATCAAGCAAAACTTTATTTCTACCGTTAAAATAGATTCACACGACAAAATAATCCAATGAGTGTTTAGAGTACTGAAAAATGTTCAAATTCAAAGGTTATGTATTCAAAATATTTACATATAATGAATGATTTTGTTCAAAATTAATGTAGGCTAAATAAAAATGCTGTGAAAGCAATTTATTTCATAAAGAAATATAATGGATTATCGTTAGCACCAAAAGTATATTGTAATATCTTAGCTATGTCCTTTTCTTTCTTTTACAAATAAAGTTGTGGTATTGAATAACTTTTACAAAAACTGAAAAAATTCTGTCAAAGAGAGATTAACAAATTCAGAATAAAGATGAAATTATAAATTGCAAGAAATTAAATTACAGCCTTTTTCGAATCTATTTATGAGACATTTTTCTTTTTAACTTCATATATTTGATTGACAGCTCAGAGCAGATTTTGATTCAAAAAAAATTAGGTCAAAATATAATTGAAAAAAGCTTAAGAGAAAAGTTAAATTTTAAAAGACAAAATTGAAGGTATATATGCAGATGTGCGTATTGCCACGAGATCTTGAGATCGATCCAGCATCAAGCTTTTTTTACTCATAGTTCGACATAAGCACTTCTTCTCTATAAAAACACTCTAATGTTCTTTCATATACATAATTACTGAAAATAGTGTACCCTTTTTAGAAGTTCAAGGTAAATGGGGCATCATTTAGGACAGTATTACAGGTCTCACTGCAACACCCTTCTCTTTCCGTACAAAGCATACAGCTCAACCAGCCTGACCAACTTGCCGGATTATGAATTCCGCGATTTTCAGTACAACACTCCACTCACAACCAGAAAAAACTTTAACAACGATAGCTACGCCAATAATTTGGCATTCAGCAAAAATTTCCTCACATCCGAACACCAGGCGATATTTGATGAGGATGACAGCAACTACTACACCCTCCATAGTCCGATCGGTTCCCGAAAGGATCTAACAACCGAGGATTCATATGCTCTCGAAGATTACACCAACATGGCGGCCAAATCTTCCAGCGCTCTTCTTAGTAAGATTGTTTCCTTCTTCCTTAGATCTGTCTTCATTTTGGTTGATTTTTATAAATTTCAGATTCGCCTCCCCATTTACTTACTTGTGGACGCTCTTTTTAAATCTTAAAATTAAATTTTCAAAACAATTAAAAAAATCATCCTTATTTCTACTAATTAATTAATTAATTAACTAAAACTTTTTAATAAACTTAGCCCCCTCCTATTTCTAATGCTGCGTACTGCCCTGAAAGTAGTATAGTGTCCAAAACTTATAATTACTATTAATTATAGGGTATTTTGTAAATATTGGTTTAAATCGTAGGTACATGTATTTACCAAAAATTTCCAAGTTATACTTTCTAAGCTTTTTCAGAATTTGCCGTAACATGTGGTATTATGACAAAACCAAGTTCACGCAACTTTTCTTGTCCAAGACAACATATGTTTTGTTTATCTATCAAGGGTGTAATTAAATATTATTTATTTATCTTTGCAATTAGAAGTTTGATTTTATATATATGTATATATCAGTTTGACTAAAAAACATCTATCTTATTAAAAATAAATAAGCATCAACACTATAAATTTTGAATCCGTTTAAGGCAAAATGCATCCCATAAAAATATCAAGGTCATTTTCTACAAAGAAAGTAGATTAACAAGTCAATATTAATAAATAATTCTATTTTTTAAGAACCCTTCATGTACGCCAGAAAATCAAACAATTTGTCGAAATTAGCAAAAAAATATTTCTAATTAACATATGAAATACAGTAAATGTTAAAAATAATATTCAGATGTTAACACCAATATATAATAACAAATTAAATACGGCGTATATTTCGGTGTATAGGCTGTCAAATTCTAAGTCCATATTTAGGAGGTATAAGTTCTCCTTATGATGAAATTGAATAACGATTCTTTTGATGAAATTTTTGTGATGATGACTGTGCCAATATGTAATGCAAATTAACTCAAGCCAATATATAATAACAAATTAAAGATAAATGATAAAACTTAAAAAACATTTTAGCTCGGATTTGGGAGTTCCAAAAAAAACGTTACATTTTCCTGGCACCGATATTCTTTTCTTAGACTGCCACATATTCTAAATGTCTTACTTTGAAAAAGATTTGGAAGCCAAGATTCGTTTACTCCAAAAAGAAAATTCGGCGTTGAGGCTTGAATTGGCCACAACGTCAAGAAAATTGTCTTCGTCCCTCAACAGCATAAAAGGCTTCTGGAGTCCCGAATTGAAGAAGGAAAGGTACTTGAGGAAAAGTGACTCCACGAAAACGGCGACAATGAACGAAAGAATTCGCGTTTTGCATCAAGAAAATGAGGTTCTTTTTTTTTTAATTCATGAACTTGACAACTGGTGATCAGAGAAACGCTGTAAAATACTTTGGGAGTAAATGAAAATTTTTTGGAGTAGTGAAGAGTATTAAATTCAGAGCAAAGAAAAATTGTACTAAAAATGTGACTTTATGATATTGAAGAAAGTGGACTTTTGAGTTTTAAAATGGACTTTAAAAATTGTGAAAGAAAAGCGTGAACTTATTCGTAATTTTAGGGTTCTAATAAAAAAATCTTACGATTAAAAATATTTCCACCATTTGCCGATAATTTCTTTAATTTTGAAAAATGCTTTTTCGATTTTTGAAATGAGAAGTAAGCCAGTTGAACTTTTAGGATTTCTTTCAACAACAAAACGCTTTACGATATAAAAAGCTGAGTAAGTTTTTTAGAATTAATATGTTCTTTGTAGACAAATGTTTCAGTGAAGTAATCAAATCTTCATACGCCGCAAACAATGACAATATTTCAAAAAAAGAACTTGAATAATTTTAATATAATTTTTTCTAGGAGATATAAAAATTAATAATATGGATATGATATTGATATGATTCATTTCAATTTTTTAATCAGAAATTAAAAACTTTTATGTGGATATTTATATTTATGCTTTTGTAATATATATTACGAAAACAATGTAACAAATAAAAAATATATATTTTTCTCCATTTTGTCCATAATGTATCGTATTATGTCGGTCCGCTTTTTGGTTGTCAAGATTTTATCTGCACACGAGAAGAAAATATTCTTTTATTGGCCTAAAAAAGCTTTAAATTTAGTTTATTGGACTTTTGTTGAATCAATCTCCTACTTTAAGCCTATCATCTAGCCTTTTGACATGACAATCACTTTTTTGCAAACCAGTGTGAGCTTAGTCTTTTAACACTAGGAAGCGCATTTTTTGGACTAGGCCGTCTATAGTTTGAACCGGATTACAATATCTACGAAAGAGAACGAATCGAACTACACAACTTAAGAACCTGAAGCGAGAAAATAGCTTTATTTGCTTCGATTTTTGTATGCCATTTTAATATTTGCTTTTGCTTCCCCTTCCAACATTGAACTTGTTTAGAAACACCTTTCAACGATAGATCAACTGAAGAAGGATCTTGATGACAGAGAGGATAATTGCAAGCGCCACATAACGGCCATGGTTTCCGACGAAAGTGCTTCCAAAGTCACATTGAAAGAATATCAAGCGATGATCATGGAGAAGAACCAGTGTGTCAAGGACTACAACGAAATAAGGGAAAAGCTGAAAGTACATATCGATATTATATAATTAGCTATTATATATAAATAGCGACCAAATTGTCTTTTATATGCAAAAGAAGAATGTATGCCAGGTTAAAATTTTGTTTTTTTGTGACACTACACCACGTCAAATTTCGAGCATCGGAGATTTTAGCACTTTAAAATAAATATCTAATTCCTTATCATTTGCTACAAATTACTATAATTTTTTGTAAATTTTTTTTTTGAAAAAAAAATATAAAACTTTTATTATAAAATTATTTTAATCAAAAAATACGTTATTTATTCATTTTTATTCAACTAAATTTCTTATTGAAAATAAAAAAGCAAAATTTGTTATGTGTAAAATTCATTTGATGCTTATATACTCACTCAATCAATACAAGATTTAAATTTAAATCTGAGAAGTGTCGCACAGAGAAGAAGAAGAAGAAGACGAACTTTATTCAAAACATTAACAGGATCATAAAAAGAAAATACATATTTTTTGTATAGATCAAGATTAGTAAAATTATAGATAAAAATGTCATTGGTTAGGTTTGCTTCCAAAAGTTTATATAAACCGCTTTAGGAATGTCTAACACAATTAATTAAAAAAAATATATAAAAAAAATTTAAAAAAAACATCAATAAAAATGAATCACAAAAATTTACAGGAAAAACACCTTTTCTTAGAGCAGACAATTCTCTCTGGATAGGCAGAGATTACTTTCTCTTTGGAGAGTTTTTTGAATTTTTTAAATGATGAACAGCTTTCTCCAATTGTATGACGATAGACTTCATAAAATACAGGCACTTTACACATCACCGATTGATTGGAGAGTTGGAGTCGGTAAGAAGGTTTGACTAACCTTGAAGCTGTTCGAAAAGAATAATCTATCCTTTCATTATAGTAGTTAATTATGCCTTGAAAAAGATTATGCGATGTTTGATCTAGACAGTGAAGCAAAAAGACTCCAAGTTTCAAATTATAGAGGTCTTTTATTATATAAAATTTTATTATTTATTATACAGAGAGGTGTTGTCTCAAAGCTCATTACAATTTGAAAGATGAATTCATTCATCCTTTCTAGATGATACTACAATTTTTTTCTTCATCCTTACACACAAATTATAAACAGGTTCATCAATTGAAAGATTCAGTATTGATCTTAGTTAAACCAATATTTGTAAGTTCATTTTTTAAAAATGCTAAAGTTCATTCCATTATGCTTCATATCATCTTATAAGTGTTTTGAGCATCTCAATTTTTTACCTTTTTACACCTTTCATATTCTTCACATAAAATGTGTTAAACTAAATCAGCGTATGTGTAATTTTTTATTCAGATTTTTGACATCCAATTGGAGACGCAGACACAGACTTTGGCAAGTAGGGAAGAAAGCATAAACAAACTTCTAGATGTTCTGAATAAGCAAGAACACTTGCGATCATACCTTCCTCCCAACTTTTTCAACGATTTCATAAATTCAGAAAAACTCATCACCAAGCACATTTACGCTGAAGCCAAAATTCGCCACCTCCAAAAGGAACTGAGTGAAAGAGACTACGAAATTGAAAGACTCAAAGAATCTGTAACTAAATTCTTTTCTTAAAGTATAAATAAGAACTTCTTATCATCATCTGAGGTGCTTTTAGGGTTTTTAATGTCTTTTAATGAACATTTTTGAGATTGATAGAAAAACTAATATATTTTTTAAATATTCTGCATTAAACAAATCATTTAAAAAAATAGCCGACGATTTGTTTTCCAAACCTGATCCTTAAGAGGTTGAAATTTCTAAAGTTTACTCTACGTTTATAAAAATTTTTTGGCAAAAATAGAAAATTTTACCTTCTATTGTCATAAAGTATTTTAAATTTTAAAATAATTTTTGTTTTCTTAATAAAATATTGCTACAATTTACCTTAAAAATCGAAAAAAATTATTATCAATTCAATTTTCGTGAAAGAACATATTTTGTTAAAAAAAATTTTCAATAAAAATTCTAGATTACTAATTAAAAAAATTTTTTTTAAATTTTAATTCATTTTTTTAATTTAAAATGTCGATAATTTCACAATTTTTGGGTCAATTGTTAAAATTAGTTATGTAATTTGTTAATTAATTAATTAGAAAGTTAAGAGTCGATGCATTTTGCATAAATTTTTTAATTCTTTTTTACGACGTTCTCTCACACCTCAAGTTGCTGGAATTTTGTCTTTGAGCCAAATGTGAGCCCAAAATTTGATATACAAGCGTTTTAAACACCTCCCTCACGATGAAGGCCAATGTAAGAGTTTTATTTAGCATCTACGATTGTCATATACTTTGAGATTATTCCTGAGGAACAAAAAGACTTATTCTAGAATCCAATATCTTCAATAACAGCATCATAATTCATAAGAAAATCCAAACATTTTACTTGTATTCCATATATCTAATTGATTTTTAATTTTTGTATATAATTTAAGCTTCTTTGCTTCCCATATGCTGATTTTTAATGTATCTGTTTAAAACTACAAATTCCAATAATCTTTTTAACAAAAATTTATACATACGTACGTAGGTATAATTTACTTTCCAAAATAAGCGTAACTTCGAACCATAATATATTTTATTAGCATTCTTTTTAGAGAATCGTCTTTACGCAAAAATTGAAAAAAATCAATATATCAACCATGAACGATTCAAGCTGCCACTGCTTTAGTGGACTTGAAAGGTATTTACTGATATATAATGTTATGAATGAAAGCATTTTACACTTTGCTAAGTTTATTGAATGGTGATAGAAGACTAAATTATTTTAATTTTTCGGTCCTTGGAAATTGCGTGAAATTTCTGTTTATACACTTCAATATACTTTTTTGTTTCAATTCTGGTTTATATAATTTTTTACTTTTTCCAATATGAAATTATATCTGAATATATTTTGGTTCTTATTTACACAACTTGTAAATTCAGACTTCAATTTTAGTGTGATCAATGCAAATTAAATAACGCGGAAAAGTTTTGAACATGCAAAATATCAGTACAAAACTTCTAAAAATCTAAAATTGTAAAAAAAACATGAAGATGACTTAATTGCCAATTTAATGACTTATTAATTAGAAGACAGACTAAAATCGAGTCACTTTTATGGTTATTTAAGCATAGCTTCATCCTTTGTAATAAAAGATATTTAATTTTTATATTTTTTTCTCATATATAATTTGCATTAACGTTTTTATGAGAATTTTTTTTGACAAATTTATTTTGATTAAATGGCATCTTTTTTTCTAATTTAATAATATTTTTATTTTTTTTTATTTTACTTTTTTTTTATTTTAAATATAATAATATTTTCGAGAGAAAAATATTTAATCAGAATTTTGAAAAAAAATTAAAATATTATTATTGGACATGAATTTAGTTAAACTCACTTGAATCAACCCTTTTTTAGAATTTTAAGCTCACTGAAAAAAATAATTAGTAAATATTACTAACTTAATTAGTGGGTTTTTCAACAACAATTCTTACATAACTTTGGACAATTCTTCATTTTATCCAGGATATTTTCCTTGCACTTAATTTTTCTCACTTGAAACTACTCGAATCAAATCTTTCTGAATATCTTAGAATATTTTAAGATTCACTTCCAAAAGGATACTATTCGTTAATGGACATGGATAATAATAATTTGTTCAGTCCGATTTTTCAATTTATGAAAAATATAAAAAAAAATTTTAATAATTTTATTTAAATAGTTTTTTACTTAAACGACGTTTCTGTGAATGAATAACCGACTAACTAATTGTCTAATTTTGATATATAAAAAAAGTAAAAAAAAACATGATTAAATGAAAGTATTCAAGTGGATATATAGCTAAAAAGTCAACAACATTAATTTCATATAAAAGAAGCCTAGATAAAAAAATAATTATAAATGAGCCTAAAAAATTTTGCTCATCTGTTAAAGAAAGCTCTAAGTGTTTTTTCAATGAGAATGAAAAATTTGCCACCTTTTGTATATCAAACTAAGAGTGGTATAGAGTTCCCAACTTGAGATCGGCGGATCCTGATGCGTTCGTGGAGGTTTTATTAGGGATCCGCAAAATTTTTTTTGCAACATATGTGATATTTAATAAAATACGGCAGTTATTTATCTTAAAAGAAGATTCAAACTGTGATCAATATATCAATTTCTTTATTTTTAACAATATTATTTTTTCCTTCAACAGCTAAATATGAAAGAATGTCAAGAAAGAGATCCATTTTTTAAGGATTATTATTATAGATATCTTTGATCAAGAGGTAAAAATTTGACAAATAGCGTTAAATTTTCTGCACATTATTTTATCTGATGTTTTGAAAGAAGTTTAACTGGCAATAATGATTGTAACTTTCTTTGTAACTTTGATAGAATGTAAGTATTATCGTGAATGATAAATATTTTGGTGAAGGAATTTGTGGGATAAAAAAGGTTGGGATTCATGGATCTTGAATAAAAACTAGATTGTAGACTCCCTCATTTACGCGCCCAAATTTTCGATTTGAATCATCTCAACTGCTAAGTTTTTGATTTGTGTTTTCGAAATAAATTTTTTTTAAATATAAATCAAAATTAAACATCATGATTATTTTTTGATATTCATGTTTTTTTAATTCCGTATTTTTCTATATTCATTTTTAGAACGAAAATCCAATATTTTCTTCTTCACGATTTTATCATGGCAGTAGAACAACTACACTTCAAGCTATCATAGATACTAAAGTAATTCTTGATATCAATTTTAAAAATGCTTTTGTTAATATGAATCAAAATGAAATAATAGAAAGAAAAAAATTATTTTCTTCAAACTCATCCCTCCTATTTTAATTCCTTGTAGATGTAAAAATATTGGAAGAAAATAAAATTGGCTTTATGAGTTGAGATAGAAATAGAAATAGTAAATTTTTCCCAGTTTTATTGACACTTTTTACTGATACAAAGTCTGCACATAAATAGAAAAGGCGACACCTGGTTGGCCAAAAATCATGCTCAAAAGCTTTTTTTTTAAGGGTTAGACTTTTTACCAGAATATAGCGGAAGATACGAAAAGACTAAGCCCTATCGGACTTCTTCATATGCTTGCGAAATGCTTAAAAAGGTATAAAGTTGAAGTTCGAGAGAATTGTATTGATTTGGCTTGTGAATTGATTAGGAATGAGGGACTTTGGAGAAATTGGAAAGTTGTTGAGAGAGTTTGAAGTGTTAAAAGCTGGATTTTTGAGGTGGTAGTTGAAGGATGATTGATTGAGGAGGGGTAGTAGGTGGGTGTTAAAGAATATAGGTCTTAAATAAAAGAAAATAGTGAGAGTTTATGTGGTGTGAGAAGTCTCTGCCTTCGGAGATTGCAAGTTGGACTCTATAAAGATAATGAGAGGGTTTAGGGCACTGAAGAGGTTCGGATATGAAAGTAGTTCGTAGAAATTAGATGGTGAGCTATTGAGACTTTGGACGGATAATGAAAGAAATGAAGTTCTTGCGTGGTTGTAGTGGCAGCACGAAAGTAGAAGATGAGATGTTTCTTGTTGATTGCAGTTGAATCTACAAAGATTGTTTGGTGATTTTTTGATGCGGTAGAAATAGGAGTTGCAGGGGCAGTGTCTGGATAGCCATCTGATTAGCTGTCGTGGTGGGAAGAATTTCAGTTTTGACCAAATTTCTAGAATTCGGTTTGGATTGTTTATATTTTGGAAGAAAATGGAGGATGAGGATTGGATGAGTTCTTGTCTAAGGTATTGAGTGTTAGATCTAAGTAGAGTAGTATAGGTTTCTAAGGGAAATGAGGTAACCGTGATGTAAGGAGTATTTGGAGGTATTTTTTAGCTAGCTAATCTACATAAGTGTTTTTTAGAATGTTTGAGTGAGCAGGACACGAGTAGAGCTGTATTTCAAATTAATTTGATACATAGATGAGTTTAGAAACAAGGATATATGTCAAGAATCGGATGTTGCGTTTGAGGCTTAAGGCTTTGATGATGTTTTGTGAGTCTGCAAAAAAGTGTAGTGTGTTGTAATGTCTAAAGGAAAACTTATCTTGGCTTATGTAATCGCAAGCATGTAGGAGGGCATAGCATTCACCACTGTATGTTGGAAGAGAGGGATCAATGACCAACGTTTTTGAGTAAACAGGGAAGGGAGAAGGGCCTTTAAAGAGTGCAAAAGCATAGGAAGATTTGTTTGCGGTTTTTGAGCTATCCAGGAATATTCTTAATGAAGTTGAGGTAAAGTTGGAGCGGGTCGTAATTAGAAGTTTAGCGATGGATTTGATGAAACAGTTGTGAAGAGAGAAAAGTAATGATGAGAAGGGCTGAAATAAAGGTAGTGGATTGATTTTGGGTTAGATGAGAATGTTGTTGAGTGAAGGCGAAAATTGTTGTAGTAAGGATTCGTAGTAAGTTTGAGAGGGAGTAATTTGAGTGTTATGGAAATAGAAGGACTTAAGATAAGAATTTGGTTCGATGCATGTCATGATATTTTTTTTGGTAACAGTTTGTTTGAGATGAAGGATTAGAGGAAGGCAGTTCGGGAAGAATTCTAAGATTCTAGTAGGGGAGGTTTTGTAGGCCCTGGTCATTGTGATGAGGCAAAGGCGATGGATTTTATTTACATAAGTGAGTGATGAGGGGTAGTTTAATGATAGGCGCCATGAAAGAATGCCATACATACTCAAGCGTAGGTAAGATGATTGATTTATATATAATTAGCCGGTCCCGTAGTTTAAATTTAATTATGATATGTTTTGTGGTTATAAGATCAAGGCTTGGAGATGATTTAGGATTTAGACTGTTTATAGGCGAGGCTAATTCAGCTAGATTTACTGAAGGAAAAGTTTGGGATGAATAAAGGTATGGGAAGGAGGAGGCGTGTTCGCGTAAAGAGTGGTTTACTATGTTATGGATTGAGTTGAGAAGAAGCTTTCGGATTTTTACGGATTTTTAAGAGAGGAGGAGCAGAATTTTTTCCAAGATTCTTTTTTTGCACAATTTATTTCTGCCATATATCTATTTTTCATATTGAAGTAGTGTTCGATGTTGTTAGGGTTATGGTTTTTACGATGTCTTTTGAGAGAATATGTTTTAGGGATTTTTTAAGCAAGGTGAGAAAGGGAGTCAGTCCAGAAGTATGTCTGTTTTCTGCGTAAATATGGTTTGACTGGGGTGGATAGTGTGATGGAAAGTTTAATTGTGTTGTTGAGGGTAAGGGCTGCAGAGTCAAGATCACTGGGAGAATTTATGTGGGGAATAGTTGAGGGAAGTTGTGACTTTAATTGATTTAGGAAAGTGGTCCAGTGAGTTTTAGGTGTATTTTGATTGGATAGTCTTGTGAAATGTTTTATATTAACTTGATAAGTTATAAAAAGATGGTCGGAAGCAGATGGTGTGTTTGAGGTGTGCAAATTTTTAATAAATTTTAATGTGTTTTTTGAGGCTATGGTCAGGTCAACATGGGAGGACGCGGTTTTGCTATTAGTAAATTTCATGAAAGTGGGGTCTTTGGATGTATCGATTATGTAAAGATTGTGTGAGTCTAGGAAGGAGATGAGTTGCGTGCCACGTGTATTTTCTTTGTAGTCCCACAGGAGAGAACGGGAATTGCAATCAGTGCTGATGATTATCTGATGATTTCTTAGGTAAAGAGGTCATTAGTTTTGAGTGGCTTTAAGATCGTGAGAAAAGTTTAAGGGAATGGCATGTGTATTGGAAGGGGCAGAGTAGAGTGAACAGAAAATAAGGCGTCAGTTTTTGCTAAATATATTAGTACAAATATGTATTTTTGAGTTGAGTGTCGATGAATGAAAGAAAAGTGTAAAGATGATTTTATGATGATACCGGCAGAATAATGAGTTATTGTATATGCGCGTAGTACAGTGTAATTTAGAGGAATTGAAGGGCAAAGAAGAGTTTTTATATCATATCATATCAAAGGAATTAGAATGTAGAATGTTGAGGTGGTTCGACCACGGTGTTTTGGAGTGGTTTAGATTTATGTGGAGAATGTTTAACATGCAAATGTTTTGAGTAGGTTTTAGTGATTTTCATTTATTTATTTATTTTATTTATTTATTTATTTATTTATTTACAAATGAAAGTTTACGCATGAGAAAAGTATGACAAAAACAACTGAACCAAATTATCGAAACAGTATGAAAATAATGTAGTTAATTTTGTGAAGATCCAAAAGCCAGGAGGCCTCAGTTAGGATTCAACACAGACTTTCAAGGATAGGGTAGAAAAATGAAGCATCGAGGACACGAGTTCAAAGCATTGCACACGGAAACAAAGTGGAATATTGTTGTAGAGTCAAATAATAAAATTAGGAAGTAGAGCAGACATAGCAGTTTCTGTCACAATAGGTATAATGGCTATAGGAAGAAATGAAAAAATTTCTCCAAATTTTTTTAAAGGTTTTAACAGATAAACTGGGGTCTTGAAAGAGAAAAGGAAATTGTTTGTGAAGTAAATTTGTTTTGTATCTGACTGACACAGTAGAAGTTGAGAGTCGGAAAAACACAGGCAAAGGATCGTGTGCTCTTCGGGTTTCGTGCTTTATATTATCATTATATTGTAGAAATTTGCTGAAGAGTCCATGTGGTCTGTTATTGATATTTTTATGCAAAAAGCAAGCAACTTTAAGATTGAAGAGATCATTCAGTTTGAGTAGATAGTGAATTTTGAAGACAGGTTCTATGTGTGAGTTGTATTTGAGATTGAAAACATTTCTGAGAGCACGCTTTTGTAAAATCTCAATACGATTTTTACCGCTTGGGTACCAGTTTATGAGGCTATACTGAATGTGTGGCAAGAACAGAGTTTTGTAAAGAAGGAGCTTGATATTCGTAGGAAAGATATGTTTTGTGCGATGAAAAACTCCAATAATTTGGCTCAATTTATTTGAAACCATATTAACATGATGGGAAAAGCTTAGCTTATTGTCAAGCACAAGCCCAAGTAGATTAAACTTATTGACTATGTTGAAACGTGCTTTGGATAGAAAGTCTTCATTTACACTGTTTTTCATGGATATCATTGCTTTAGATTTTACATAGTTAATTTTCAAATCATTATTCGTGCACCAAGCATAAAATAGGTTTAGATTATATAAAAACATGTTAGTATTGATACAATTATCTTTTTTAATACAGGAAAGTGGGAAATAGCCACAGAAGTCATCAGCATAGAGAACAAAGGAAAATATACTTGATACATCAAAAATATCATTTACATAGAGACTAAACAATAGGGGAGATAAAACAGAGCCCTGTGGTTGATTTGATAGGAGTGAAAGACGAAAGAGAATTATTTACCGATACACACTGTTTGCGAGCAGAAAGATATAAACAGAGGAGTGAAAGAGAGTTTTTACTGATCCTAGACTTAGAAAGTTTTTTTTTCATTTACGAAAAGGTATAGAAATTTTTAGTAGAAAATATCATAAAAAATTTTAAAAATCTTTAAACATATCTTTTGGTATCTTCCTGTTTCTTCCGTTAAGTTTTATCTTTTCAGAATTTACAGATTTATAGTGTTTAAAGATATCTTAGATATTTTTTTATCTTTTTTACTAAATTTTTTTTAACTTTTGGTGTGTATCTTCCTGTTTCTTCTTGTAAAAAGTCTGACCTATTTTAAAGATAAGGCCATGAGAGGTGAAAGTTCTCTTATATTTATAAACATTGTTATATTGTTTTTTTTATTTAATTTAAAGACAAAGAGTTTCTCTATTTTTTATTTATAAAAAGCAATTACAGTCCATATACTCTCTCAGTTCTTAGAATACTTTATGTTAAATTAGAATTCTTATGTATTAGGAATAAATGCAATAAAAATGTTAATATAGAGAAAATTAGTTATCAAAACTTTACTGACCAATTTGGTGAAATTCGTTTCGATGTTAGAATTGTTAAAATTTCATCAATTCAGTTTGCAAGTTGAAGATTTGAAAGTAAGCTTAGAAGACTATCAAAGGAATAAACATGTTTAAAATTTCAAGACAAATTTAAAATGGTACTAATATTTTTTATTATTTTTTCAATCTTTCACTTTTTATAAAAAAAAAATGGCAGTAAATGATTTGAATTCAATAAAAAAAATACGAATTTAGAAGAAAGTGCATCAAAGAGATAAAAAATTAAATAATTTTTTTAGATTGATTTTTGAAAAGCAGCATCATATGGCATGTTTATTTAAGAATTTTTAGTGGGCAAATGTGTTAGAATTTTGAAATCTGATTTTCACATGATTTTTTTAAGCCCTACTTTGAATATATGCATGTATTGATTTTTTTCAATATATATGAAGTTACTCAACCATGACTAACAGAAAAAAAGGAAGTGAGATTTTTTGGGAATGATGGAAAAGAAGTCTTCATCTATAAAATCGAACAACAAAATATACCCTTTTTTATTTAAAAGAAACTGAAAAAAATGAGAAGCAATAGTTTGCTGAGAAAATCAAATTTTGAGTACGGAAAGTTTGGTATAGGTTACTTAATTATTCAATGTCATGTTTTCCATTTTTTGCATCTCATGATTATATGCCTAATTGTTATGAATAGGAAGATCTTGTATAATTTTGAGAATGATTGCGTTTTTTAAAGGCGGAGAAAAATGTATTATTTAGTTTCAATAAATATTTATGTCTTTATCATCGATATTTTCATTGATAAATTTGTGGGAATGACAAAATTGGCAACTATTGATAGGATGCTCGCATTGCAACATTGGAAACAGAAATAAAGATCCTGGAGAACGAATTGTGCAGTATGAAGGAGAGCGTGCTATTTGATGAATTTTCTCTTGAATCCTCATCTTACAATCAGCATGATTACAATCCCCTTCAAAAAGCCACGACTAAGGAAGATCTTTGCTCAAAGGAACGAGTATTACTTCCTTCTTTTCTTCCATCTTATTCGCATCATGTTAGCAATGATTGAATTCCATATCTTTCGAAGTAAAAAATATTTTTTGTCTTGAAATTTCTGTTAAGATTATATATGCTAAACAATTTTTAAAAAAAAATACACATTCAAACAATTTTAACTAAAAAAGACATAAAAATAATTAAATGAAAACTTGACTTTATTGGCATAAAAAAGTCGTCACTTTTACTCAAAACACGAAATAATAATTTAAACGTGATTTATCAGCGTTTAGACTTTATTTACTTTTGCAATTTGGTGCAGGGTAATTTAAAAAGTGACCTCTTTCTTACTCAATATTTTTGGAAGTAAATCTAGAATTTTGATAACTTTCAAATTTTGACATTTAGGCCATATGTTCCAATGCCAACTCCCATAGACAGAATCATTAAACATTAAATAGACAGAAATTATTAAACACATCTCGTTAATCTTTGTGTCAACAGAGAATGAATTATTTTTTGACAGAAGCGAAAATACAATACTTGATAAAACAAAGCCTATTTTTTCCTTTAAATGGTATTCTTCGCAACTTCTTGCATCCTCTAGAATCATCATCAAAAAAAATTTCACTTCAAATTCTGCATCAGTAATAAGAGCATTAAAATATCTTGAAACCTTAATTTGAGACTTTGAAAAGTGAATAAATAGTGTACCAACTTTTGTGTCGAATATTCCGCGCTTCTTCCCTTCAAAGATTCGTGGTTGCGCTGCGCACCCTTATAAACCAAAGCGGAGGAGGCACGGGTATGCGCATGGAAGACTAAAATTTTCTAAAAATTCGGCATCCAAATTTGAATTTGCCTAATTTTGAATTTGCTTATTCGCAATTTGAAGTTGAAAAGGTTTCATTGTAAACATTTTTTGCGTAGGTGAATCAATTGAAGCTGGAATTGGAGCAGAAGGAAGCTGAAGTCAGTAATGTGAAGTTGAAGGTAGAAAATCTGGTGCGCCAAGAAGAGGACCACAAAAAACATATGGACTTGTTGAAGGAGTCGATTGCAAGCAAGGAAAAACAAAATAATCACCTTCAGGCTGACGTACTCAAAACTGACTTTCTTGTCATGATTCCACTTAATTTTAAGCCTTCACGTGACTATATGGCGCTCCACGGCCAAAAATTTTAAATGATATAACTACTATGTTCAGTGGTTGGGCGTAGTTGATTTTCTATCACAAAAATTTTAAACATCATTTTTAATTAGTCCATTTAAGGCCAAGCAAAGCAGACGATATCTAAAAAAACGCAGACGATTTATATTCAAAGTCATTGAAAAAAGCAGACGAAGATGAAATTACTTATGTTCCAAAATAAGAACATTGGCCGTAAATAGGTTAATAAGCTTTCAAAATGAATGACACGTTTGACATTATGCAACTTCATCATACTTTTATGTTTTTTTATTATGACAAAAGTTATTGGACAACGTCAAAATTCATTTCCATTAAAATTGATAACGATTTTTAAAAGTTGTTTTTCTCATTTCCTACAAGGCATGTGTGTATTATGTGCATAACTTTTTTATTTCCCGCCTAAAGACTGTCACCATCGGGCATATGCCTTTGGACATGCAAACCGTCACCATGCCTAATGCTCACAATATTAAGAGTTATTTGATATTAGGGCTTATTTGATTATAAGCAATTCATTTTGTGTTTTAATGAAATACACAGCAACAACATCTATAAAAATCTTTTAAAGCGGTACAAAGCCTCTTGAAGCTCTTACCCGTTTAAAAGAAATAGAGGCGGATGAATGCTGTCATATAAAGTTTGACTAAAACATAGCATTTTCATTGGCCAATTTTATTTATAATCGTGAATATTTCTTTAAATTTGATAAAGTAGACAGATATTCAAGTTCAACAAAAATTATTACTCCCAAAAATTCATATCAATGCATCAAATCCTTGACATATGACTCGCTATTCAGTGGTTCTTAACCTGGGGGTCGTGAACCCTTTGGGGGTCGTTTGAAGTTTTTGCAGGGGTCATGAAAAACTTTTGGTATTTCTAATTTTCTTTTGTTACTAATTTTTTTCCACAAATGAGTACTTTTCTAAATTCTTTAACACGAAAAGAGTGCATTTTCCGTAGTGAAATATTAGCTCATCTTATGAAAGTATTTCAAGCAATTGAAAACTATTTCCGAAGTTAAATAGACGTTCTAATGACATTTGTATCACCAGACCTTTTTCAGTGAGCGAAAGTAGCATTGATGACTCTGATGCTGCTGCCAAAGTGGAGTTTCTTCAAATAAGAGAAAACAAACTCAATTTTTCTGAGCAAACACTTCCATCATTCTGGGCCAAATTAAAAACCGTTTATCTTATTCTTTCCAAACGTGCTATGATTTTTTTGATACAGTCACTTTCAACTTATCGTTGCGAGACTGGATTTTGTGCAATGATGTCTTTAAAAACAAGTGCACGTAATAAGCTTGGAATTGATTCAGACACGAGATGCTGTCTGTCGAGCATTACACCATGTTTTGAAAAACTTTTGTATGACAAACAATACCAGCCTTCGAATTAAATTATACTGAATTTGTTATATTATATTAATAAATTTTTTCAATTAAACTTTCTTTTAACAAGTGTTTGTATTATAAAATATAACATGTAAATTTTCTTGCTTTTAACTTTAAACGGCTGAATCAAAAAGAATTTTATAGGGGTCATAAAAAAATTTTCATAATATTTAGGGGTAAACAGATCCTAAAGGTTAAGAACCACTGCGCTATACAATCGCACACACTCCACCTCGGTATGGGCAAAAAATTAACGAACATTTTTTACTATAACTATATTTCAAGATGAGAAAAATTGCTACTTTTGTTTATAAAGTGCCGCTGTAAGCTTCCATTTTTGAAATCAGTTCTACGTTTAGCGGCTAGAGCAATCGGAAGATAGGGAGGTGGTAGTGAGAAGGGTTTTCCAACACAAAACTTGAGATTTAATAATGGATATGCATTATTTATAATAATAATAATTTGAAATACTTTAAATTACAGTCGAAAATAAATCACATTATTGATTTGCTCTCTGCATTCTGAAAGTTAAATCAATTTCGATTACGAGGATTTATCATGATATTATCAGATTGACATGCATGATGCGCCATGCTTTTATCATCAAGTTTTGGCACGTCTTTATTAAAAGGCACGGACGCATGAACTAAAGCACACAACGGGTAGCACCCCACAATTTAGTGCACTCACTTATTCAAACCGAATACACAAGGAAGCTATGACTCCCTTTCCACGTGCAAAAACTTGTTTGGGTTCTAGTATAGTGCGCTAAAAAGCAAGCAAATCGTTCTTCAGACACGGGCCACTCTGAGTTCATGAGATTTCTTTTAATATATTTCTGATATTTGTACATGAGAAAGTGGAATGATATTTATATTTATTTCAATGATAAAAAGAAATAGAAAATTTAGAATGGGAATCTTTTGGTTGAAATTTCAATTCAGTCTCTTCATCACATTTTTAACGAGTGAATTTGACATTTTCATTAAAGAATTTATTTGGTAATGGTAATGGTAACGTAGGGTGTTTTCATCGAAAAGGCACAATTGCGCCGCTTTTATCGAACTATGAGGAAAGGAAGCTTGATGTAGGATCGATCCAAGACCTTGAGTAATCGAATCCCGCATCTAGCTAACCATACTCACGCCCCTTAAAGGGCCCTTAAAGATATATTTCTTAAAGGAAACAGAAAAAAATAATTTCCTGTAAATATATAATAAGTTGTATACATTCGAAATTTAAAACTAGCATAAAAGTTATTGAAAAGGTATCTCTGCCTTTAAAGAACACTTTTTTAACACACTTACCAAAGTTTGCAAAAATTAGGCAATAGGCTTACTTTTAAAGGGTTTTTTTTTGTAAAAATTTAAACATTATTTTTGGCCAAATCAAAATTTTGTGGAGAAAGTTTACAAAAGAAACTCATATATGTCAGACAATATTTTAATTAAAGAATTGAAAAAGTTTAAAATGTAAAAGATATTTAGCACGCTGGAGGCGATATTCAGAGGTATGTGGTTCAAATCGACAGATTAGGCAAATCATTTAAAAAGACACTTTTTGACCGGGAAATTTAACGTTGATTCTTTAGATTAGGTGACTACAACAATTATTATTTATGAATAAATATATTCCAAAAAAATGCCATTTTTAAAAATTTTCTGAAATAAAAAAAATATGTTATTATTTTTGAAAGGGCTTACTTTTGTAAAATGTTGGCGGATTTAAAATTGCATTTTTCCAATAATAAAAGATGGGTGTTTTTTTTGAAAAAATATACCGCAATGCCTGTTTTCGTAAAATTTCTCAGGCCTCTTAACGAATTTCAAAATGCTAGTGTCTAAGCTGAGCATCAGAGGTTTATACGTTTTCAAGTTCAAATTGGCACCAAGAAAATTTGCATTTATTTAATCAAGATATAGATTGTTATATAAAAAACTTTTTTTCACTAAAAAATAATTAAAATTTTATTTTATAACATTTCTTAAAATTCATTCCCCATTATCAAAAATTTTGTCAGCGATCCTTGAATTTTGTATGTTTATAGCAGTTTTAGGGTTTACCCTTCCAATAGCTTCACACACATTCTTTTCTAATTTACAAAGTCTAAGCTTATATCTTAGAAAGCCAGAAATTTTTTCTTGTTTCAAAATAAATCTGTTGTTTCAATTCAATTTCCCTATATTGGATTTAACATCAGGCTGTATGAGCCTAATAAATACCATACTAATTTAACATAGGCTATGCACAAAATAAAAGGTATAATAAAAGAATATGAAAAAATTTTTGATAAGAATGATTTGGAATAAAATTTAATATTATATTATAATCTTTTTGTGAAAAATATCGTTTTTTCTATTCTAACTTGATTATAAAAATACATTTTGTTTTGAATTCCTAAAATATTTCAGATATTAACAAACCAAATCTTAGAATATCCTTTTAGATATTTGTCTTCAACGCTTCAAATGTTTAGGAAGTCACATAATATTTCGCACTGATAAAAAATATGAACCATTCTAACTTTTATCTGATCATTTTAGAATAATATAATTATTGCAGAATTTAAACTATTTAAGTTGTGTTTTGTTTTATCATGTTTGCATATTCTCATCCAACCATTATTTTGATCCAATAAATCAATATTTTGAGAAATCATTTTTAGACAATTGATTTCGATAAACCTACCCTAATACTATAGCTATCAATCGAGCATCAAATCTTTTTTACTCATAGTTCCACATAAGCGGCTAATTCGATATACCTTCTGAAGTAAAACACCAAACAGTACCATTTCCTTCACTTTGTTAAGTTCTCACAATTATTTTTGGGCATCATTATACTTTATATGGTCTTGCTAATGGCATTAGTAATTGCTCCTTTTTACAGTTGGAAACAGTAAGGAAGAGACTGGATGAGAAAGTGGAGCAGTTGAACAAGAGGAATGAAGAAACGAGATTGATGAATTTGGAAAAGAACAAGATAGCGAGTGATATTTCGGAAGTTCGTGATTGCATCGAAATCAAAAACCAGCAAATTGAAGTATACCAAAATAAGGTAAGTGATATAACTACTTTAATTTCCCTTACTTGATGTGGTACGCATGAATCTCCTCAACTTGATTGTGGACATAATAAGAGATGTGGTTGTCTTCTCTGGTATACGGTATATTGCATTATTTCATTGTTTTCGAAATTATAAATGGCGGGACGTTTTAAGTAAATCCGGTACAACCTGATTCAAAGTTAGTAAATGGGAAAGAATTAGATCGTAATTTACGTCAGGATGATTAGAAAAAATTTAAATGTCTTAGTGCAATCATTTTTGATGTACTAATTAATCCCTTATTTTTAAGCGATGCCAATCAATTTGTAAAAGGGCTGTGTCGATGCGCAATTGGATAAAGTTTTCATGCAAAATAGCTGGAAAGCATACCAATAAAATCAAAATGCTAAAATAATGAATTATAATGCTTTATCTTGATGATAAAAGCTTGATTCCAAAGATTGATACTTTTTTGAACAATTCGTCTCTACATAAGTACTATTAATGATCAAGTACTTGGAAACTACTTTTAACTATTGATTACAAACTTAACTATGAAAGGACATTTGTATTTATTTTCGCTTTCTTTCTCTCCCTAAAATATTTTGAGTTTTTTTGAAAGAATAAAGAGATGGTGTGAATTTTCAGGTTGAATATTTTTTTACTGACAAATTATATTTACTTTGGAGATGTCTTTTTTTATATACATAGTTTAAATGCAATTAATTTATATTTATCCTTAACGATTTTCATTTTTCTAAGCGAAAATATGGAGAACGCCTTGCTATAACTACTATGATTGTATTCTGGTGTACATTTTAGCGCGAACATGTGATTGAGAAGTTTGATACTGTTTTAAGATTGTTCTTGTGCTGGAAAGCTTTACAACACGCATGAAGAAAATATTAGCCCATATGTGCCAAATTTGGGCATCAATAATATTTTGAAATTTTTAGATAAAATACAATTAAAAAATATATAAAAATAATAGATTGAAAAATAGTTTAAGGACTTCAAAATCTTCTTCTCTAACACCAGATCCAAAAATTTTAATTAAGAAGAATTGTCATTAATTTTTACTTTTAAAGATATATAATGTTTTTTCTTTTTTTTATTCCATGTTTCGTTATAAAAAAAACATACCATTATTTGTAAATTTTTTAAAGCACATACTAACATCTTTCAGATAAAGACTACCTAACTTCAGAATGTATAAATGCACTGTTTATATGGAAGTAAAAGTTAAAGTAAGAACTAATCACAATTTTTTAGCTAAAATTTTAAGATCGGTGTTAGAAAAAAAAATTTTACAACTCCTAAATTATTTTCCATTTTTTAATTTTAAAAACTTTTCTTAAAATTGTATTTTATATAAATTTAAAATGATCCAGCATTAAATTTTAAAGAAAAATAAATTTAAAAAAAGTTTGACCTCAAGTTCTTGACATCCAAATTTTGCTGGCAGGCCCAATATTATTTGCCCATATATGGTCTAAGAGTTTTCATTCTAACTTTTATCATAGTTCAAATTTGAACTACCTTGGGAGGAACAGATGGTTGATGGCCAAACTGTCCTTAAGATGAGGATTCTCTCATTTATTATTGAAGTATAGGAGTTTTCTATTTTAAATATAGAACCAAATTTTATAGATTTGGGTAACAGACATTTGATCTTATGATATATATATATATAACTTTTCTAAAAAGAACACGGACTTGAGTTTTCAACAATTTTATTTATAAGAATGTTTCTTCGCGTTAGAACTTTTAGCTTTCTTAGCCCATTTTTGTTAAATCTTTTTCATGTAATGAGACTTTTGAATATTTGGTGACAGATAAGTAGTCTGGAAGAATTGTTGCTCGACCGAGATAGTCAAGTGAAGGAGCTTTTATCGAAGATAAAGAACTGTCAAGTTTATCAAAACACGGAAACTTTGGGCGCATCCCTGGAATTGAAAAATGCAGAAGAGAAGGGTAAAGTGTCCACTCTGAAAGACTGCATAAAACAAGTGACGTCAGAGAAAGAAAAGTTGGAAAAGGAATTGGATTTGGTTAGGGCGCAACTTTCTTCTTTCAAAGAAGAAATGGCAAGCTCGGAGAAGGGTCACGTGAACAAGATTGAAAATTTGGAGAAAGAGAAGGAAGTTTTTGTGAAGCAAGTCCAAGATTCCGCTCACACCCTAGAAAAGATGAAAGGGGAAAATGAAAAATTAACTTCAAAGAACAGAGAAGTTGTGGTAAAAAATTTTTTCTTTTTCTTCCCATAGAACAATTGAAGTCTCTATTTTTTAATTATGAAAATTCAGCGCATATAGAACATTAAACTTCCATAACTTATTTACGCATCTGTGGCAATTCGCCACTTTAATTATTTTTGTATTTTCAAAAACTATCTAACTATATTTAACTAAGAAAATGTTCAGCTAACTGTCCAACTTCGTTAACCTTGCTTCATTGATTATCTGAGAAATCATACACGGAGAAGGGGAGTTAAAACAGTAGCTAAATTTTTTCAAAAAAAAGCAAAACTTTCTTGACTTTGAGCTCAGGCCTCATTTTGGGCCTTGGGAAAAAATGATTTGGGGCTTATTACTTTTCATCAGACTTCAAAGCATAAAAGATTTTGAAATGAAGGAAAACTGCAACAAATATCTCACTAATATTACTTATATTTTTTTATATTTTCACATCGATAACAAAAAATTAAAAGATTGTTCTTTTCTATTTTTATATCTTGCATAGCTTTACCCTTAAAAAAGGTCTAGAGTTAACATGAATAAAATGTTGCGCCGATATGTAAAAAGGTTGAAGAGCCTTGCTTTAAATAATAAATAAAATAAAAAAAATAAAAAAAATATATAAAAAAATATAGTTTTTTTTTTAAATTAATAATATAATTGTAACTGTGCTTGTTTCTTATATTTTGTAGTTTTCATGTATTGTTTTCATAAACAATGTTTTATGTTGTTTTTTATGAGTTTTTTTACTTTTACGTGTATAGTAAACTCGGTTATTTATCTTTTCCACTAATTGGATAATTAATTTAATTAATAAGTATCAACTTCTTTACTCACAAAACAGTAAATTCAAGATGCACAATATCTTTAATTTAATGTGTTAATTATTATTTAATGACTTTTCCATTTTATATTTTAACCCATTAAGTAGCATAGAAATCAAATGATATTAAAAAAAAAGGAGACGATTTATATTCAAAGTCATTGAAAAAACAGACGAAGATGAAATTACTTATGTTCCCAAATGGGAACATTGGGACTTAATGTGTTAACCCTAATGGGCTAAGAACTAAGAATAAAGTAGAAAACTAAGTTAGCTAAAACTAAGAAGAATTAAAGCCTGATTTTAAAAATGCCGAGAAAAAAGTTATATTTTGAAATTTTGCGTCTGTTTTAGACAGCTATCCATATGTGGAATTTAGACAAAATACAAATTATCACTCAACTAAGGCATCTGATCCCAGTAAAAGCATACCACATTGAACAATTTGATACAAAACTACCTTACCTCATTTAAGCACAATCTTTCGTTAACGCTTTAGGACCAAACTTTTTAAAAATAATATTCTGCTTTCTTTTTCAATTTTTTTTTTATATATTTTCATTTCTTCGTACACCGCTGTC
This sequence comes from Nectonema munidae, assembly GCA_030549495.1. Classification (NCBI taxonomy): domain Eukaryota; kingdom Metazoa; phylum Nematomorpha; class Nectonematoida; family Nectonematidae; genus Nectonema; species Nectonema munidae. The sequence continues at coordinate 1,298,442 of JAUIRK010001041.1, read as the reverse complement.
AGAATAATCCTCAAAGGGGTAAAAAGAAACGAGATGATATTTTTTCTGATTAGAAATAATATGAATTTTTTTGAGGATAAAATGGTTTGAACTCTAGAGTATTTAGATTCAGCATATGAAATATATCAGTACACATCAGCTCAGCTGGTACTTTACTTTATAATAAAGGGTAAGGTGAACTAATGAATTCTTGTTTGGGGATTATGCATTTAACCAACTTACACGTCGGCTATTCAGTTACCCATTTTGGATTATTGTTCCTGTAGTGGAACGCAGAGGAACTCGAATATCCAATGAAATTCAATAAGGATTAGTCAAAATAATCCAAAATGGTTTAATAACATTTACTATGGATGTGATGATGTTTAATGTAGGCAACAAATTTAACTGCAAATTTTTATTTTTTACCATTTGTGCCCTTTTTGCGGGTAATAAAATAACGCACACAGTCGTTAATGAAAAGGCGATAAGACAATATTATACAACAACTGTACAAGGAAAAAGATTGAACAGGATCTTTCATAAAGAATATATTAATTCGAGCCGAGAATTTCAAAGATCAAAAAGGCATGAATAAATATTTATCAATTTATACAATTTAATAGGAAAATTAGCAAAACGTTTATTCAAACAAGTTGAAAACTTTATTAATTTTCGACCACTCTCTTCTTCTTCACACAAATAAACGAATTGTTAAATGAAAGCAAAATTTCGGTATCCAAAACAATTATATATCGATTGCTTGGCCAAGCTTCGGAGGCATTTTATATGCTGAAGAACAGAGAGTCTACCATATACATATTTTTGTAAAATACTTTGAGCGCTTATAACTTTTTTTCGATAGAATGTAAACTGACCAAACTTTGCAAAGCTGAAAAATTCAATCTTATATCAAAATTTCAAAATTTTTAAACAACTTTTGATATTACAAAAGATTTAATGATTTTGCAACGAGACTTTATGTGTCCCTTCAAAACTAAGAAAAAATTCTTAAAATTGCGGTTATAGAAAATTTTATTATAACGAAGAAATTTTTGGAAGAACATTTTATTTAACTAACAAAAATATATTAGGATTTAGATCGTGGCAAAAAAAGTAATGCAATTTTTTTTTGGACATTTATGAATTGAAAGAAAATATGGAAGATTTTAAAGTAAATCTACTTGATGCAATTTTTTGTAGAAAGCAGTTTGCTTTTTAGTGGGTGGCGAATTGTGGTTTTGTGTTTTCAAAACGACTTTACTTCAAGTAGTGATGAAGGGTGATATTAATAATGATGAGGTAAGAAAGAAACACGAGCTAACAGCAATCAAGAATTAGGGCAATTGATAAAAATGTTACCTAGTTGATAATAGTGTAAACTTTGTAAGCATTTCAATGGCTGCTGATAATCTTGTGAACCTTCAAGGGGATGATCATTTTGAAGAAGAAATTGTTTTTCACAACAACGATGAAAATGACTTCTATGAATGTAAGAAGCAGAAAAGTAATCACCAAAATTGAAGTAAAAAAGTTGGCGCTTCCATAGTTTGGTAGAAATTAGGAAACAAAATATTACTCAAATAAAAAGAAATAAGAGTTAATGAGATTGGACAAAACGCTAGTAGATGAATCGATACTTTAAGGTAGCTTATTTTACTCATACTTCGATACCCCACTGAAAAAAAGATAAATTAGTTGAATCCCGTTTCAGGAATCGAAGCAAGACTTACTCGATCAAGACTCTACAATCCAACCACTAAGCCATCTGCTCACGATAATTGATTATTCTATGTTAATGTTATTTGAAAAACATATCGAATCTTTTTGTGCTTGAGATTTATGGCAAAATGGTCCTGATAAGAGTTTTAGAAAGAAGTACTGCTGTAGTCATATCAAATAAATATGTTTTTTTCAAATAAATAGGCTCTCACATAAAATACATCATTATGTGCAAATGAATTATTATTTGCATGACGATATCTTTTTAAATTGAGAATCTGTCAAGGAATTTGTTTTTGTGCTTTCAAATGTTTTTGCGTACTCCATTCGTTGACCTTCTCAATGCCGAGACAATTTCAATATGATATTGTTAGTGTTTTTTCAATTCCTTTTGTTTTTTGTTAATTGATAATGATTGTTATATTTGTATTTCATTTGTAAATGCAATATGTTTTGGCTGTTATTTTAGTCGAAAATCAATGACATGAAGGTAAAGTTGGATGAAATGAAGCAACAAGAGAAAGAAAGAGAATCCAAGATTGGAAATTTACAAGAATCAAATTCAACACTGAAAGAACAGCTTAAAAATGTTCAAGAATACGCCTTCAAGTATGAAAAACAATTGAAGTACATTCAAGAAAGTTCTAAGAAAGTTTTGCCTTAAGTTTTCATGCAACCAATTATCCTGTTTAAAAATTGTGTTTTCTATTGCTTTTAGAATCTGGAAAATGAAAGTCTAGCAAATCAAGATAAGATAGATGAGTTAAAGGTTCAAATTAAAGCGCTCGAATTTCAGGTAGAAAAGCACGTGTCAGATGCTGACAAAAAAGATAGCATGATCAAGAATCTGAATCAAACCATCTCTAACATGAAGAAAAGTGAGCAAGAGGCCAAAAATTCGAAACAAAATCTGGAAAAATCTTTCAAGGATCATCAAAATCTTCTAGAAAAATGCAAAGAAAGGATTTTGGAGCATGAAAAGTAAATCACTGTTCAAATTTCATTCCAATACTTCTATAACACTTCCTCGATCAGTCCAAGAAAATTTCATCTCATGGAATTGAAGACACATCCCTCCATGAGATTTATTATTGACATCTTGCAAGATATTTTGCAAAATTTCTAACCTTTTGATAAGTTATGGAAGCTATACCGCGGTTTTTGGGATTTAAATATTTCAGTGTATGCGTGTCAAATGTCAGTAATGTATGTAAGTATTCGTATGTGTGTATGCATATGTCTAGATATTCTTTCTGTCACACGTGTACCAATACAAATAAATACGAATGTTTGTTTCAAGAATGTCAAAAATATAAATGTAAATATATTTAATGTACAATAATGCTAACACTAAACCAAACTAAATAATATTAACACTATGCTATTTCTTCACTAATCCTAAACCCGACGATGTGTTTCCAAAATTTGGCACCTATAACTTGTGTTTAACAAATAAAAGATTTTTTGAGGTTATTACTCATTTCTAAAATTTGATGAACAAATAAATAGCAAATTTTATCAAGGTAACTTATATAAAATTATTCTGACTAGTTTCGACATAAGACTGCCTTCTTCAGACGAAAATGATAAGTATTAGATGTATCTTTGACTTGGAGGATTACTTCCAACAAATCTTCTACACAGAACATCAGCGCGAGTAATTGAGAGCTTTGCTTTTATTATCCCAGCCTCATATATGAGTACGCCAACACGGAAGAACAAGGGGCGTGAGTAAAGTTGGTTAGATACTGGGTTTGTAATTCAAGGTCTTGGGTTCGATCCCGTATCAAGCCTAGTTTCTTCATAGTTCGATACAAGCGGCCCAATTTCTGCCTTCTTCATTTTTTCCTGAAAAAATCTAAAAAACCCAAAAAAAATTTTCCAAAAACCGCGGTATAGCTTCCATGACTTATCAAAAGGTTAGAAATTTTGCAAAATATCTTGCAAGATGTCACTAATAAATCTCATGGAGGGATGCGTCTTCAATTCCATGAGATGAAAACACCCCATAAAAAAAAGACAAAAACTAAAGTTATATATATATGAAAATATAGCGTATAATATTAAGAAATAGGACAATGCTTTTATAATTCTTAATTTTTATTATAATAATAAATAATGAATATTTTTATAATGATGTTTTTTGAATGTTCTAATATAAACTTTAACAAGATTTGGGCGTGAGTAAGGTTGGTTAGAAACTGGGGTTGGATAACTCACGGTCTTGGGTTCGATTCCACATCAAGCCTTCTTTCCTCATAGTTCGCGATGAAAACACACCTATAAAATTTTCTTATTGCTTGCTATATTCACTGTATCCCTTGGTAGTCTTCCGTGTTCGCAGTTGGTGAAAATATTTTGAAAGCTGTGTGGTAATGAAAAAAACGTTAAATTCTCAAATTTCAGGAAAATTTGAGTTCTTTTTGGAATACATCTAGTTACTTTCTAGACTAGATAGTAGATTTAGATCTTTTTATTGGAAATTCCAATAATTGGCGTAAAATGAAGAATTGTTTTAAATATTACTGTGAAAATGGGAGAAAATAATATTTTAATTGGAAATATAATTAAGATTTAAAAGAAAATATTTAAAAATCAATTATTCTGATCATTTGAAAGAAATTTTGATATAAAATTTAATTAAAAAAAAAATGAAATCACGAATTCAAGCAAGTGTTGAATAAAAATGGAAGAACTCTCAAAATTTTAATATTCAATCTTATGAAACACCGAATTTAAAAGACATAAAAATGGGTCAGATGACACATAGCTCGTTATTCTAATGTTTCATAACTTTAAGTTGGGTTTTTTTCGATTCTCGTTCTTTTTCTCTTAAAATTCGCCTTTTTTCATCAGTCGTCTCAAAAATTGATAATATTTCTGATATGAAATATAGAACAATCAAGTCAAGAGATAAAGAACTAGAGCAGCAAGTTAATTTGTTGAACCAATCAAAAGTGGAGTTATCCCATGCTCAAGAAGAGATGGAAACAAAAAGCACGCAATTGATAAATATGAAAAAAGAGATCAAGAAGCTGCAACAGGAAAAGATTGAACATTTGAATGATCCATCAGACTCAATGCAAAAAGAGTAAGAAAGAGCTTTCATTAATTTCTTTATCATGATGGATCTTTGGGTAGAGAGAGTTGAATCAAATAGATTTGCTGCACCCTCTTAGGATACTCGCAAATTGGGGTAGATTAAAATATTGTCTAAAATTTTTTAAAAATAAATTAAAATTTGAACAAAATAAATTAAATTTAAAATGAATTATACTATTCCAAGTCTTTTTTATTTATATATTTGTGAATTATAGCAAAAATTTGAAAGAAAAATATTTTCATCCATCAAATTTGTGTTTTTTGTCAGTTTTTTTCAAACACCATTTGTTAATAAAGAAGGAAGACGGTAATAAGATAGTGAGAGTTAATAAACAAGTTTTTCATTTTGATAGTTGGCAAGTTACATAAATGGGAAATGAATGATTTAGATATTAGCAATCACTTAGTTAGTCATTTAGACAGTTATTTAGCCAATTGCTTTGTTCGTTGTATTTTAGCTGACCAATTATGTACACTGAAAAAAGAATATCTTAACAATAACTTTATAATGTAGTCGCATCGTACAAATTAGGGCGGGGCGAATTGATCTCAAACCAACTCATCCCAAAGTACGATTAGTTCAACTAGGGTTGGCGTTTGTGTTTAGCTTTAATGTTAGAGTTTTTGTTTGTGATTAATGTTAGTTAGTGTTAGAGTTATTGGTTTTCAAGCTTTTTTTTTTTGTAAAATTTGAGACTTAATGTCAATTGGTCTATTGAAGCAATCTGTTTGTTTTTATACCTTTTTACACCTTTCATTTTATTTTTAGACTGATTAAAGCATGAATACTTTTCACCTTATTATCCTTAGTTTAATACCGTTATCAGGACTTCGAAGCTGGAATCAATATGTATTTATTCGTATGTGTGTTTAGGTGTGTGTATTAGAGATGTATCGAATATCCGCTTCCGACAAATATTTTACATCCTCTTAACATCCTCATCCGCGTATCATTTAAGTTTCAAAATCTGCAATAGCACCCAAGATCAAATTTTTCTTTTTTCTACATACAGCAAAGTTTTTTTCGCAATTTTTTATTTTATCCAAAATTTTTATGATAGGTACGTCTTTATGATAACACATATACAATAACATCTTCTCTCTAAATTTTGAAGAAGTATAAATCTTGCTTTTGCTTACAAATTTGATATCCGCATCCGCACCCCCCCCCCCCTCCTCCCCCTGATACAAAAAATTAAACATCTCTCGTATGTATAGTTAGACGAATTGCTTCTTTAAACCAATTAGCATTGGACCAATTGATATTAGACCAATCGTCGTTGGATGAATTGTACGAAATCCAAAACAGTTATGGCTATCATTATTAATACTCCAATGAATTTACTGTTCGAATATAACATAACATTTATTAAAGCAAAATTGAGGCTAATGCCTGTATGATTTCCATCTTGAAATTAAGCAAAATAATACAATCTCCTAGACTGCCAAACTGCATACAGTTTGTTTTTAAACTTATTCAACGTAGTAGAATTCACAACTTCACTGGGCAAAGAATTCCAATCTTCAAAAGCTCTTTGTGTTAGAAATGTTTGGCGATACTTGTTCTGGAAACTTTCAGCTTTAAATTTGAAGCAATGCAATCAAGAAATTCTTGTTGAAAAGCCAGGCAGGACATCTTCTTTTATTATCATATTTTTCTTTACAATGTTAAAAATAGTAATCATTTCATTTCTCTTTATTCTATAATAAAGTGAAGGTAAGTTGAAAACTTTCATTCTTTCGGAATAAAGAAAATTTCTCATAGCAGGTAAACTTTTTGTGAAGTTTTTTTGAACTTTCTTCATTCGACGTATGGCTTAGTAGCCTAAACGTAAGGTTGTCTATCCGCTCTTCAGTTATGAAAGAATATTATTTTCGATTTATATTTAGTAAAAAAATGTCCACTTTTTGAATATTATTTCAACCATTTGGTTTTATTGAGCCAATATCCTTTTTAGGCATATTTTATCATTGCAATCCTTGTGATCACTAGATTGTGATTTTTTTAAAATAAATCAGAATTTTTTAATTGTAATAAATAAAGCAAGAATAATTTAGGTTTCCTTTTTATCGAAACAAAAGTGGAAGTAGCTATATGATAATTAATTATATCGTAATAATTAATATAACATAAGTAAAATTTAATAACAATTTAAATTACAAACACAAAACTTAAAATATAATAATTAATTGCTTAGATAGAATAATATAAGTAATTTTAATAATATCATCCTTCTGGCAAGTCTACGGGAGACAAAATATATGAATAAACTATTTTCATTTTAAGTTCATCTTTTTTTATTTTTTATTCTGATTTAAATTCGTCATATTTTCATATTAAATTTGTTCTTTTTCATTTTAAGTTCGTCTTTTTTCATTTTAATTCGTTCTTTTTCATTTTAAGTTCGTCTTTTTTCATTTTAAATTTGTTTTTTTTCATTTTAAGTTCTTTTTTAATTATAAATTCGTTCTCTTTCAATTTAAGTTCTTCTTTTTTCATTTTAATCGTTCTCTTTCATTTTAAGTTCGACTTTTTCATTTTAAGTTCATCTTTTTTTATTTTAAATTTGTTCTTTTATATTTTTAATTAAAGTGAAAAATGTTGAATCTAAAACAGTGAAAAAACTTAAAATCTTATAAAATTGAGAAAAGATGTAAAAATAATATAGATTTGAGTTTTTTCTTTTAAGTTTCATAGTTTTGGGATTTAAAAATTTTTATGCACCCGATTCCTACATAATACCTCCAAAAATGGTTGAGAATGCATTCCCGCTTCTCACAGATTTGAAGTGTTGCTTTGAATCGAACACTGTAAAAGTATGTGAAAATTTTGAGATTTTCGTTTTTTACTCACCCCACATCTTCTATTTGTTCGTTGCTATAGGGAAAAAGTGGAACTGGAGAGGGAGTTGGCTGCAGTCAAAATGATGTATGAGGAAGCTAGCGAAAAGTCTAGATGGCTCCAAAAACAATACGAAAAGGAGAAACAGCTCAATGACACTTTGATGGAGGAAAAAGACGTATACCTCAAGTTCCTTCATAACTTCTTTTTGTTGAAATAAAAAAAACGCAGCTGTTTTATCACTTTGCTCAGTGAGGCGGCCTACGAATACGAACAACGAACACTCCACAGACAAATGCCGTTAAATTGGGAGGTGTGACGAAATTTTAACGCAAAATATATAAAAATAAACTGATAGATCTTCAATCCTTAAAGTACACGAAGGTATATGGTAGTTGATGCTCGAAAAATAGCTTCTTTATTGGCTTGAAATATGTGTGTGTGAATGTCTTTTCAATAAATGATTAAGGTTGAATTTCGTTATCCTTCAACTCATTCACATGTAAATCAACTTAAAAGAGCAAGTCGTCTCTTAGTCTTTGTTTTGACAATCTAATTTAAGATCCAAGATCAGTTGAGTCAATATTTCTAACTTAGTATTTTTATTGTTTTATAGTAATTGTGACCAATTAAAAAAAAAATTTCTTTAAAAAACCAAAAATTTGAATATTAAAAATTTTTGAGTTTGACAAAAATTTTTGTAATTTATTGATATATTTAGGCCCTGCTCAAAAAAACTTTAAGAATCCCAAATCTAACTGATTATCTTAGTGACTAACTAGAAAGTTAACTACATAACCAATAGAACTGAAGGGCAAATCTTTATCCCCTTTTTAGGTTTTTTAGACTGAAAAGACGATTTTTCTTATCAAAACACACAAAATCGTAAAAAAGACAAAATAATTTATTTAAAAATATAAATAAGACACAAAAAAAGATTTGAGTCAAACATTTTAAAAAATTAAAAAATTAAATAGCACATACCAATATTGTATAATATAAAAAATACTGAAATAAAATGCCATATAAATTCGAAATACCTCAAAAGTTAGGGAATTAGTTCCTCTATTGTAAAAAACTTTTCTACAAGAAGGATTTTCTTTGAAAGGTAAAATTGAATGAAGCGGAATCAAGCTTAAACACTTCCACAGAAAAACAAGAATACCTGCAAAGTGAAAATAGAAAACTTGTGAAGGCGGTGAAGGAACTTTGCACGGAAAATGAAAATCTTAAAATTGAAGTATACCTTCTTACAGTAGTGTGTATAACATTCTTCAATGTTTTACCTTATTCAATGCACTTAAGGTTGAAAAAATGAGATCAGAACTCCTAGCAGTCAAGAAAAAACTTGAAGAAAGCTTCAAAAACATCAACCTTTTCCAAGAAGATAAGGAACGAAGCGAAAGTGAAATCCAAAAACTCCAAAATTCATTGAACATGCACAAAAAAGAAGTTGAAAAAATGAGGTACACTTAATTTCTTTACATTACACCCCAAAATTATATTTATCTCTTTTTTTACTATTTGACAGTTCAAATGTATACGTAATTTATTTTGTAAATTTTAATATAAAAAATTTTTTTTAACATTTTTTATGATTTCCTTATTTTTTAAAACTTGGGAAGAAAATCATCGTTATACTTAGTCAAGGACACAATCAGAAATTTTTAAAGGAGGGAGGCAGACACAATGAACAAATTGGAATCCATTCTTATTGGCTATAATATATTCCTCTTATATCACAAATTCTTATACTTTAAAAATTAAAAAAAAGAAATACCTTCTTTGATTTTAGTTCAAAGATATATTGAATTTATTTTCTTATTTTCTCCTTGTTAATATATGTCTTTATTTCATTTACCGTCGGTTGTTTTTTCTTGCTTTTTTATTTTTTCCACCATTTTTTATATAATTTCTAATCTATATGCATTAGGGTAATCATGTTGACCTTGTAGTATTTTTCAATGAACATTTGATATAAAAACTATATATGTGCTATTAAAACTGATTTATTTTTCAAAAAGCCTTTTTTGATAAGCTAAAAAATTTCAAAAAATATAATTTATTTACAAATTAATCAAAATTATTTTTTAAAATAAGCTTTAAAAGAGATGTTTGTCGGTTTTGCGATTTTTTTTCAATTCCTCCATCAGTTTTATTGCCCTTTCTGCAATAATATTGGTTCGTGGTATATCAATAACTGATGTATCTTTTTTACCCAGTGATTTTTGAAGCACTTTTGCATTTTGTCTTCTGAATGCAATGAGGATTCATAGTTTCCATTTTTGGTTGGAAAACCATACTTCTTGCCAACCATAAGCTATAAAGTTCATTACACTTTCTAGTTTTTCCATCCAATCAGGTAAAAGAAAATATGCAATAAGAGCATAAATGATTCTGGAGTTCCATCGAGCATTATGCAGTACATGCAATGATTTCCAACTTATTGCAGGTAATTTATTTTTTTCTTTGAAAACTCTATACCCATAGCATAGAGTGAACAAAAACTTGAAATCATCTCTCCAGTCAAGGTTTTTAAAATCAGGCATTTCGATTTCAGGTTTATATAACTTTTCCAAATCATCATAGATTTTAACTATCATTTGTATAAACTCATAATTCATACAAGGATCAATTTAGCCTACTGGAAAATAAAAATAAAGGACATGTCTAAAAATTCTTTCCAAAATATGATGTTGGCAACCAACAAATCGCGGTGTAGTCAAACCTAAACTCAACATTTTCTGCTGGAGTCTCACTACAATTCCTGAAGAACAACCAGTATTGTAGGGGTAGAGTGTGACAAATAATCATTTTTAGCGCAGACCATGCATCGTATTCATCAAGAACTTTTATTATTTCTTCGGAAATGCTTTTAGCTGAACTGTTTTCACATCTGAAAACTCCGATCAGAATTTTGAAGAAGACATACTACTTGATATTCTTCAATGTGAAGTCCATTCCCTCTCTTGAAAGACTTAAATATGCCTTTACTGCTTTATGTGTATATGGAGTTAGGAGATAGGCTTGTCACTAAGTTAACAGATTGGAAGGTAGAGCATTTTTTCTTTCTTTTGTTGATCGTTTCTAAAGTTAATTTTTTTTCACTGGTGTCAGAGCTGAATGATGATCTACTAGAGTTTTCGGGATTTTCAGAATGCATAAAATTTTTATCATTTGAATATTTTGTCTTTTTGATGGATGATTGGAAGAAATTGGAGCGAGTTTACTTGTCACATAACCAATCTTTACATTTGATTCAATAATCCGCTTTGTATAAAATTCTTTATCTTCTCTAAACAACCAATTTCGATCTACTTTTGTAATGTTAAACAAAGTAGAAAATTGTTCAGTAAAATTACTTTTAGGATACTTTTGATTTTTTTAATTTAGCAATAATTGCTTGCTCACTAAGTTGAGGAAAACACATTTTTCCACATAAACTTGATAATTCTTAATCTTTCTTATTCCATCTTGTTTCTCTAATATAATGTATGGTAACAACCTAGAATATCAATCTTTGAAATCTTCAATTTCTTGCATGCTTCGTTTTGGATGATATATTTTTTCTCCAAGTTTCAGAATTTTTAGCTATAACAAAACTAGACTTGAATTCAGTCGTCTTTAGTTGGAAATTTTTTTTTTAAAAAAACTAAAATTATATAAAAATTTTAGCAATAACCCTAATATGCATATATACATTAACAATTAAAAAACAATTGAAAAACTTCATTGTATAAAATGGGAAAAAATATATTAAAAAACTATTTTATTCTTCATATTTTTAAGAATATTTCGGTGAACGAGTACTCTCATTTTGTTACTTTTGCCGAGTTTAACAAGAAAACAATTTTTTTAATTAAATTTTTTTTATTCATTAAAAAAATACTTTCCTTCTTTATAAGTGATGTAAATCAGTCCACATTGATATTAAACTTATATATTTGTAAAGTATACAATAATTATTATTATTAGCTATTTTGTATAATTTCTTGTGTTCTAAACTTACACTCTGTATATACACACTTCATATTTTATAATTCGGTTTCAGAAAACTCGATCTTAACTGAAAGATCCAGTTTTCAGAGAACGAATTTTGAGACTTAGTTTTCCTATTTTTTGCTACGAAAATCCTTTAATATTTTTGTTAATACTAAATCTAAATTCTATGTCTCAAATAATCTAAAGTAAGCAATTTTACATTTTATTCGGCTCTCTGAAGTTCTTCTAGAGCAGGGGTCGACAACCTTTCGATAATGGATTGCCAAAACTAGCTGACAAACACATTGCGCTGGACAATCTCATAATACCAAAATATAAAATGATTTCCACCATTAAGTCAAAAATAAATTGCTGTATTATTGAGGAGCGAAATTTGGTCAAAAAGTCCTGAAAATCTTTTTGTATTTAGGAACGAAGTCATCAAGTCTGCTATTGTAGAAAAGGATGCCAATATTGCACTTCTGCAAATGAACCCTCAAAGTCACAATCACAAATTAGTTGAAAGTCTCTTAAAAGAAAAAGCGGATCTGATGAAAAAATTGTCGCCATAAAGTCTAAAGATCCTCACAAAACTTACGCGAGATCATGGAAAAAGTTTGTGTATGTAAATTTGTAATTCTTCTTACATATAACTAAATAAAAGTTTACATTTATTGAAGAACTTGATTTTGTAATGGTGTACGTAAACACATCCGATTGGTTACATTTAATTTAAGCATATGTGACGTGTCAAAAAAGCAAGCCGAACAAAATATTTAGAAAATATTTTTGCGTATAATTGATTTTTAAGTTTGCAAAAGAAATATCAAAGAATTTATTTGGCAAAACTGTCTTGAATCCTCTTACTCGTCAACTTTAGCAATCGTGAAGGCAATAACATGGCAATCTTGCAAAAAAGGTTTATAAAAAATGAGAATATGTCCATGAAAAAGTTTAATAATAGAGTTTCCCAGGCTATATATCATTATAATAGTGCTAACCTTTAAAATGTAGGCTCATTTTTCGACATATTAATTCAGCTTCGACCATATCAGAAGGAAGAAAGAACGCATAAATGTATGTGTTAAAGAGATGGGGGCTGTTCGCATGTAAATTTTTCGAATATTTACTTTATTGTAGCAGCAATAAAATTATACAAAAAGGGGTAAAATATGTGCTGAACGGAGTTTTAATGAGAAGCGCAATTCACACGATGTGCGCCATTGGTTTCTTCGTAGTCTTCACTGCTTTGTCTGTAGTGATGCTCAAAGTCTTCATCTATTTCTTCCAATATGTATTTTGTAGAGTCTTCAACCTATGAAAATACGAGGTGTTTGTTACATTTAAAAAGACATCAAGTAAAGGGAAAAGCCAGTAAATAAAAATAAAAGAAGAAAAGGTAAGGTCAATTCATATTTGGGTGTGATTCTTGTTTAATCGAAGTCAGAAGCGGAGAGTTGGTGTTGGTTTAAAACTTTTTAGTGGGAGTCGAAATTTTTTAATTACTTGGAGTTAAAAAATCGAATATCTTCCCTCCGACTCCCCAGGCCCGTATATCACGATGAATTAAAAAAATATATGTTTTGAGAAGAAAAATTTAGAAAAAATAGAGACCTAATTATGATAGTTTTGTATAAAAATGAATCAGTATTCTAAAATGAAAAGAGCTAAAAACTACTACATACGGTGGCGCTTCTAAAACAACAAAGAATCGATCTTTTATATTTGTTTGACTTCCAGCTTATTTGAATGAGTTATTTTTTGCAAATAAATATATAACCGTAACGTAGCTAGAAATTTATATATGGAGGGGCCAAATGGGGCACTAATATACATGCTCACCTACTGGCTTTGTGTAAAATTAAAGCATAAAATGCTGCTTATAACAACTCTTCTCTTTGTGTTCATGAGCTCTTTTCTCTATTTGTGTCCTATTTCCTTGTTAAGGGTTTAGATTTTATCATGGTTAATATTTTTTATCTTCCTTTCTCATAGCAAAGAGCAGTTTTTAATTGTAAATTTGCTTTCTTATTACAGGTAGAAGGCCAATCTTACAAAATTATCAGTTTGATCGTTACCGTCAATATCAATAATTTTTCTTTATTTTAATTTTAATTGCTTTATATTTTTCGTATAAGCACATAGTCAAAAATTAATTCATTATTTCATTTTAATTTGTAAATTTCAATTTTTTGATGGTGGGGCAAATAACTTAGAAGGAGGAGCCCGGCCCCATGTGCCCCATAGCTGGCTACGTGGCTGAATATATATATATGTATATATATTAGAACTTCAATGTCATACGAATTACTTTTTAAAAGTCCAACTATTTTTAAAATTTTTTATTTGTTCAACATTTTAATTAGGAAAAGGAGTAAAATCAGCAACTTAAGGTAATTAATGAAAGTTTACTAATTAAAACTAGTATCAGTTCGCGAGAAAATATTTTTAAAGTAAATAAAATTTAGATACAAATTAGTTAGACATATGAAACACTTAGTATCTATGATAGATGTAGTATTGAGCCAGTTTCCACTTAGGTGGAGAAGAAGAAAATTTATAACCGCCATAAACTTCAAAACTTCCAAGTCTACTTTCATATTCATTCAATACCTTAATTTCACTATTATACATATAAATTAAAACAAAAAAAAATATATAATCGTGAAGACATGTGCAACTTCATACTAATGCTACTGATAAAAACACGTATAGCAAGAGAATATGAATAGAAATTTGCAGAAAAGACATGGCAAAAGAAATACTTCATTATTAGTGCTGCCAGATTGGGTGTCTATACACATCACCTTTTTCTGCAAATGAGTATGATAGCGAAATTGTATTCTTTCTGGATTCGTCTTTATCAACGAGACTAACCTTTACATTACATTTTTGTGCCTTTTTGCTCAAAGGAATAATTTTAAGCACCCATCCCATTTTCCTACTGATTCCGTTCAAATTGGGCTTAGTTACTTAGTTCATTCGTGATTTCTATTCCCAGAGAATCCTAGGAAATCCTTTAAATTGTGATCTTTCCATAAGTACTTCCAAGAAAAGAAAATTAACTGTGCGGTACTCGTGGATAAAAAGAATAAAAAGATTCTTGCATTTTCGTACTTAGTCCATCTGAAGATAATAATGGATGACAATATTAGAAATCTTTATAGTACGCGAAGTCTCAATAGCCAAGTTTCTGTGGTAATTAAGGCAAGAAGAATGATAAATGCAGTAGAATGGAACAATTGAGATGTGAGCGAATCTGAGAAAATAATAAACCTGGCATCAAAAGATTACGAAATCAATCATTCGATAAAAAATCTATATTTTTACTTTTGGCAGGGATAAATATCTTTAGATTACTATTCATATACTTTTTTGATGAAATAAGCACAGAAACCACTGATATCCTATTTGTTGCAATCTCCATCGAAATGATTGAAAAAGCGTCGAATGATTTCATAAGTCAACTATAAACTTCGAAAAGTAGTCACATGAAATGAAAATCGTCTGCTTTGAATATATAAAATTCCATTGAAAAAGAAAGCAGACGAATCCTCTTCAAAATGTTGGTCCTCAAAGGGTTAAACAGAAGCATTTTCTAAAAAATGCTTTTTAGATGTGTGTGTTAGAAAGATTTTGCCCAATTTCTCCGAATAACGCTTTGAGGAACAGTGCGACAGCAGATTCCGAACAAATAAAGAAGATTTGTATTAAAGAGCTTGATAAACGCAGACGATTTTATTTTTGTAAAGTCGACTATAGTCAACATTGGGCGTTAACGGGTTAAACTATAAGTGATTTGATACTGTTAGTACCCTTTTTGAAGGAAAAAGCATTTACACTTACTTGAAAAGAACTTATAAAGTACAAATATTTACTTTTATTTAATTTTAAAGCTTCCATCCCATATAATAAGTATATGTAACGGTACAGTTGGGTGTTTTCATCGAGAAGGTACAATTGTGCCGCTTGTATCGAACTATGAGGAAAGTAGGCTTGATATGGGATCGAACCCAAGAGCTTGAGTTATCGAAACCCAGTATCTAACCAACCTTGCCCCCTATAATATCATCAATTAATTTATTCCATATAATGTAATGTTATATTCTATTTAATATGCAATTTGCCAATGTGAATATAAAAATGGCTTTGAAAGCACAGCCAAATTTTTGTGGTAAAAAAGTATATAAAACACGCATACAGAAATAAAATATTGAAAACAATTTCCATGTTCATGCAGTTTTAGCTTTAACTGATATCAACAAAATGAGGATTTAAACTTCTCCTATACATTCGATAAAAGACGTATTTGAATTGGGGGACCTGATAAATAACTTCTTGTTTATCGAAAACTATAAAAATAGACATAGAAAAAGTACATCAATGGGTGTTTCTTTTTGCGGCAAGAGTTTGATAAGTTCGCGTAACTGAGAAGACGAGAAACTATTATTTTCGGGAAAGATAACATTAAATGTTAGGATGAGCTTGCCTTTTTCAAAAGGATTTTTGTACATAGGCATTCCTTCATTAAGAATGCATTTTGTTTCATTGTGCGAGATAACTTCTCCTTAAAAATAAAAGAAAAATAATTTTAGAAATATCCTTTCCGAAGAGTAATAGGAAACATAGGAGTTCGTTCAATCCTATGATTATCCCAAATTTCGATCAATTTCTTAAACGTAAATTAAAAATATTTCTTTTATTATTATTAGGACAGTTAAAACGAAAGTAAAATTTTTAATTGATGCTCTTTTTGAAATTAGTTAACGAACTAACTTATAATATTATATTCTAATCTAAATTTCAAAAAAATACATTAAAAAGGAAGGCAGTTGATTCGTCATCAAACCAAGGTCATCATTAAATGATTCAAATTTCTAAGATTGCTCTAAGCTTTGACGCAAGATTTAAATTTCATTTTAGCAAAAAGTGGAAAATTTTACGTTATAATAAATTTTCATAATCAATTTCAAATTTTATCATAACCTGATTACCTAAAATAGTTTAACAATTTATTTTATAAATTTAATAATTTTTTTACCAATTTATTTTTCAAAAAAACAAAGTTTTTTTCCATAAAAATTACATATAACTAATTATTTTATGCCAAATATATTTTCGATTTTTTCATTATTGTGGTTAATTTTTTCTTTTAGGTCTATTTTTACCCATAAAAGTCAATAATTTCACAATTTTTCGCTGCCCTTTGCGTTACCAATTCTGGATCATCTTAAGAACGGGGCACCCTAAAAACCCACTTTGAGAATTATCACCACATGAATCCTTATCTAAAGAATTGTCATTCCAGATATATGATAAAATTTGCTTTGAATACGCAAGCATAATAAATAGGAGGACAGTACAAAACAAACACACAAGACTGTCCAATACTACAAATTAAAAAAATAACACATTATACATGTCAACAATATAAATCAAAATGTTAATTCCCTGCATTTCCTACTTCAAGAATACGCGCCATATTGAAGTTTGTGGTAGCAATTCTCTCAACTTGAATAATACATTAATTTAATAAGGAGGAATGAAACTATAGTCAAAACTTGTTAATCCGAATATAACATTTAAATACAACTATGCGCATAATGAAAGTATCCGGTTTGTGAAAAAACAAGCATTTTGCCGTCAAATTTTACAAATTTAGTATAATAGCATAAAAATATTACCACCAATATAACTCAAATATTTCACCAAAAACGTTAAATGCTCAACTATTTTTATCAAAAAATGTTTATCTTTTTATTTTTCCCTTTTTCAAAGGCGAAAAGAGAACGGGAAATTTATTTGTTTACGGATAATGAAGGATCCGGTTTTATCAATTTGGGATCTGATCCGCACATGTTTAAAATGCCATCTACATCTAAGGTTAATGCAAAAGGGGAAAGCTTACCAGGAAGAGTACTGACGACAAGAAGCCTATCATCAAGCGTGGGAATAGTGAATTTAAAGCCGCACAGACTTTCGGATAATAAGACATCTTTAGTCATGAATAAATTATTTCCTTTTCTCTGGAAAAGATTATGGGGCTGTTCTTCAACGATGATTATGAGATCTCCATTTTCATATTCAGGGAATTGATTAGCTTCACCAGAAAAGATCACTCGTTGTCCATCCTTCATGCCTAATTAGAAAGGGTAGTCAAATTATTCTTGAAAGAATGGAGAAAAAACATGAAATCTGGTGGTTTATGTTTGCCTGAATGAAATAACAAATGTGATGCGGATGAGAATAGTATTTTTATTGAATTTGTATGATGACCCTTGAAATGGAGATTAACCTGATATTTACTTAATCTTTCTTATTACTTGATTTTCACCAAAATTAATAAAAAATATATCGATTTATAAGGTTATCAAAGAAAAATATAATTGTTCACATTTTCATAACATCTCAGGTACGAGAAACGAATAGAAAGATTTTAGGATGTGTTTGTTCGATAAACCTTGGAAGCATCGTTGTGGAGTCGAAAAGAAAATACCCGAAGTCAAAATTTGCATTTTTAAATTGAATTCTTACTCACCGCTTGGACAAAAAGACGGAGCCCACCATATGTTTACAATAATTAGAACTTATTTTTTCATTTATCTTATTAAAAGAAGACAAAATTAAAGGAATACGGGATAGACAAGTATAGATGTTATATCCACACTGAAATCTCAAATGTTATAAAACAATAAAATGGTTAAATGACAAGATTTATTAACTACATACCAGATACTGAGCAGATATCGTAAAGCAGGTATTATAGTGAAACAAAAGTCTAAAAGAGAATTGTATTTAGGGATATGCCGCTGTTTTTGAGATTTAAAAATTTCAGTGTATGGGTGTCTAATGTCAAAATGTATGCAGTATCTATGTATGCTTGTGTTTTTGGTGTCAGGCGTGTTACAAATAAATAGAAAAGTGTGAGCTAAAAATGTATAGTAGAACTTGAGACTTACGACCACGGCTAGAGCCAAATTTTTTTGGCCGTAAGTCTCAAATGGCCGTAAGTAACAAACAAAAAAAATAATAAAACACAGAAGTTTATTTATTAATAAAAGCATCTAGTGTCGTTTGTTTTAAACAAATCAATTTTCTTCTTTCCACAATCTCTTTTCCTTTATTTGCAACTTCAAGAATCTGTAGAATTAGACTGAAGGGCGAAAATTCGTAGAATTTCAAGAGATTTCAATGCATCTTCAGAAATAACTAAGGCATTCTTTTCCTCTTCACTATCTTCCTGTTCTGTCTCATTTTGCTTCTACAACAAAAGAAAAGACTTCACAAGTTTCAACTTCGTCGTCGCATTGTATATATTCTTCCCATGTAGTTTCTTCAAACAAAACTTCAAAAGTTTTGTCATCAAAAAGTTGAGAAAATTCCGTTTCGTTGTTGTTTAGATCTTCGTAGGTATTCTGCAAAAATCCACATTTGCTGAAGCACTTTTTTATTGTTTCAGGTGACACCAATTTCCACGAAGATATTACCCATTGAATACTATCAAAAACACTAACTTTTTTTGCTAAATCTGAAATGTTCTCTACATTTTTCATATTCAAAAGAAAGTGATTAAGTAGCATTTTTCTATAGATGGATTTAAAATTTTTGATAATACCTGCATCACATGGTTGAAGTTTAGATGTTGTGTTGGGTGGTAAGTAAATTAATTGAACATTTGAGACTTCTGATGGAGGATGAGCGGCACAATTATCAACTAAGAGTGCGATTTTTCTTTTTTCTACTTTCATTTTGTTGTTCAATATGTTCAACCATTCTTTGAAAATCACACTGCTCATCCACGATTTTTGGTTGTGTCTGTATATTAACGGTAATTTCTCAATGCTAAAACCACGAAAACATCGAGGATTTTTTGACTTACCAATTATAAGGGGTTTTAACTTTTCTCCTTCTGCAGAACACGCTAGCATCAATGTCAATCTCTCTTTACTACTTTTTCCCAAATTACACTTATCACCTTTGACAGCGTAACTTCTTTTGGGAATCGATCTGAAAAAAAGACTTGTCTCATCTGCATTGAATATATTTTTTGGTTCATAATCCTTAAAGATGAGAAGAATTCTTTTCACCCAATCATTTATCACGTCTTCATTAACTTCAGATGCTTCCCCAGAAAGTATGTAACTTTTAATATTATGACGCAATAAAAAGGATTTTAACCAGTCATTAGAAGCGCAAAAAGTTGATTGATTTAGTTCTGAAGCTATACACAATGCTTTTTCTTGTATTAAAGGTCCAGTAACAGGAATTTTTTTACTTCTTGCGTAACAAAACCACTCCCATACTTTTTTTTATCAACTTCTTCATATGTAATTTTTCTAGCTTTGAAAAATTTTGAACCTCATTGCATTCTCCTGATTTCCAAATTTTCAGAATGTTTCCTTTATCTTTTACTATTGCCTGAATTTGAGTTTTACCAACTGCAAATTCGCTAGCAAATGATCTTGAAGAAGTCCCTTGGTCACTTTTTTCAAGAACTTTAACTCTTTCTTCAAGTGATAAAATTTTTCGTTTTTTTGAATTGGACATGCAAAAATTAGTAAATAACTTGTACCAAAATAACAAATTAGTAATATGTAAAACTTGTTTATTATAACTTGATAAAAAAACACACCTATATAGCGTATTAAAAATTATTAATTATTCTAACTAAAAAACTTTCAATGCTTAAGTATTATTCTGAAACCTTAATACTAGAGACATTGATTTTTTAAAAATGGAAAAAAATGTTCAATATTGATAAAAATTATTATATCCATTTGGGTGAAAAAATTATACAGTCCGCCCCCGCTCTACCGTCACCCCAATTTATCGCCAACCCCGCTTACCGCCAATAAAATGCCTAGAACAGATTTCCGTCCATGTTAAATCCCGCGCTAAACCGCCCTCGCTGTCCGCCATCATAATCAGCAGAACAAACATTTCATTTGGCATGCTGTCTCCCCCGACTTACCGCCAAAGCCATAGCAAATTTTCCCGCCCGCTCAGTCAAGTTCAATGGAGTGTGGCGGTGTGCTTTCGATGTGGCATTATACAACAAAAAAGATTGATGTAAGAATGAATGCAAAACAAAAAAATATGTGTTTGTCTTAAATTACTGTACTTAATGTTAATACATAAACATGACAATAATAATAGATCCGCTACACCAAGAAAGCCTGGGACTCCGTGAAAGCCTCAATAATATCAAATTGTTGGCAGCACACCGGCCTTATCGCCAAACCAGACCAACAACAAACCATAGAAGATGACGACGAAGACGACCTTCCACTCGATGAACTGCTACGAAGTACAACAAAAGCCCTAGACATTGACGCTTCCAATGCAATGTTTGCAGACGAGTTCACCACTGCCGACAACACTGAAGAGACCTTCGCTGAACTTACAGACCAAGAACGCATTCAGTGTGTACGACCAACAGATGCTGACGACATATCAGATGACGAACCCGAACCAGCACCGAAATCAAAACCAGTTATGAAGGATGTTCGGTCTGCCCTCAATTTGTGTAGAAGTTTTATTGGATGCAACAATAACTGCACAGAAGAAGATTTGTTCTTATTAGAAAAATTAGAAAAAAGATTGGATACTGTTGGGAAATGCACCACCAAACAAAAAACTATATTAGATTTTTTTTCCAAATAAATTTATTATTTTCGGCTTGGTTTTTATTTTTTTATTCAAAGATGTTCACTAACACAAACGATAAAATAAAAACATTCATTACGAGAACACTTCTACATACTTGCACTACATGTCATTACGTATGATCTCAAATATGGCATAATGCAACAAAATATGGATACGTTATAAATCCCGCGATTTACCGCCAACCCCCCTATAACGCCAATTTTGTATGGTCCCGATATACATAAAATCTAAAAATACAGTGAAAATTTTATATCAATAAAAAGCAAACCCTTACTAATCGCTTTAAGCCCATAAAATCTTCAATCTAAAAATATGATCTTGTTTTTTACCTCTAATTATAAAGCATTTGTCATCAAAGTAAAATGATAAAAATAGTTATGATATTAAGCTTTTATAATTAAGTATCTATAAATGGGATTAACCCTCATCCGTACACTATAAACTGGACACAGTTCTGTACAAGCTGCTACATTTTGTAGTATAGCAAATTCACAAACTTATAAAGGTTGACATTTATGAATATAATTTTTTTTTGTATTTTTGTAAATATATATATCATATAAAGTTGTACAAAGTTTTATTCAATGAAATTATAAATTTATTGTCTATTTTTCACAAAAAAATACAAAACTCTGTAGTTTTCTTGATTCTATGACTGGGACAAATTGCAGCGTCACAAACTTCACAAGCACTTCGACATGACTTTTTACAATATTTACAAGGCCTGGAATAATTTATTACTTTTCTTTTAGAAGGTGCGGGAGTTGCTTTTATATATCCGACAAGTATTCCTGCCTCTTTTATAATTTTCCTTAAACTTTGGCTTTGAAGTCTTTTACTTGAGAATTCGAACGCAAGTTGAAAAGATAGGTTTTTCAAAAAAGTTCTTCGGTTTTGGGAATAATCGTTTTTCTTCATTAAAATAAATGCGTTATTCCATGATACATCAATAAAGTTATAGTTTAAGAGAACTGGCCATCTGTTGGTTTTTCTTCCACAAGAAAACTCTTCAATTATAGAATCAAGCAAGTCAACTCCATACTTACCTTGGTTGTAATCAATACATTTTTATTTTTTTGGGAACATATGAGCATAGGGAGATTTTGTTTTCATGATCATACAAAGCTAAGGTTGTATGGACGTCTTTGTTTTTGACTGATAATAAACAAGCAGGAATTTCTTTTCTTCTTTTTTTAATTGTTCCAAATATCGTCAAGTTTTTCTTTAAAAGTTCTGTAGCCAAGAAGTGAGAGGTGAAATACCTGTCAGTTACTATATCTCTACCACTATTTTCAAATGGTTTGACTAACCGTAAAACTGTTGTAGAAGCTCGTTCTGTGTTTTTATCTTTGCCAATTTCTTCGCCGGAATAAATGTATCCTGAAAGGGCAAAACCACTTTTGGTTTCACAACACCAAAATACTTTTACTCCATATTTTCTGGGTTTTTGAGGCATAAAAGTTCTTCCGGGTATTTTACCTCTATACCCATAAGGCTGTTCATCAACAGTGAGAACATTTTCAGGTACAAGGAAAGCCAATAAATTTTTCTGTAACATTGTCCATATTTCCCTGACAGCTGCAAGCTTATCTAATCTTCTCCTTGTTTCTCTCTATCTGAAGTTGTCAAATCGAAGACAGTGTAAAAAAAAATTGAATCTTTGAAACATTTGTAAAATGGTTTTGAGTCATTTGGAGACCATAAGGAAAGCAAGCAAGTCATGTTATCTCTATCAGAAACTGCCCTAATTATAATACCATAGCAAGCTTTTATTTCTTCACAAGAAAATTGTTTCATGAACGTAGGATAAGTTTTTCTTTTATTTTTGACTAAATACTTCCTAACTTCATCAGAAACTTTTCTATTAGTGTATCTTGTAATATGAAGAAACATGTCTTCATTGTAAAAAAGGAAAAAAGATTCAGCTTCGCTTCTAGGATCACATAAAGGTCTTGGCTTTTGATTGAAAATATTTCTTGATAAAGATCTAACCAGTGGTGGTCTTTTTGAATACTTGACGTCATTACAAAAAATAAACTCTTCATCTTCAAATTCGTTCGTGAAAAAGCTATTGGCGGTAGTACAGGGTTCATCGTCTTCAATTACATCACTCAGACTATCATCATCAGAGATGTTGTCTTCAAACATGTCAATATCACCTTCGTTCGTTTCTATTTCCTCATTATTTTCCAAAGATTCAAACGATTCTTCAATAACTTTTTCATAAACATTTTCATCAGTTTTTTCCAAATTGTTTCTTTCATCATCATCATCATCATTATCATCAGATTCATCACAAAGAGAAATTAAAGCACGTGCCAATTGAAACGATGACATTTGATATTTTTTCATCGAAAAGTAAGAAAAAACAGCAAAATGTGTGAAATGGTATCTCTAATAAATTAAGAAAAACAAGAAAAAACAGTCTGAAAAGCAAGGAAATTGAATGAATTGTGTATTACAAAAATGATAAAGAAAGAAGCTTACTGCTTTTAAAGAGTTAATTTCCTGTTTTGGCGCCAGACAATAAATTTATGAATGAAACACTGTGTGCATATTCACTATACATAAATACGTTTCGACAGTAATTCGCCTATACTACAAATTGTAGTACGTTGTACTATAAAGACAAAAACAGAAAATTTACGAAATAGATAATAGATCACGGAATAAAACATTGTATGCATGCTCACTATACACAAATACACATCGTCAAAGATTATTCGCTTCAAAACATTTATATGTAGCTAAAACGTGTAGATTGAAATTTTATTAACTACAAATTGTAGCAGCTTGTACGGATGAGGGTTAATAGAATAAAAATAAAAAGTTACTTTTTTTGTAAAACTGAGAAATTTTATCAAAAAGTTGAATATAAAATATGAAATATTTGAGCTTTATTTCCTTACCAAAAAATAACAGAAGTACTAGGAAGAAAAGAAAGAATTTTTGTATCAAGTAGGTAATCCTTCCAAGTTTTCTTGTCGCCTTTATTGACAACCCTTCAAAGTATGAGTAAGTTATGATTTGTTTTTTGTAGATGCAAGAGAAAGTGGTACGATTTTCTTTAGTGAGAGTAAAATTGCATTCGAATGTGTGTTTGTACGTCACTGTAAGAATATGACATATTATGATGCATATCTCTCTCTTTGCTAAACTCTACATATTAATAGTGGCCTTTTTTAACATCTTGCCTATGTTGAGTGGCCGTTGGTCGCGTTTGAAGGTGGCCGTTGAATAGAGATACATTTCCACTGAAGAACTGTCGGTGCAAAATAAAAATGGTCGCATGTCTAGAATGGTCGCTCAATAGAGTGGCCGTTCAACACAGTTTCTACTGACGATTGCGTTAACACTGACCTAGCCTGAACCCTGATACTCTACACTAATTATAACGGTTTCCAAAACTTTACACGTTAAGGCCAATTTAGAAATTGGCTGAGCACTTGTCAACCATTATGAAAAATTAAGGAAAAATTTGAATAGTTAAAATCGGCAGTAGAGTGGAATTCTGAAAATGATCATGAAGAAAAAAATACCTTTGTCGAAGTGAACGACTTTGGATTTTTGTTGCAAAAGTACCTTTGAACCATTGCATTGTTTGCACCTATCCTTCGGATTGATTTTTTCGCCTTCGCCATTGCATGTATTGCAAACGGATCGCACTTGCTGCAGAATATTTGGACCGATTTGTTGCATCTTCAAATACATGCCACTACCCTTACACTGCTTGCAAGTCTCGACACAGCCAGCTTTTCCCCCAATTCCTGAAATGGAAGGATTAAGCGAACGAAAATGGAAGCATACAGTGAAGAAAAGAAGCGTATACCAGTACACTTGGAGCATGTGATATTACACGAGTATGAACAATTGTAAACTTTTCCATTGTACAAATCTGCCAAAGACACGTTGACTTGTTGGATGATGTCCTTGCAGCGTTTCTGCTTTTCACTTCTCCGGCATTCTTTTCCGCGGAAAAACGTATCGAAAATGTCCATTGGAGAGTGGAACATGCTCTCTCCACTTGAGCCTCCCTCTTTGATGCCTTGCTCTCCTGCGTGATCATAGATCTTACGTTTCTTCGCATCTGCCAAAACTTCATACGCTTGAGATATTTGCTTGAACTAAAAATACCTCACCTTTTATTGCAGGAAAGAAGGAAGAAGATAGATTTTATACCCGTTCGCCCTCATCCGGATTTTTATCGGGGTGATACTTTAGAGCGAGTTTTCGGTAAGCTTTCTTAAGTTCGTTTTCATCAGCATTAGGTTTGACGCCCAGAATATCATAATAACCAGTTTCTTTAACCATTTAATTCTAAAACGTAAAATATTTGATTCACGCTAACTTAGAGAAAACTTTCGCTCTTACAAACAATTTGCTTTAAAGATAAAACGGATTATATTCGTCCATGATATATGATAGGTAAAAAGTGATAATGGGAAGAGATTTAAGATAAAACGACATATTTCTAGAAGACCACTTCCCTTTATCAAGTCAAAAGATGAAATGATGATTAGATACAAACATTTCTTTGCCGTCAGGGAAGTCTGTCTTCTAGAAATATATCGTTTTATTTAATAAAATCTGTTATTATGCTTATTCTATTATCCTTTTTTACCTTAAAGATAAGCAAAAAATGGCTACAATGTTTTTTAAGTTTTTTCGCTACTTTTTGTGCTGTAGAGAGAGGGACGAAAGGCATTGCACAAAAAAATTATTGTACAAAATTGGTAGAACCATATCCCTTCAAAATTAGTGACTTTTCCAAAATCGATAGCTGCATATTTCGATACCATTTTCACGGTAATTGAATGACTTCGTCATTTCAAGCAAGACATCAATCAAAATCAAAATTCCATATTTTTGAACAAATTTTTAGAATTATTTGAAGTTAACCTTATAGATTACTGTCTGTATTAGAATTGAAAATATAAAAATTTATAATGATAGTTTTAAACGCTTAACACTTATATATACAGTGTAATTGCTTTAAACCGAAAAATTAGCATTTCCCCAAAATTTGTTACAAAAGCACGTATATAAGTTTTGTAAAAAGCGTAACTTATGATTTCAAAATTTATCTGAAAAAATACATTACAATTATTCAAAGGCATTCTATAATTTCCTTCTATAAAAATTAAAAAATACATTTTTGATTGAAATAGTAAGAACGTTTTTAGCTCGAATTTGTTCTTCACTCAGCTGTGATATTTTTGCTTCAAATACTCTCTACTTGTTTATACCATTATGATTATACCTTTCACTAAGTTGTAATAGCTACGCATGCCTCAAATGTTTACGGTTGCTTGTGAATGTGCTTTTAGTTTGTTATGAGAGGGATGCGATTACAAATGTGATAAGCATTGCAATCACAGTGAAATGTCTAAGGAAGAATGCTATCCAAAGTTATAAGGTTCGATTTTTTTCATCTCTTTATTTCCGTTTATAACACAGGCCAACAAATTGCACAAAGAGAAAATGATATTCCTATTAACCCATTAAGTCCCAATGTTCCTATTTGGGGACATAAGTAATTTCATCTTCGTCTGCTTTTTCCAATGACTTTGAATATAAATCGTCTGCGTTTTTTTAAATATCGTCTGATTTCTATGGTACTTACTGGGTTAAATTGAATGCACTAAACCCAAAATTGAAAGCCATTTTTCACAGATACAGTTTTTTTGCTGTTAATAACTTATTGTTAATAATATTTGTAAATATTATTGACTTGAACACATAAATTTGTCAAAATATATTTCTATAAAAAACAATATTAATTTTTATTTAGAACTAATTAAATATGTGTAAAATTATAAATTAACTATAAATTTTTTTTTTGTTTTTTTGAGTATTTTGTTCGAGGCAAGTAGCGGTTAAGCATCCAACAAAGATCGCTCATCATAGTTGAATTCTACTTATCTTGATAGTGATTTTCCATTTTGAAATATCTTAGTTAAATCATTCAGCATGTTCATAACTTACTGCTCCTAAATTTGGAGGAAAAAATCCCCCCCCCCCCAGAAATTTTTTATAAGTTACTTTATCAAAGAGTACACGCAACGAAGAAAGAAAATAAGCTTTTATTTTACTTTCTTTCAAAAAATTTTTATAAATAACTTTATCAAGGGGTACTTGCAACGAAGCTCCTATTTTAATTTCTTTCATGAAAGATTACACCCCTGCAATAACAAATGAAGAATATTTGAAAGAGTTTAACTCAAAAAAAGCTAATCTTATTCTAATAAGTGTTACTTGGAAACTTATGTTTTATAATAAAAATTATTGTACAAGTTAGTGAAGCTTAACTTAAATATGAATAAATACTTGGATGTTGTCTTTGTCCAATTTCTATGTTAAAAAAATGAAAATTTTAGATATGTAGTTTTGCCACCCACCCCCCCCCCCCCTCCCCCGTAATGAAACTTCAGCGACGGCAGTCTACACATATACACATTTACTATTTACATATTTACTATTACAATGTACTCCCTTCATTCTACTAATTATACTCTCCACACAGGCAGCGCTGTTCCTTTGCCTCAGATATGCGCGTATCTTAAACAATTTACTTTATACACTAAATATACTGGTAACATTACGTATACTAAAATTTAAGCACTTATAAATTTTAAAATGTCATTTTGAGCGGTGGTGCCTGAGTGGAGAGAAATTAATTGGCCTAAAGCCAACGTTAATGTCAATTGGGGGAGTAGAAGTTGAAAAAAATCTTTAGTATTTCTTTGTAATAAATCGATCGTTTTTGTAATCAATTAATATAGGATAGGTTATAAATTACCCATAGATAAATTCATAATTTATTTCAAATATTGTTTAGTTTAATAAAACTAATACAAAACTGAATTTATAAGAAAATTTTTATTTAATTATATAATCAATCTATATAATTGTTATTAACCAAATATTTGAAAAAGAGAAATCAAAACTAAATGAAAATACCTAGATCAAGAAAATAAGTAAAGGAGTGGAAAGCACTTTCTGGAAAAGAAAAATTGCAAAAATAGAAGAGTAAAACAAATTTAAAATTCAAAATTTAATACTACAATTATAATTTTTTTGCTTAATTTTTAATTCTATATATTTTAGTTAAAACACATAATTTGTTTACTTTTCTTAAAAATCCAATTTTTCTAAGCATAAAGATACAATGCGGACTAGTGGAAACATAGTAAAATACTTTATTATAATTTCTTCTCTTGGTTTTTAATTTTATCAATAACTATTAGAACCTTTTTTAAAAAAAAAAGTGTTTTTACATTGTTGGTTGTCAACGTTGGGCTTCTATCTTAAAAATAGTAAGTTTTTTTTATTTATATATAAATTAACAAAAATATATAATAATAACTCACACATAATAATGAAGTGTTTTTATCCAGTGATCATCACTGACAAGTAGGGAGCTTGGGCGTAATAGGAAGAAGAGTAATATAATTCAATTGTATATACAGCCGTTGCAGCTCGCTTTATATGTATATGTGTTTGCTCGGCGACTTATAGCCTTGATTACAATTATTGATGTACATGATGATTTCCTTTTTTAAACTTTTGGTACAGTTCGCTTTGCAGATTGACAATGATCTTTTTTCTCGGCTAGCTAATCTCATGTTTGTGCCCGATTTAAAAGTTGTTATTGAATCATTGTAGGTCGTTTCCTTCTTTCTTGAAATTTCTAATGCTAAATTATTTCTAAGAATTCCATAAAATGAATTGGTTTTCTTTGGAAGATCTGTAGGTTATAATTTCTTCGTTGTTTGATTCGGCTATTTGTAAAGATACAGGAGGGTCCACAAGGTGTTATAGTTTCTATGTTTTCGTAGTTCAATTATGATTTCTTTATTTATTGTTTTCCATGCCTAAATCAATGCTTCTTTTTAAATGTTATATAATTGCTATTAAAGACAAATTTATCATATGGTTGATTATCAAGTATAATATTGAGAATACTGATTTAAGAAACCAATAGATTCATTCAGTGCAAAAGAAATAGCCAGCAAATGTTTTAGTTTTTAATGTATTTGCTCAAAGAATGTTTTGACCATTTTTTTCTGTTCTTTTTTATTCGTAGTGTTAAAGAAGACTTAGCTGCAGTCTGTAGCATGCATAATCTAAAGACTAGAAAAGTGATTTTTATAGAAATTTAGAAAATTTTGCAAGATCTTGGAATCAACAAAAATGTTTTATTTTTGAGGAATGGAACAATTTTGCTCGCATTAAAATGAATTAGTTTAGCCTATTAAAAGTAAATTTGATAATTAGGTAATTCGCAATTTTACATAGAGAAATTTTAGGTAGAAAAGTCTTAGGTCTTTTTTGTGTTCTGAAACATATTATAAAGCTAGGTCATCAGCAAAAATATATACTTTAAATAAATAATTATTAAATTGAAAGATATTATTTATATATATTAAAAAAAGATAGGTCCCAATATGGATCCCTGTGGCACTCCATGTTCTAACAATTTAGTCGATGCTTGACCATTTACTAGAGTATATTGCATACGATTTTCTAGATAACTTTCAATGAAATTCAAAAATTTACTTCTGAAACCAAAATTATACAATTTTAAGAGTAACTTTTTATGATTAATTTATCAAAGGCTTTACTAAAATCTATGAATATACCTAAATTTTTATATTTATAATCATAAGAAGCTAAAGATTTTATTAACAACTTGTAAAAAAATAAATATCTGTGGATAAACCAGATCTAAAACCAAACTGTTTATCATTAATCAATTTATATTTATCAATAAAGCACACCATTCTTTTATAAATTATCTTTTCAAGGAATTTACTAAAAAAAGTTATTAAACTTATAGGGCGGTAATTATCTAAATCTTTCTTATCTCCAGATTTTGGAGTCACTTTAGTGATTTTTAACATATCAAGGACAAGTTCCCTTATCAATCATTTTATTATATATAACTTTAAGATTATAACTAAGATATAAAGATATAATTTTGCCCAATTTGTGTGGAAATATTGTCCCATCCACAAGATGAAGAAGAATTAAAGTTTGTGCTGCACATAATATATCACTTTCAGTTATATCATTAAAATAAAAGGTTTTTTCATTCAAGGTATGGGCAAGTGATGGTATATTGTTCAACGCAAGATTATCATTTTTAAAAAATTTTCATTCATGGAATTTATTATATTTCAAATTTTGTTGTTGTCATTTTTACAATAATGAAAAAGATTATAGTAATAAATTTGCTTAGCTCTTTTCACCAACTTGTTGTATTGGTTACTTAATTAATATTGTGAATTTTTTATAAACATCATTATCTCAAGTTTTACAATACAAACTGAATAATCTATTATTATTTCTCTTCATATCACTTAATTCTTTCGTATACCATTTACACTTATTCTTTATTTTAGGTTTAAGCAAAGAGAAATTACTATGAATTAATTTTTGTAATTTTGTAAAAAAATTCTATAATAGGTATCAACAATATAGCTTTCTTCAATATCCCAAGATTCACTAAGTAGGTCATCTATAAATTTAGCATAATTTTTTTTGCTGAAATTGTAGACAATTTGAACAGTTTCATAGAAGCATTTATCCCTTACTTTGAAATTTTGTATGGAGACAAAGTTAGATAGATGATCAGAGATTTGAACTAATATGTTACCCGACCTGGCTACATGGGAATCAAAATTTATAAAAATATCCTCAATCAAAGTAGCCTTACTTTTACAGAAACGGGTTGGAGAAGAAATAAATGGTAATATTCAAACAATAGCTTTAAAAATCCATCAGCATACTGATCATTTAGATTAGATAGATCAATATTAAAATCACGGCTAAAAATATTTTAAAAGTCAATGTGCTTCAAGAAGAGTTCAAATTTCAATAAAAATTGGGATAAATTTTTATCAGGTTGTCTATAAAGAACTGCTACCCTACTTTTCGATTCAGGTAGGTCAATAACCATATATTCGAAAGTTATAAGATTTAAATGAACAGAAAATTCATCAAAACAAAGTTTTTCTTTAATATAAAAATCAACGCCTCCCCCTGACTTATTAAATCTACATTTAGCAACCAAGTTGAAAACAGAAATCAAACATGAATTTCTATCATCTTTTTTACATGTGTTTGTTTTTTTAATACTTGCTTTCATTATTATTTAATTAAATATACATTTTTAAGTGGCACTGATCTGTATATTTGACTCAAATGGAACTTTGCTAAAATTTTAATAAAATTTGGCAAAAATTTTTTTGTGAAAGTTCAATAATTTAGTTCTAAAATTTGTAAGAAAATGTACTTACGTTCAAAAAATAGTAAAAATTTTAATATATTTTAAAAAGAGTAAAATGAGTATAATTTTTTTTGAAAAATCAAACATTTTATAATCTTTTTGAAAAACATTTAAAATGGGGTTTATCAAGAAATAAATAAATATTTTTGAGAAATTATTTTTTATTTGATGATTTGTTATACATGATGACTTTTGTCAATAATTTAAAGATAGCTACATATTTTATATAAGTTTATATATAAAAATATAATAAATATTCCAATAGAAATAACAATAAAGGAATAAAAATGTTTTCCTTTAACACTATTAGTGCTGGGGGGGGGGGCGTAAAACGCTCCCCCTTCACTAAAAAAATTAATTGTAGAAAATTGGCTGAATCATATCCCTTCAAATTTTGTGACTTCCTAAAATCGCTAGCTGCATCTTTTGAAACCATTTTCATGGTAGTTGAATGACCCTTTCACCTCCAAAACTGTCAATCAAAATCAAAAATTTTCAGCAAAATTTTGACATCTGTACTTAACCTTATAACTTAGGATCTATATTATATAATACCCTGAAAATTTATAATTATATACAGTTTGGAACGCATAACACTATATTTAATTTTTTCAATAATCATGGCTACTTTTTAGAAAATGTCAATCAAAATTTTGATTGATCAAAAATTTATCTAATAAAATATACCTTCATATTTTACATAAAATATATGTTTTTATACTAAATCGGTCATGCTGTTTTCATTTCTGGACTCATTTTTTACATTTAGGATTTGAAAATACCTATTTTACAATGAAATATATCTGTTATACTAAATCGGCCATGCTGGTTTCATTTCTGGACTCATTTTTTACGTTTAGGATGTAAATATACCTATAAGTGTTAATTAAATTTGCGGTTTACTTCTAAAAATTGTCTCCAAATACATTCATTCAAATTTTGCAATGAAATATATGTTTTTATACCAAATCAACCATGCTGTTTTCATTTCTGAACTCATTTTTCACATTTAGAGGTTTTAAAATATCTGTCAATGTCAATCAAATTTGCGGTTTACTTCTAAAAGCTATCTCCAAAAATATTCTCTTAATTTTACATGAAATATATGTTTTTATACCAAATGAATCATGCTGTTTTTATTTCTGAACTCATTTTTTACATTTAGAATGTGAAAACACTTATACGTGTTAATGAAATTTGCGGTTTACTTCTAAAAATTGTCTCCAAAAACATTCATTCAAATTTTACAATTAAATATATGTTTTATACCAAATCAACCATGCTAGTTTCATTTATGGACTCAATTTTTGCAGTTTGAATTTGAAAATACATATAAGTATCAATAAAATTTGCGTTTAGTTCTAAAATTTGTTTTTATAGCAAATAGATCATGATGATTTCATTTCTGAACACAGTTTTCGCATTTAGGGGTTTTACTGCTAGTGTCAATCAAATTTGCGTTTTATGTCTGAAAAATATATCCCAAAATATTCTCTCTAATTTTACATGAAATATATGTTTTTATACCAATTCGACCATGATAATTTTTATTTCTGAAATCATTTTTTGCATTTAGAGGTTTTAAATGTCTGAAAGTCTCAATCAAATTTTCAATTTACGTCTAATGTCTACAGAAATATTTTTGAAATTTAAATAAAATATCTGTTTTTATGCCAAATGGAAGATGCTGGTTTCATTTTTGGACTCAGGTTTGGCATTTATGGTTTTAAAATATCTGAAAGCTTGAATCAGATTTGCGGTTTACTTCTAGATACTGTCTTCAAAAATATTTTCAAAATAATAAAATATCTGTTTTATACCAAATCGACTATGCTTATTTTATTTCTGTACTGGATTTTGGATAATACGGTTAAAAAATATCTCGAAGTGGCAATTGAATTAGTAATGTATGCCTGAACCTCAGTTATGTAAAAAAATTTCAAAAAATGGCTGCATATTAGATATATAGTGAAAATATATATATTTTTTTGTATATTTTGGCTTATAATACTTTATATAATCATCTTGAGTATGAAATATTTATTAAAAAAACAAACAAAACGTATTATAAAATCTTTTGAAAATTTGTATGAGAGAAAGAACCAAGTTGAAAACTAATTTAAAAAAGAACATGTAATCAAAACAAATAATTAAAAATTATGTATCTTGACTAAATGGAAGATCTACCATGTTCTAATGAACTAGGAAATGGTTTAATTATATAATAGATGCTTCAAAAAGATTTTGACTGTGAAAAAGAAGTTCCTCTTTTATAAATGAAAAATATATAAATCTATAGTTGATCATATAGGATTACAATTAACATTTAGCTAAGATGGGTAGAAAATCTGAATAATTAGAATAGGTCAGATTTATCAAAAATGGCACAGATGCCAATATGTGAGAATTTAGTCACTATCAAGATATTATTAATTTAAATTGAATTTGTCCATCTTTTTCCTTTTGCGTCAAAGAAATAATTTTTTAGATGAAGAACGTGGATAACTTTTTGTAATTGAACAATGAACATCACGAATGATTCATCAGAAAAAAACCTTTGAAATGAGATTGGTAGACAAATATTCAGGCCTGATAATAAAATACACGATACTGATAAAAAAAAGTCTAAGATCATCAAGAAGATTTCTTTAATCAGAATGCTTTGAGAGAGGAAAAAAATAATTTTATCCTTATAAAAAAATTTTCCAACACACATTGAAGAATATAAATTTTTAATGAAAAATGAGCTACCAAGAAAGGATCATCATGGAATGAATAGCAAAATTACATACTATAAATTATAATATGACGTGAAGACTACAAGCCGATAACCAATTTGTAGCCAAAAAGATGGAGGTCCTATCGAGTTACATAAGTTAGTGTAGAATGAAATATTTTGAGTGAATTATCGATTTTTTTGACAGGTTTTATTGATTTCTTAAAAAATGAATATCACCACTGAATTCAGCATATTTGAAAATGGGTATACATGTGTAAAAAACTTTATATACTTATTTAGATAAAAAGTTTCTTTTTGTGATGAGCTGTCACATTTAGATCAATTTTTAGACAAGTTTGATTGATTTTCATAAAAAAATGAATATCACCACTAAATTCAGCATATTTGAAAATGTGTATACATGTGTAAAAAACTTTATATACTTATTTAGATAAAAAGTTCCTTTTTGAGATGAGATGTCACATTTAGATAAATTTTTTGACAGGTTTGATTGATTTTCATAAAAAAATGAATATCACTACTGAATTCAGCATATTTGAAAATGGGTATACATGTGTAAAAAACTTTATATAATTATGTAGATAAAAACTTCCTTTTTGAGATGAGCTGTCACATTTAGATCAATT
Organism: Nectonema munidae; assembly: GCA_030549495.1. Lineage (NCBI taxonomy): Eukaryota > Metazoa > Nematomorpha > Nectonematoida > Nectonematidae > Nectonema > Nectonema munidae. The sequence continues at coordinate 1,263,490 of JAUIRK010001041.1, read as the reverse complement.
TTTTGACAGGTTTGATTGATTTTCATAAAAAATGAATATCATCACTGAATTCAGCATATTTGAAAATGGGTATACATGTGTAAAAAACTTTATATAATTATTTAGATAAAAACTTCCTTTTTGAGATGAGCTGTCACATTTAGATCAATTTTTTGACAGGTTTGATTGATTTTCATTAAAAATAAATATCACCACTGAATTCAGCATATTTGAAAATGGGTATACATGTGTAAAAAACGTTATATAATTATTTAAATAAAAAGTTCCTTTTTGAGATGAGCTGTCAAATATAAATCAATTTTTTGACAGGTTTGATTGATTTTGATAAAAAATAAACATCACCACTGAATTCAGCATAGTTGAAATATATATGTAACATTAAAAATATTTATAAAAACTTATTAATATCTGAGAAAAATAGGGGGGGGGCACTTGAGCGGACAAATTTTGCCCAGCACTAATAGGGTTAAAAATTGATCCTCGTGTCGACATTATTTGTTCAAGTGGGTTCCCCATTTTTCTCTCTCTCTCTTCGCTGAAGTTAGATTTTATTCTTGGTCCCCTAAAGATCATTAGTACTGGGATTCAATGTGTCTTCCAAGATCATTGGTAATTGATATTTCCAGCAAAATCATTGGTACCTCTAATAGTCAGATATCCCCGGCAATGAAATCATCTTTTCATGTATTTTTAATAAAATTAATTTTTTTTCCAAACAACGAAAAATAATTGAATAAAACAAAATTAAATGGTATTAGACTACTTGTATATTTGTTGAGTATATGTCAAAACGTAATTTTGAGCCCTCCGAAATGACTGAAAATTATAAAATGTATTCTAATAGAGTTTGATACGGTGATTCTACATATATAATTAATTTGAAATGAATCAAAGGAGTTCTTAATTTTTTTGGAGTAGTTTTATTTTTTGTCAAGTTTATATGCGTAGAAAGTATTTTTAAAAATTAAAACCTAAAATATTTATACATTTTGGTAATCCATATGAAATTTCCTTTAAAATGAGTTATTAAAATGGAAGATTCAATAAGTTTGAAATTTTCCAAAATCTAGTAGAGCCCTTTCATTTTTTAAAAAATAAAATCTTTTTTTTCGAAAAAGTAAATATATAAAAAAAAATTTATTTTTATAATAATTGAATTTTAAATTAAACATCTTTGTGTACCATTACGGCTAATTCTCTGCAGGAAAATTGAATAATGGATATGTATTTTTTAACTTTATTGTAGAGAAAAGAGCTTTATAAATATCTTGGAAATTTTTTTTAATTGTTAATATTTTCTTAAAAAGAAGTATAACATATTGTAGGCCAATTTTTAACGTCAAAAATGGAAAATAAAACAAAAACAATTTTTTTTCAAAAATTAAAGTTTTATTGTAAAGATTCAATTTATTAAACACCTTTCATTTTCTTGAAAAGGGCCGTAAGGCTGAAATATTGAATTTATTTAATACTTGTAAAGTCAAGTAATAAAGCTATTTTTGCTTCTATTTTTTAGATTCAATGTGCACCGACTTCCCCTTCATATTACCTCTTTTAATGTAAAAATTAGATACCTAAATGTATTATTTTCTAAATATTAGCCAATCAAAAATGTCCAAATTCAGATTTGTGCAGACCAATCCTAAAAATTCGTAAAATAATTAAAAAATTTTTTTTCAACATTTACTTTTATCATAGATGTAGAACACGTATATGTAAATTATTAGAAGTATTTTTAATAACTTCTAAAAATTGGCGATTTTTTGGCAAAAATTCTACGCATCCCCAAAAAATGTTTACATCAACTTGTAGAGAAACAGTTGCGCAAAAAATTAATGACGTTTTTTTTATTTTAAGCCTGTAATTTTTGACAAAATTCGGTCAAATTTTTCAAACAAAAATTCCCAACTGGGTCCACATGGACCCCTAATTGTCCATTGGGAATTGAATATTGGGGGTCCTTTTAACACAATAACTGGTCCATGAAGTCTTTGCCAAAAATTCAATATTCTAAAATGTTTATACTAAAAAGTGTATAATAGTAAAATAAAATCAGATGGAAGCATATTATATATGGTTTGGACATCTAATGACCATATTATTCATTTTTATCTAATCACCATGTAAGTAACGATAACGATTTCCTAAAATGTAAAATTACTACTGACTGAGCTACGTGTAATAAGAGTTACAAGTTAATTGTACAATACAATTATTAGCGAATAGTTTCTATGATTCCATGTTTAGTTTGAATGAAGTTGATTGCAGTAATCTCTAGCTACTTGGCGCTTTGATTATTATCGAGGCCTGGATGTATATCGGATTATATTTGAAAGTCATTATCGTATATTTTTGTTTATCTTGTTCAAGGAAGCCTTTACATGTGAAATTATGAATATATTATATATTCGTTATTTTTAAATTTACAATAAAATTGAAATGTTTTCCCTATTTGAATATACATATTTATACTTGTCTCTTATAGATCATGGGGCTCCACAGTTAATAAGGTTATCTCTCAAAGGGTCCGCAAGCAAAAAAAGGGTGGGAATCCCTGATACATCATCATTTAACGCCAAAAAGGTAATATTTAAAAAAATACATCAAAACTCAAAATTTTTCAAAGACTTAAAAAATAATAATAAAATATAACTGATCCTACATGCTTTCATAAAAAAATAGAAAAAAAAATTTAGTTTTTGAGTAAAATTTTATCAAAAATGCTGAAATCCAGATATTTGAGGACCGACCCTCAAAAATTTAAAAATATTTCATGAATTTTTTTTTGACAATTATTATTATTACATATGTCTACTTCCATTGCATATAAAAAAAATTATAAAAAAATGTGTATAAGTAAAATCATAAAATTTCGTTCTCTGGTCCGTGTCATTGACCTCAAATTCAGATCATGCCACCACGACCATCAAACTCAGAATTCAAAATTAGATATTGATTACAAAAATAAAAAAAGCTAAAGAGTTTACTCCAACACCAAAAATATATAAATTCTATATTACTTTAAAAGTAAGATGTTTTTTTATAGAGATAACATTGTCAAACTGGAAGAAAAAGAAATGGACTTGCTATCAAAATTTCAGAGTGTAAAATGATTTTTTAGAAGAAATAGATTAAGAAAGAAACCACCAAAAATGTTAATTTTATAATCCCTTTATATCTTCAAAATTTTAAATGTGAAAAAAATATTTTTAGGATGGACATCAAGCGTTGTTTAAACAAAAGAATGATTATTTTCTCTGCTCATTTACCCAGGTACAATACTTAAATCTTAGTTTTTTATATTGTTTTTATTTTTCAAGGTATCTTATGTTGCAACGTTCTATAAATGTAGACAGAACCTTAAAAAATGTCGAGTTGGTTTCAAAATATTTTTACAATACATGTTTTTTATCATGATGTCCCAAGGTCTATTGTTTACTCTTTTTTTGCCAGACAAATCGAATGTCCATATGCACGTAATTACTGTAACATAATAATAGAACAAAGTGAGGAAGAAATAAATAGTTTATGTTAATAGCAACTTAAAAATATTACAATAAACGAATCAAAAAAGGTCATTTTATTTCATACTCTTAATCACAATACCTCTGAACAAATAATAGGTATATCCAAAAGGTGAATTCAGAGATGTTATTTTCATTTTTCCTCTCCTATTTACCAAAACATCGTAAATCTCCGCTAAAAATGCGCTTATTCACAAAGTAAACTTTCCTATTCATACAATTAAACTCACATTAACGCTAGCTTTTCTTCCCGCAATTCAAGTACATTTGCTTCTAGATTGAATTCAATATGCCAATCCTTATTTTTTTTTCATTTTAGATCAGAATAATTTTTGGGAGAAAAAAATCCTTAACAAAAGTTATTTTTTTAGATAAATTTTTTGCGCACTTTTAGAAAACATGGTTGGAGTTTTACAAACCTCAATAAACGGTAATTGTGAAGATTGGCACATTGGGTATAATTTTTCCTCGCAATGCTTTTGGATGTTTTCGAGTTTTCAAGAAAGAGGAAAGATAGTTCAAATTTGGAAATAAATCAAATCGATAATGGCACTTACCTTTTAGAAACCCAAAATAAAAGTACATTAGCCATATAATATGAAAGCCTTGGAAAATCAAAAGATTTTTTGAAATTAAAAAAAACTTTAAAAAAGTTTGTTTCAAAATCAAAAATATTAGAATTTCAAAAAGGCAAGATGGAAGCAATAAATTTTTGCAAAATTAACAAATCGAATATATTTTTAGCATTTTTCAATGTGTATAATACAATTTTTATCCTGATAAAGCCTTTTTTTTATTGTTTGGAACTTTTTCGTTGAATTTTTTATTTATAAATATAAAAATAAGTTAACTGAATTGAATAATGCAGGTATATAGTCAAAATCCCCCAAAATTAAGTTAGCAGTGACCTAAATTTTAGGAGATTTTGGTAGAGGAAATTTTAGTTTTCTGAGATTTTGGTAGAAGTGCTTTTTTAAAAAGAGTTTTGCACAAAATAAATGTTTGCCTTTTTATCCACTAAAAATTTTTTTTGACTTATTAACCTAAAAAATCCAGAAAATAGAAGAAAATAAAGCTCAAACTACTTTAAAATAGATTTACTTAGTTACTCTTTGTTCTTTTTAAAAAAATAGACTTTTGACTTTTGTTCACTCTGGTTATCTATCACACAAAAGAAAAAGCAACATTGAAATACAGGCACGCACTTATAAATACACGCGTGTAATGAAGAAGTTTTTCGCTGTGATGGATAAACTTTTCTGTCAACTGGTATGATGTAGAAATGCCGTTTCTCTCCACCGGCCATTTTTGTCCGCAAACCATTAATAAGTTTAATTATTTAAAATTTTAAGTTTAATTTGTTTTTATTTAAGGCTGTTGAGAGCAAAGACTTTTCTGGATGAAAATTAATCAAGCTTCTGTCGAAAAAAAAATTATTGTGGACTCCCTTCCAATCAATTGTGTTCTGATAGGTATACATTATTGTGATATTTTTACCAAATGTAAACATTCTTCATTTCCTACCTTTTTAATTAACTTTTTTAAACGACTTTAGCAATTCCTATTAAATTCCATGTAAAGTAGGAATTCGTCTGCGTTCCCTTTGGGAACACTGATCGTAAATGGGTTAAGTACCATAGAAATCAGACGATATTTAAAAAAACGGAGACGATTTATATTCAAAGTCATTGAAAAAAGCAGACGAAGATGAAATTACTTATGTTCCCAAATGGGAACATTGGGACTTAATGGGTTAAAAAGAAATACAAAAGGAAAGCCAAAGGGGAGACAGAAGAAGAAATTTCGAAGAAGATCTTCAAAGAGGGAGTCGCACCATCGCTATCAAGAATCTTTAGATGCATTCAAAAAAGTGAGCGACAAATTACCTGCGAATTCTAACGTAATATAGTTAAATTACCCCAAAATTGATGTTTCATTAGAAAAAAGTTAACGCTTTGATGAAGCCCAGTGTGACACACTAATCCATACCTAATCTAAACTAAGACATTCTTAAAACCGAACCCCATTTTGGGTATCCTCTATTCATTAGTGCCTACTTTTAAAACATATCTCATTTTGGGGCAAATTTTTCTTGTAGTAAGAAGGGTGTTCAAAGACTATAACGCTAACATTGGTATTATGAGGTTGACCCACGCAACGCCGTTGTCAGAGCCGTTCAGCACAGGGATTCTCAAACTTTTTAATCCGTCAACCCCACCATAGATCATTTGCTTTCTCCTCGATCAACCACTTTAGGGACCCCTGAGCCCTTTATATCAAAAGGTTGTAGGTACCTGGTAAACAAGATATTTTTCTATTTTTCAAATTTCCTACTCATTCAAAATTTTTTTAATGATTTATCCTTCTAAGGCAGTCTTAGTTGCGAAGTAAAGTTGAAAAAGATTTCAAAATTTGGATTTTGCAAAAAAATTTCACGCTGAAATGCGAACTAAGAAAGAGGAGATTGATTTTCGGATACATATAATGATTTAGTGATTGTAATAGATAGGAAGAGACTTCGATACACTTGCGTGTGTACTGCAACACGACAATATTGATTTTTATAAAGCTATAAAATGTTTTATCTAAGTTTATCTAAGGAATAAGGTCGATTAATATGTCAATAAACAAAGCTAACATAAATTAAGCACCCCAGCTCTGCGCAATAGAAAGATTTATACGCTCTAAACACAAAAATCAAAGTAATGAAATATGCATTTAGCATTGCAACAAATTAAGCCATTTTATTGAAATGAAATAATTCAGACTTTATGCTCCCCCAGCTTTGAGAAAACACGTAAAACACTTTTACTAAATAAGATATATGCATTTTCGAACGTGACGTAATTGATTAACGTGATGCAAACTCACTTTATTCATTGAATGAATGAATGAATGAATGAATATTGCTTTCATATGATTTATGACAACTTTATACATATAGCGAACATCCTTAGACAAAACATGATTTAATTTGCCTTGTCTTTGTCTTTTCCTCGCAATACCAACTCAAAAATACAATAATAATAATAACAGTACGGAGAGTAAGTTAAAACTTTAATTTTTTCAAACTTATGCACTGAATCTGCAACCACCGTAAACAAAAGCAACGCTATTCTGTTATATTATTTTTTAATTTGGATTTATTATTTGCAAAGCATCCTCTTTTTTTGCAATATTTATTGTGTCAAAAATGTTAGTTATTTTTTCCATTTTTCAACATATAGAGATGTTATCTTTTTCACAGCCTATGAGGAGGATATTGTTTCTGAACTTCCAAAAGCTACGAACGTGCCCGTGGCTGAAGAAGGATATTGGCGCTTGATGGTGTACTCAACTCGGGCACAAACAGGTTGTTGGATGTGGATTACGGTCTTTGTCACGTCTGACAGGGGCCCTTTACGATTGGCGAGGTTTAGCTGCCATTCATAGTCTTATTTCAATAATGCTGCTAAATTAGTCTAGGTCAGTGGTTCCCAACCTTTTTTAATAAAGGGCCAAATTAAGTACCAACATTCCACTAGAGGGCCGCAACCAAGCAAAAAATAGGGATTGGGCGATTGTACCCTGTTTAAATCTGTCACTGCCATGAACATATGGTGTGAAGGCAAAATTTAAAAGCAGATCATATAATTAAAACTACTTCACAACATTTTGCAAAATCCTGATAGTTTTGATAAAAAATTGCTAACCTTATTTTTTCTGCCACCTTGCTCTGCAGGTTTCAAATAAAGGGTTGAAGGCCGCGGTTGAGAACCACTTGGTAATAAACATGGTTTCGCCTCAAAAGCCTCAATGATATCCTAAGTTAAATTAAGTTAAGGATTATATATGACGTTTGCATCCATCATTGCGGATATTATGGTCCCGCCTACAATGCTGAGTGGAGGATCTACTTGAAATTTCGATCCCACTAAAACCACATTCACTTTGAATTCATCGTTTCCCATTTTGAAATTGTTTTTATTTCTAACTTTTTTTTTCCACTATAACTCTGTTTTTTAGTTTACATTTTTTTCATTAAAATTTTTGATTTCTTCATCTGTAACTTATATATTGTATTTTCCAAACTCAGATATCATTTTGCACATTAGTTTCAACTCAATAAATTGCTTCAAATTAAAATTTTATACATATTGCATAGCTGTTCAAGCAAAATATTTAATATTGATTCTGAAAAAGTTTCAACCAGCCAATATTATTTAAATTTTTAGCAAAAGTGATTTTAAATAAACCTTATATTTAATCTTATAAAAATTTGAATTAGCATCAATTTACACTTGTTATTGTTTCGTCATTTTTTTCACGTGACAAAAATTCCTAGTTTTTCGAAAAAATATTATGTTAGATAAAAACGTTTTTTATATTAATGATATAAATTTTGAATACCCATTTTTTATTAATGGAAAAAAATTAGAACTGTTGTTTTTAAATTAAGAGAAAAAATAGATTATAAATAAGAATCTTTCACAAATAGCTGATTTTTTTATCACACATGTGTGTATTCCGATTGGTCCGCTAAATTATATAAGGCAGCGTATAAGAATCATTTTATTATTCTTCTTCCAATATATGCTAATATTTCTTTTTAAAAAAGAGAAGAATTCGTTAAACTTCTCGTGGAAAGGGGGTACGCAATAAAAGATGCTTCTAAAATTTCAGGAATTGAGTCACATTTAGCATGAAAAAGGACCAAACAATAAGTGCTATATGACTGTAAATTTCTACTAAAAAACAAAATTATAGTGGAAAGATGAGTTATAAATCAAAACAATTTCAAAATGTAAAGGTACCGTGGGTGATGAACAAATTGGCATCGATGAAGAATCGAACCCAAAGGCTTCCGTGCTGAGTCCATCATCTCAAACAACCTGCCATGCCACCTTAAAAAAAATTTAAGAAAAAAAAGAAAGAAAAAAAGGTGAATTCAAAATGAAAAAGGACGAATTCAAAGTGAAAATGGTATATATGCAGCTTGTAGATAGATACAATCGTAACATCGAAAGCCATCAAATATGAGAAACAATCTTAATGTCTAGTTTTGAAGGATCTTGATTACTAACAAAGTTAAGATTGAGGCTTCTAGCCATAAGATTTGGTAAGGTAGTATCAACGATGTTTTGATAAATATTATTAGCTAAGCCGTTAACGGTCAGAAGAATCTTCGTATTAAAAGGCATTAATATACGCAAACGATTTTATTTTAAACTGAATCGGTTAATCATTATTTTTGTAGAACTTGAGTATTTGCTAAGTTTTTCGAATTTAAGACACATTCACGATTAAAAATGGTGTACGCAATTATTTGTGATAATTAAGAAATCCTATGAAAGAATCCAAGAATGACATGATGTTTTATATCGTCAATAAATGATCACTTGTTGAAGTTTGAAATAATTTTGCAAGCCTAGTGATCTCCAAATGAGTTTTGTACCCGCTTAAAAGTTTCCGCTTGGAGGATCTGGTTCTCTTACCTGACTCTTGGTTTAATTATAACTCCAAAATTGGCTGGTTTTTGAATGCTTGAAAAATCCCATTGGTAGATTGCAGTCTTTCCCAAACTTTTCGAGTCCATTACCAAAATTTAGCTTTTGCTTGATTCAAGTTCCTCTTTCTCTCCAAATATTTTAATCAAGCTACCATTTACTGCATAATAAAGTTAAAACTATTATAAGTCCATCACTTCTTTGCGCCCCTCCCAGACCCAATAAAATTTTTCGTCCTCCCGTGTCACCAGGCAGTTCCTCGAACAGACATGTCGTTGCTCAACGATTCGTCGAATGGATATTTGGTTGAGAGCTTTTTATTCTAACGTTTGTTTAGTCGCGAATGATTGCTTTTTTGCATAAATGAATTTTTGGAAGCAAAGAAACAATTTCTCTCCTTCTCTCTAAATTATAATCGTGGAAGTGAAAGAGAGATTTTACTTCAGATTTTTGTAAAAGGAACTTTTAACATAGTAAAATTACGTATAGTAATTACCACATCTTTATATAGTAATAGCTACTGCTTTTTTAGTGTAGAGATATTAAAGATAGGCACAAGAAGGCATTTTTAAAATCCTGCTTTCAAAAAAAACTTAAGATCCCTGAAACACCTTAACCCATGTCAACACTATTTGAGGTGTTAAATATTTATGATTCAGCATTTAGTTTCTAATCAAATGTTAATTCCACATATTCCAAATCCAAAAAACACTTTATATAGATCAACTATTCATAGAATTCTTTAGTAATGGAAGCGCAAAATTCTTTAGTACTTTCAGCTGTAGAGATTAGACAGATCAAGGAGAATGAAGTTTATGATGTTTGCTCGTGGCTGTATTCAGATGTGCACTGGAATCTGCCTGTCTCTATCTTGATCGATGCTTTGAAAGTTTATCCGAATTCTTGGTTCGTAGCGCATCACCGTCAATACGGCGTGATAGGTATGCCAAATTAGTATCAGTTTATCACATAGATAATAATCTATATCTTCCTGATTCCCAAACTCGTCCAAGCTTGCATCAATTTTTATTCCTATCCCAATCTAACCACAACTTTCTTCATAAAAGTTTGTATTCCAATCTATATTTATTTTCCAGTAATAAAGTTAATCTTTACAAATATGTGGGCCAATTTTTTTTCCAGAGAGCAATTTAAAAAGTAAATTTTTTGCCATTTTTTACTTTACACTTTTTTTTTATTTATAAAAAATTGAATAAAATTGAGTGGCATGAAATTCTTAGTAAAAACAAATTTTTAGTACTGAAGCTTTCTTATACTTTCTTAATTTTTCAATATCATGTCTAAAACTTTTTGCCTTTCTTGATTATGCATGAAAATTCTTTGTTTGCTTTTGTCAGCCACCCCTATAGAATAGAATGGAATGGAATTTATTTCGCATACATATCATACAAAAATTAAGAAAAACATTAACATTTAAAAATGTATGAATACATTGTAAAAATTAGATTCTGCCTTCCTAATAAGCTATATCGGATAATGCAGGTTGTTCGTATGTATTGCATATCATATGTGGGAGTGAGTGAAAATGATTGACGTTTAGAAAATCAAAAATGCCATTTTACGAAATAAACTCACATACTGGCATACAGAAAATATATCTATAGGATTGAAGCTCTTAAAGTTTAGCACTCCAAAGGTTATTGAGACAATTCATTTTTGAGGAATATCGCAATGTTAAAATTGAACCACAATCTTCTGTTTATATATGTAGTATAATTAACAATAAGATTGTGGAACCAAGAATTTTAAATCGCTGAAAATTCCTGAAATTACTCTTTCACTTATCGTTTTCATAAATTCACTAGTGTTTCATCAATTTTCTAGGAATTTCATGAAACGACTGAAATGGCACTCTAGTCATTTCATGAAATCTCTATTGATTTTTAAAATTTTATGATTTTGATGAATTTATTCCATTGTAAGAGTGATTTCATAAATTACCCTGAATATTTGGATGATTTCATGACATCCCTGGTTTGCCACTTTTACTGTAACTTAGAAAATGGATAGGAAACAAAGCATGATAGATTGACCGGATAAACAGATGCTATATGCATTAACGCCATTTATAAATGTTATGTGAAAAATAGAGTTAAACAATTTTTACTTCTTGAATAGCAATAATTTAATTTGAAGCTCATCCAAATGAATCCATACTTTCATGATTCTAGTAGGAATTAAAAGCATAATTCATCATTAGTGGAAAACCCCAACCGGTTATTTTTACTTTGCATAAAGCGTAGCATAAAAAAGTAATTAAATATGCTCTTCAATTAAGATATTCTCGCACAAACAGAATTATTAGTATTTAGATTTAAAAAAGACCAAAAAAAGAAGGTATAAAAGAAATGAGATGAATTAATCAATCTTCGAAAAAAATCTTTTGAAAATTTTAGTTAAAGGGAGAGGGAAGGTTTCGACAATCCCCTCCCCCTGCCAATCATGGGCACTGTCTTGAATATATGTACTATCCATCGAGCACAGCATCTTCATAAGCAATGTGTTTAACATTTCAGGGAGTATTTTAGCAATAAATCTGGATTCTTCAATATCTTTTGGAAGTTTATTTGCTGTGAAGAAAGACTTCAGAGGCCAAGGAATTGGGAAAAAGCTTCTTCAAGAGAAAAACAAGCATATAAACGAAAGAAATTGGGTGATAAATGCAGTTGAATCAAGAATTGCTGCAGAATTGAAACTTGGAATGCTTGAACCCACATTTAAAGGTAAATTTCAGAATTGTATAGATTATATCTCCTGCCTAAATTATACTTATCAAACTTCGCTTGATTGTAAATGGATCGAATTATCGAATTGTACCGTCCCGTGTCATGCGATATTTGAGGGCATAATTCAGAATTTAATTTTATAGAGTTGCATTTGGTTAAAATTTTGATGTTTAAAATTAGTATCATTTTATTTTTGTAAATAATAAAGTGTAGGATGCATACATACAACTTATTGAGATGCATGACATTTGTATGCTAAAGCTTAGCAAAGTCACTTTCATTCACGATTGAATAATTTGAATTTAGAGAAGGAAACACTTCCAAGTATACTTCAAAGCTAAAACATCTATATACTGTGATTCTTTCTGCACATTTTTTAATCTCGAGTATGTGTAAAGCTAAATCAGTTGCGTAGAAAGAGCGAGTTCTTTGACATTTCCTTTTTTAAAAATTTCACAGTATTTTCGAAATTTAGGGTAAAAGCCCCTCTAGAAATTATTAGTTACAAGAATTCAATTCGAAATTTTTTTGTGTCACACATGAATTTTTATTAATTACTGTATCGATTTTTGGTTGCTGGGTTGATTGTAGATCTCATATTGACGTGTTTCGTTGTAGGTCGAAGTTAATTCCTGAAAGCGCATATCGGGTCTGACTTGTCTTCAAATAATTTTGTTATATAAAGCAGAGCATGTGACCGGTGTATAAAATTCGTTCGCTTTTGTATAGGTGCGTGCATGTTACATCGTTATATCATCAGGAGAAAATGAAAAGAAATGGGATCTATGCATTTTTTCCTTTGACCTATTTTACTTTTTCTTTGATTGATTTATTTCTTTTAAGGCAAAATAAACTTAATAAAAATTAAAATGGAGATAAAAGAAAATTCAATGAATGATGCCAAAAATCATTTCTACTCAATAGCAAAATTAAAGGACAGCGATTTTGACGAGTTTTCCAAATATGACGAAGATATTCATACTGTTTGTCGGAAAAAGTTTTTAAGAAAAGTTTTTGAATCAAATTCATTAAACATCCTAATAGCTAAAGATACACATGGCAACATATGTGGGTATGGAGCTATTGTTAAACTTCTCTATGGTATAACATAATTTTTTTATTTTAATTTTTATCATATTTTATTGGCTTGATTATAGTGCTGGCAATTAATTTTTAGGCTAGAAAATCCAATTTTTTGACTTTATAGAGATCATTTTTAACTTTTTGGAAAAAGATTTGATCTATTAAAATAATTTTTCATTCTTACAAAAGTAATATCTTTTAGTCCTTATATATTATAAAAACTCCAAAATTCTAGTTAAATTCAATTTTTTTAAAAACGACAACCAATTCTTCCAATATATTATATACGCAATAATTTTTCTTTAAGTAAATCCTTCCTTCCTAACATATTTTGACCATTATTTCATTAAAACATTCCTCAAACTTTTTACAATTTATTATTTATAAAAAAAACATTTTTATGTTTTATTTTTTTTTCCATTTTGAAATTTGGCTTTATCAAAAAAGACTAAATTAGTTATGTGACTTTTTTAGTGTTGAGAAAAATTACTTCTTTGACTTTTGTCACCCCGATTATATAATATATTTTCAATAAAGATTAAAATTGTAGTTAGTATGGGCTTAAAAAATGGTATATTAAAAAAATTATAGCAGCCATTTTTCAAAATGATAAAAATATTGATAAAAAGTAAAGGTAAGTCAAACTACATTAAAATGGTTAACAAAGTAAATCAATATGATTCAAGGATAACTTCGAGATGTTTTGTGAAATGCTAAAATTAGCATAATTAGTCTGGCCGAGTTATTTTGTTTACCTCAAAGGAAGTTTTCCTCCAAGTTTAAGCATGATCTATTTTTAATCTTTATGCTGATCTATGGTATTGCCAATATACACACAGCTTGATCTCTTTCATTCTTCTTTCTATTCAGGTCATGCAATAGCACCACTCTATGCAGACAGTGCAGATGTAGCGAGTCTTTTGTTGAAAGCGTTGAGCAAGGTGGTGGCGACTTCAAGGGAAGTTATTGAAATGATATTGGTCTGTAGTGAAAAGGAGGATGAAAAAAACGAGCTTCTAAGCACGTATGTGAAAATTGAAGGAGAAATAACTTACGTCTATCGAATGCACTCGAAAAAGGATGTCCCTTTAAATATGGAGAGGGTGTATTGCTTGTTCTCAACGGACTTATTCTTACTTTAACGGCAGAATACTCTTTTTTCAATAAAGTATCTCCATTCATTTATCACATGCTTCAAATTTATGCATCAATGTCAATCGCTAGAGCGCTGGGTTTAGAAGAAAATGTACCCCCTGTGATTTTCTGATTAAGCATTGAAAGATCAGGGTTATCTAGAGCAGGGGTGGACGAACTTTTTTGTTGATGGATCATATTTAAGATTTTACATTTTTCAGAGACCACAATGGTTTAGTAAAATGACGGCTTTTTAAATAGATAGGACAGAAGTTTAATAAAAACAGATGATATGCTTTTTTTTAAATAGTTTTAATAACCCTTATCTGGATAAGTGACTACAAAATTTACTCATTTTATTTTTGTCAATTCATATGTTTTTTACAATAAATTTAAATTTCATTCCACTTAAACAATTGGCTTTCAAATGAAAATAAAGTGTGGGTCGAATGTAGTGTAGAAAAAAATTCAATATTTGTTCTCTTTCATCTCAAGATGACTACATTTTGTAGTCACCTATTTCCTCTTGTAAAGATTTAACTTCAAATGATAACGATGATATTTGTAAAGGATTAAAATGGCGGAATAAGATAAAGTATATTATTTTTCGATGGAAACAAAATGTTCTTACCGAAAGAAGTTTCTGAAAGTTATAACAAAGAAGAGTTGTTTGACATAAAAAAATGCCCTGAATAATTTTGGATATTTAGACACAAAATCAAGTTCGCTCTCAACGCAATTATTTATCTGGGAAAAGAAAATTAATCGTGTAGAGTGGTAAAATTACAGCAAAAATATGTATGGAAGTAATCAAGCCATTTGAAATAAAACGCCGAAATAGCATGGTAGATAATTTTTTAGCAAGTGAGAGTTTGGCACTAAAGCCTTAGGAAATGAAATGTGAGGTTATTAGAACTCTTTGTCAAAATCAGAATTTGGTTCAACAGTCTTCAAGTATGACAACCAACACAAGATCATAATCATATAATATCCTTCAACAATTAAAATAAGTCGACTTCAAAAAGACAAAATTAATAATCTAAAAATATATAGGTTAGGTATATATATATTTATTTATGCTGGAAAAGTACATTGATTGGAAATACATCCAACCAATCAATGAGTGTGTAGTATGAATATGTCTCATTTTTCAATCTAACAAAATTTTTGTTCATCCATGACTTTATATTGTAGCTTTATCTTAGCAGAAAGCATAAATATTTTTTGCGGGTCGCATTTGACCTGGCCGTATTTTGTCCAGCTTAGAGTATTACTCCTTTTTACAACGAATATTTACTCACATCATGCTACTGACTGAAATGCAAATGTTCCATCAGAAAATCAAGCTAATCTTGATTGAACTACTCAAACGAAAAATATACATTTTCTTACAATTAACGTTATACATTGGTTGTATCTTGTTATCTTATTTTGTACATGTATAATTTTCTGACTTATGAAGATATTCTTCAATTTTCTATTATGACATGATGATCCACAAACTTTAACAAAGATACTTGCTTCAAAACTTGTGGGCAGTGTAAATGGTGTAACTATGGATGGTTTAATTATTAAGTTCAAGGAATATAACCATAGATTAAACAATTGGACTACCGATCAATCATTTTTAGACAGCCGAACAAAAATGACAAATTCAATCGGAGTTTTCATTGACTTGCAGTCCCGATAATCAGCTTGTCAATGCCGCAAACGTTCTAGAAAAATTAAGAAATTTCTTAGAACGAACATTAATTTTTAAAAAATGTTTTAATAGAGAGAGAGCACATGTAATCAAAATCAAGCTTAAAATCGTCAAAATTGTTCAAGCTAAAATTTCTTGAATATTTCCATTCTCTTTTTATTTGGATAGATCAATTACTGGATGAAAAGTTTTACAACAAAGCTCCATTTGGAAATGATTTTCTTGGTCTGCGTTTTAAAGTCATGGGACTAAGACTTTTGTTGAAAAAGTAAACTTGGAAAATTGTTTGCTCTATTCTAAAGAGTAAACTTTTCTCTAGTATTTGTGTCCCTAATAATTCGTAGCCTTCGTACTTTAATTTAAAAGAATTATAAAGTAATTATTTATTAAACAGTTGTATCTCAATTTTAGAGGGCGTGAGTAGGGTGGTTTAGATGCTGGATTCGATTACTCAAGGATTTGTGTTTGATCATGCATCAAGCCTACTTTTTTCAAAGTTTAATACACGCAGCGCTATTGTACCTTTTTGATGAAATCACCGCACGATACTTTTACTTTTATGTGATTGATATTTTTATATTCTTAAAAATAAGCATATGTTAATGATAGCTATATTTCTGGGCATAACTACTCAATTATTCATTCATCTCTAATAGAATAAGAAAAAAACTTGTGTTATCAAACAAAGTACTACTCTATGACTAAAAGGGAGGTCTTTTCTAAATAAAGGTTTAAATTTTAGAGTTCCTCATTAAGTGGATGAGTTTAAGGTCCAGTGTGAAGTTAAGACTTTCATGTATAAGTTTTTGTTGTCAGTTAACGTTGTGTTGTCTTCTGTTATTTCGAATGAACACTCATGATATAAAATTTCCTCATGGCATATTCGCTTGGCGCCATTCTATATTAGATGGTAACTTACAGGATTGCATTAGAGTATCGTGTTATGCGAAAATAGATTTGAGTCGGTAGCTAAAATCTGGTTTCTAATATGAAGAATTTCGTTCCTTTTTTATAAAATCAAATCTAGAATGTCTACTAATGTTCTCAACATGTTTTGATTTCAATAATTGGATAAGAAAAGTATGAGCTTCTTAGAAGTATAGTGTTAATTAGAAGTATACTTTCAAAATCAACACGGCCTGCTGAGCAAGGCATTATTGAAATTACATTGAGACATTATGGAAATGGTTCAAGCCAAATGAATATAGCTAAGTCAGTTCCGACGTACAAAGTTAGCCTTCGTTTTCTACATTAATTATGAGGGTAATAATATAGGAATGTATTGATGTGTAATGAAGAAAATCTATTGGACCTAAGAAGAAATTCTATTGGACAATTAGAAGGGTTTTTCATGGATCACTTAACTTTGTTGTCATATGTAGTATATTTCTGTTCAAATTAGAGTTTTTTTGTGAGCATTTGTCTGAAAATCTGTTAATAGTATATCAGAAAAATAATAGAGTATGGGTTTTTTATACATGAGTTTCAATCATTCAAAAGAAGTTTAAGGTATAATATATTTTAAAATTCCAGGAAATAAATTGTACAGTTACGATAGAAAAAGACTTTTATCAGAATGTTTTAGTCGAAACACTATTAGGCAGTTCGGGCTCTACATGGTCAAGCAAGGGTTAAAGCCTTTTCTGCCAATATTAAATGATATCATCAATAAATGTCAGTAAAATGAAGTCACCATAATTTACTGTACTTTTGTAAATTGTCAAATAAATTTTTTTGCCACTAAAATAATCGTTGTTAAATAATTTTCTAGCATCTGCCAAATTTTTGAGTTATTTGTGTAAGTATAAGTACAACAAGAGAACACTGATTATTGGTACCGTTAAGTCAAAAATCATAACGTTACGTTTTTTGAAGCTATAACGTGAAAAAAAAATTATGGAAATTTTCCTAGATAAATTTTATCAAAATTTAGTCCATTTTACAGCCATTGTTAAATTCATTAAAAATGGCTTCAAATACACTGAGCTGAAGGCCCTACTAGCCCCCACCTACCGACTTGCCTGCAAATTATCTCTAAAGACTTTTTGATATATTCCACTTTTTATGTCTGAAAGATTTGTACATCAAATTCAAAATAATTTTTTTCCGAGTTCTAGTTGAACGTATATTTTTTAAGATAAAAGGTATTCTAAGAACCAAAAGAGCATGTCTTCTTTATATAAACTTTAAAATGCTAGTTTTTTAGAAGGAAATAACTTTTTATAATTTAAATAAAAATTGGACAATAAATATAATTGTTTACATAATATCAATTATATTCTAAGTATAGGTAGGTAGTTAAGATCATACCGATATATTCTAACTATATAATATAATCATTAAAAAAATTTTTTTAATTTGGATACCGTATCTAACAGAAGAAAAAATATTGTTACATAGATAGGCAGATGATATAAATGTCAAGATTAAGAATCGAAATTTATACTCGGTGTTTTAAAAAAATCTTTTGCAACTCAAGGATTTATGACTTAACCTTATTTCCCTTTTAGTTCAACTTTTTCTAAACAATACTTCAACAAGACTTCGGAATTTTATCAGTTTACGTTGAATTGATGAGGTGGTTTACTGACTCCTGCAACTGCAAAAAGTTTTTGAAATTAATAGGAGAATGCAACTTAAATATATGTCGTTTCCACTGCTGAAAATTAAAGATCAGTTTATGTTTACTCTTCTTAGAAAATTTTGTTTTTCCTTTTCACGTTTTTCTGATTTAATTTTTAAACTCGAGCTTAATAAAATAACAGTGTCCTAGATTATAAAGTACTTACTTTTAAACCCGAGTTAGATTTCCTTACCTACTGATTTTTAGCCCTTTTTTTCTTCTTTTTTCCCCTCCTTTTACTTTGTCTTTTTTCTTGATATTGAGCGGATTTTTTTTGTAAATTTTTTCTTCTACAAGCTTTATGCCAGCTTTCAAGTCTTTGTGTCTTACATGGTGTTTCAATTTATTTGAAATCGGTAACGTTATTGTATAGTAGGTATTCAGTTTTTGAATATTATAAAAACGGATTTAATAATATAAAATTTGTTTTAAATTTTGTCTTCTATAAACGCTTTAAAGCTAGCCTCCTTAAACTTTCAAAATTGTTATGAATTAGCGGATAGAGAAGTTAAAAAAGAATATAATTTTTCTGGTTAAAAATGTTTAACTCTGTCTGTATGTTAATATTATTTAATTAAATTATATCGTATTGTGTGGGCATTTATGATTTGTCTTTGTTTAGATACGTTCATTAGTTGTATGATGGGTATATTTTGTATATAAGTGTTGATTCTGTTATATGATTGTCCCTGAATCTAACGATGTAGTCTAAGCATTTATCTAATCGGTTGGTTTTAATGTCAATTAAGTTATATTTTAAACGTTTATACTACCAATCGTTTTATCTTTGCCTTGCTATCTCTATTCCTTGGCCTCTCAACACTCATTTTTGAAGTTTTATATTATCCTCTTTCACATTTTCTTTTTGTTAATAAAATTATGTTGAAAAATTAATAAAATATTATATTCTAGGCATCTTATCGCATTTTCATTTGTTTATATTAAAATTATATTATTTATTTTTGTTTTCCCTTCCATGATTTAAAATGTCTAAATCAAAAACTTTTAGCTTAGTTGAAGCCAAGAATGAGCTGACTGAATATGTCCGTAGAAAAAGAGAAATATCAGTAAATCTATTTGGAATTTTTTTTATTTAAATTTTTTTTTGCTTATTAATCATATAAAATTTAGACTCAATCAATTTTTATTACTTTTTCATGGTTTGTCGTTCATACAAATCTTTACATTTAAAAATTTTAATTCTTAAAATAAAACATCTAAAAATTGCTATCTTGAAATTTTCAAAATCTGTCCTGTAGTATTACGTTTCATGTTAAAAATTTGAGCTTGCAAACAAGCTTCAAAATCAAAGGTACCCAAACTTTTTCTCAAAACAGCAAATTTTTACCATGTCTTGCATATTTAAAGCTATGGCTTGTATTAAATTTTCTTTCAAAAATTGAACAAAATAGGATGATGGCTTTTTATGACTAAAATCATAAACAATAACAAATTGTTTTACACTCTGAGCCTTCTTCAAATGACATGTTTAAAGGCGATTGTAATAAGCTTATATCAGCATCAAATTGGAGTAGTTGCCTGGACCAATCTGACTGACTCTTTCTCTTGACTTCATAAGCATTTCAAGATCTACAATGCAGTTTGCATCTTTTGCTAGTTGCATCTAAGTTTTGGATGGTCTTCCAACACTAGGATTGTCGTGTCTTGGTATCCAAAATATCTGGATATTAAGATATTTTCTGGTAATTAAGGTTTGAACTCTGGATCATCTTTCCATGAGATGTTAATCGCGATTTGTTTGATCATTGTATATGTATACTATCTTTCTATTTTTGTTTTTTTGCTAGTGTCCAAATAGAGGTATTGTATAGAAGAACAGATTTAATGATTCATCTGATTTTTTTTACTTTCTCTGCTAAGTTTGAAATCCACATTTTATCTAGTTTGTCAAGGGTTGTCAATGCTTTAGCAAAACGAATTTTTACACCATTTGCAGCAGAGGCAAGTTTGCTTTCGAGATAGGTAAACTCCCCTACATTTTCCAGTAGAGTTGAATTCTACCAATGGTGTTGAGTGCTATATACTTAGTTTTTTTGCGCATTTACATGTAGTTAGTCATTGGTTTTAGCAGTTTCAACAATATGTTCAATTTTTTCAGTATCTTTAGTGTTATTAGAGAAAAGAACAATATCATCTGCGTCTGTTATGTACATTATTGTGTATCTTCTGCTTCTGGAGTTTTGTAGAGTAAAACCCATTTTTGTATGCATTTATAGAAGTTTGCAAAACAGTTAATGCAGAGTATGTAGAGCAACGGGGCAATCGGTTTCGCCTAGGGCTCCTAAAAACACAAATAATTGAAATAAAGTTTTATTTGCACTGAAACTCGAGTAAAATTCAAGTTATTCTCATATTTTTACACATTTAGATTTGACTTGATACCAAAATTTTTTAATTTAAAATCAGATTTATATGACGTCTCTAAATATTATTTATATTAGACATTCATGTACAGTCAAACTTGTATAAACCGAAGTTCAAGTAAACAGAAGATTATTTTCGGTTTAGACAACATTTCGGTCTATAGAAGTCTTCGTAAAAACTAAGTGAAACATCCAAAATTACACATTCATTTTTTAAAGTACCCATGATATATAGAATTGTAAATTTCAATATATATTGATAAAAAGCTCATCATAAACATTTTTTTATTTTTTAATAAAAAAATAATCATAGTTTTTTGTTTACTTTTGAGTTTTTTTTTCACTAACTCTAATTCAGCGTCTTGTAAAACTTTTGAGGCATTTTCGTACATCGATAACATTGAAGTATTTAAAGCAAAATTTTTTACAGTTTTCATCATTGAAATCACATATTCAATCGTGATTGTATTTTTTGGAGCAGACTCTTGGCTACTTAAGCTTGATATTGAGCAATTTTCTCTTTCTAGATGATCATCTAAAATAACTCTCTCCCAGTCAGAAGAATCATTTTCAATGTGAGCATTTTTGTCAATATCAATTTATTCTTGTAAATTTATATCACCTTCAACGATTTCAGAGACCATTAATGAAAGATCTTGTACATCTTTTTCTATTGAGAAGTTTTGTTCGGAAGAAGTTTCACTTGTGAATCCGCTAAGTTGAAAACAAGAGGTAATAGTTGAAGCTCTAACTGTTATCATATTGCACAATAGTAAATATATTCTTGTTCAACTTTTAGTGCAACAATCTGTGTTATCTCATAACTACATACAAATAGTAAAACAAAAGAGAAACAATTCTTATTACTTTTATAACTGTTATGTTATGATGATGCATGGATGATAATAAGTACTGTTATCATATTGCACACTAGTAAATATATTCTTGTTCAATTTTTAGTGCAACCATCTGTTTTATCTCATAACTACATACACATATTAAAACAAGGGGGGGGGGGACAATTCTTATTACCTTTTGCATAAGCTCAAGACTTAACAAACTCTTAAGCCTATTTCCATTTTCACAACATTTTTTACTATTACGAAACCTGTAATGTTTTTGATTTTTGTTTCGCTTTTCAGAATACGCAAGTTTCGGTTTTTAGAAGACAATATATACATTTTATCAATGGAAGAAGTCGGTGCCACTCTTAAGTTACGGTTTTAACAAGTTTTCGGTTTACTCAAGTTTCGGTTTGGACAAGTTTGACTGTAATCGTTTTCTATAATAAATTTTGTAGGCTATGCTATCTAAAAATAAATGAAATAATCAAGAAGAAAATTAATAGCTTATAATATTTCGGAAGCAAACGAAAAACGAACCTTAGTTACAAACAAAGCACAATTTGAAAAAGCTTTCTTTTGCAATCCAAGTCTTAGGTTCTGTTGAAAGAAGTATTTGATATCTAAGTTCAAGACTTTCAGCTCGATGACCTGTTTATTTAAAATATTTTTATTCATTTTAAAAATCTCTTTCTCTTATAAAAATGGCCCAAAAATTAAAATCTAAGAATTTAGGGGAGGGAGACAACTCCCTCGGTAAATCCATTTCCAAATACATGTAAAACAGTCGTAAAAAAACGAGGTGTTAAAACTATAAAAATTATCCGGAGCAAGGTTACAAACTCGCTCACCCTATTTTTACATCTCCCACCTGTAGAAGAAAGTGAGATGTGATGAGATTAATGTAAATGACAAATAATTGTACTTTTACGTCACTCTATTAAAATTATTATTGATTTGGAAATTTTAAGTGGGAGAGTGCTCTTCGACCCCCTTCTAGCCTCTCCCACGCTGCGTACATGCAGTATATTATATAGAAATTTTATTGCCCACTACGTATGAGCTCCAATATCTGTCTGTTATTTCTCTGTCAGATTTGACTTTATCAAGGTCAATATTACTTATTTTCATTTTTTCAGACACTTTCTCATAAATCGCTATTTTTGTATGTTTTATAAGTGTATAATTTTTTTCGAAGGAAACTCTCGCAAATTTGGAACGTCAGATATATGCATTTGAAGGAAGTTATCTCGAAGAAACAGCGCAGTTTGGAAATATTGTGCGGGGCTGGAATAAGTTTCTCACTATCAATAAGTATGTTCTTTAATTTACCTGCATTTTTTTACTTTCTCTATTTTTTAGAACTACTACAAACAATAAATTTGATAAGCTTTCCAAGCACCATCGAAAGTTTAAAGAAAGTGAGAGAGTATTCTCGCATTCTTCAGTCACCTCCAAACACGCTATTTCAACTGCGGTCGATGCGCGTAACTCATTTCACCATTTCAAATTGTCATTATTTTTGCTTTCACTCATTAGCTAGTAGTAACCCTGAAGAAGCGATAGAAAATGAAAATAAGTTCGTGAAGAGGAAGCGAAAATCACTGAAAGCATCTTCATCGCCTCCTAAGCCTGAAATTAAAGTTGAGAATGGCGCGACAAATGTTCCAATTGAAGAAGCACCACCTCACCCTGATTTGGATACCCCTAAGCCCACTCCCAAGAGCTCCAATTCATCAACCCCCCTTTCCAACAAAGAAAGTGCTAAAAAAATCAAGAAGTCTCACAAAAGGATTAAAATCGCTTGAAAATATTTGAAGGAGCTTATATTCGTGGAAATTTAATAATCGTTTATTTGCTGCTTCCCTTTGATAGGCCAATGCTATCTCTGCCGATGTGCATTGAGCGGAAGTCATGCTCATTCAATAAGAAATAGCAAAATCTTTTTCATTTATACATATATAAATACTTGCAACATATTATTTTTTATTTTACATTTTTTGCGTGTTTCAAATAAAATTTTCCCATAATGTTTCTTCTCTTTGACTCATTTTATCAGTAATTTTACCATAAGCAATGATAATAATAATTTAAATATTTTTTTTCGAAAAGAAATCGTGTGCTTTCCTTTTTCAATGAATCTGTATATAACTTAGAGCAGATTTTTATTTCGCGAGTGGCACTTTGTGCCTGAAATGGTTTAAATCAAGAAATCGTCTGGATCATTTAAAAATGGCGTCAGGATCTGAGTTAACGAAGTCATTTAATCATTTGAGGTGACACCGATGTCCCAAGAAATGAAAATCGTCTACTTTATTTTTCATCAAAAAAGTAGGGGATTAACTTTCTAAATTCTCGTCCTCAAAGGGCTAATATTTCGAAAATGTATATTTAATAGTAAATGTATATTTTTTTTATTTGTCTACTTTTTTGTTTACTCATTTTTTACCGTCAGGGTTCTGGAGTTGGAAATTTTGTAACGGATTCACAACTGCGATCCATTACTAAAAATGCGAATTCCACTCACACTATTAAAATAATTCATGTAGTACACTCATAAAAAATTTTTTTTTAAAGTTCTATTCTAATATTAGTTTTTTTCTAGGCAACATATATGTTTTTGACAAAAAAAGCACTGCAAAAAAGATATGATGATATACGAATAGACAAGATACAAAATAGAAGTACTTTAAAAAGGAAATATTCCAAATTTATTAACTTTTTAATGTTTCATACATAATTTCTTAAATATATATAATTTCATGTATTTTCTGAAACTTAAGTTTTCCTATGTTTAAAAAAATATATAGTAAACTATAGAATGCTTATAGCAAACACTCGGATGCTACAAACTACTATATTTCACAATTCGTTTAAAACGAGAAAATCTTTTATAGCGTACACGCTTATGGCAAAACATCGCGTATAATCCCCTATTTTCGTCGGTCTGACACAAAGAAAATCTGTAAAAACACATGTTTATATCGAACTGAACAACACGATAAGTTGCATCAAATGCTAATAATCTACATAAGTATGTATTGATCTTTGCTCATTGAGAAAAGCACACACTTTCGAACAGCATGATTTCAGTAAGCCTACTTAGATTTTTAGAAATCAGTTCATAAGAAGTCACTCTCACACTATTTCATATCTGGTGATTGGATCAGTGTCTGGTAATTCTTGGAGTGCCGCTGAAGATATTTCCTTTAAGGCAAATAGACCTAATCATTATCTTTGCATATCAACTTCATCCAAAAACTTTTGAATTTTTAGAATGTTTTGATATGTATGCAGTTGTTTGGCGGCCTCAATCCCTGTTAGTATATTCTTGCTAACAAAAACAAATGTGTCGAAGATTCTTTCCTCTAGCTAACATTTTGTCGTCAACATGAGTTGACGACTCTTTAACAACTGATATTATGCCAATACAACTAAAACAAAAAGTTTTAAGAAGTCAACGATGCTCAATGCTGCATGAAAGAAAGAAGAATCTTATGCTTGTTTCGTATCTGAAAGAGTATACAAAAAAAATTGTCAACAATGAAATCTTGAATTTTTTTTACAGAAAGTCTAGAACAGTGGTTCCCAACCTTTTTTTATCCCATTCCCCCTTTTTCAGTTTGAGCCAACAAAATTAATCAAAGATTTTTATGCAAAGATGATTCTAGTCATCTGATTAAATCGTATGCTTATTCATATGAAATCAGAGAAATCGTAAAGCCTGACATAAAATGTGAATACAATTTTTTTCCAATTAAAATATAAATTTTTCAAAAATATTGTAACTAATAAAAAGGATATATAAATATTGAAAATATGAAACTTTAAAAAAGGGAAGAAAATATTTATTTAAAAAGCTCTAAATATATATATTTATATTGATTTGGAAAATAGAAGTATATTAAAGGAGATTCAGCATAAGTAGTTTAAAGTAGAATTTCCATGGACCCCTTGAAATTCTTCCTAGGGGTCCATGGACCCTCGGTTGGGAACCACTGGTCTAGAAGGATTCAACTTAAAAAAAAAAACTTCCAAAAAAATAAATTTGTGTGATACTTAATGATTTCCAAATAAAAATAAACTTTTTTTATTGATAATCACATTACTGAAATTCTTAAAGTACATGTGCTTTGACTACATTCTTTTTTGGTAAAAATGTCTACGCGACTAGGCGAGAGTAAGGTTTGTTAGGTACATGATTGCGATTTCCACAAAATCTCGGGTTCAATCCAGGATCAAGCCTTCTTTACTCATTGTTCAACACAAGCGGTGAACTCTCCTTAACTTTATTAAAATTTTTCAAACATGAATTATCAATTTAATAAGTAATAATCAAAGAAATATTTTAATACGGACTAAATTTTTTGGGGGGACCGATTCCCAGGGGTTTAAAAAGGTGTTGGGATGGACTCCTTAATTTATACCGATGTTTTTAGGTAAAACTCTGCTATCACAGTGAAACTCGCTTTGTTCGAAATAATTTTTAACATTTTGTTTACTTACATTGAAATTGCTGCACTTTTTAAATTAAAAATGGAGTAATTATCACACAGTTCAAAAAATTAACTTAGAAGCCAAAAAAGCCCAATTTTTAAAAATAACTACTGAGACTCCTGTTTGTTTAGTATAAATTTTAGCATTTTTTTATATGACTTGTGCATGAATATACATGGCAATAACTTCGTTCGCAATCAGTTTATTTTTTGATTCCAATTCCGATTCATGAGGCCTGTATACACTCATTTTATTTATTAGTCCAGTGGTTCCCAAGCTTTTTTTGTTGCGGAACCCTTTTACATTCTTTATAATATAATAGAACCCTCATTTAAATTAAATCATTTTATAATAAAAGAAATATTTTATTTGAAACACACTTACCGTAAATTGGAATATGAAATTTTAGTGAGATGAATGCATCTGTTTTTTTGACTTAAGTATTCTTTGGAAAATGGGTTTTATATTTCATAACTGGATTCTCATATCTTGGGAGGCATCCCGTCTGCTACGATACTTGGTTTTCGTGCTGCATATCTTGAAAATCCTGATTCACACCAATATGTTGTATATGCAGAAGTATATTCATGACCTGTTTCGATATTTCAGGATTTCTTAAAGAAGATTACCCCAGAATACATCTAGTCTATCTCTAAATTTAGCCTTTAACTAAGAAGCAGATGTAATTTATATTAATGTCTCATGATTCACTGACAGAAATCCTGATGGTTTTTTGTTTCTGTGAATGGATTTTGTACCCAATAATGTTCTTTGTTAGGAAAAAACTCAGTAAGAGATGTGGATAAGCTGCTGAGATGATCTTCACTTTCACTCCTTGTCTAATTCCATTTCAGACTCTTGAAGAAATTTAGTAAGGTGTGAAAAACAATCAAAATTACCATGCTCTACTTCTGAAATCTAGTACTGCAATTTACGAGATAAAGATATCATATTACCTTGAGTTCGAAAAATGTTTGTTTACTTTCTTTGTAGAGAAAGGCATGTTTCATTTAACTTTGAAAAATAAGTTAGTTTTGCAGACCATACATTATTTCTTAATCTGTCAGACAAATAAATTTATGTTCAAGAAAGTAAACCCGCAATTCTTTTATCAATTCGTCCATTCTCACCAGAACATTTCCTCTTGAGAGCTACCTTACTTCTCTATTTAAAAAAAGAATCGTTTGATGGCTACCCATATAGCTTACTCTTGATTGTAACAACCAAGTTTTAATAAAGTTGATAATTTGCACTACTTTGTCCAAAACAACCTTTAATGAAGCAGAAATTCTTTTTGTCATTAATGTGTATCTGTGAAGAATACAGTGATTACTGATGGAGTTTTTTGCACCATTTTTTATTCTAGTTACATCGCCAGATAATTTTCCCATCATAGCCTTCGATTCACCAGTGAACACTGAAGTACATTTTACCCCAACCAATACCATGATTTGTTATATAATTATCAACACAATCAAATATATCTTTTCCTGTGGTATGAAGCTTTAAACTTTCACAGAAAAGCAAATTGCCCTCAATTGTTTTATTGAAGTTATATCTAACAAACACAAGTAGAATTGCGAGTTTCGTCACATCTTCTGACTCATCCATTTGCAACGCGTAAGCATCGCATGCATGCAATCGTGAAATAAGTTCGGTTTCGATATCATCAAAAATATCGCAATACGCCGCGACACCGTATTTTTGGATAGAGACATAGATTCAACTTTTTGAGCAGATGATTCATCAAATACACATGAAGCTACATCTTTCAATATAGGTTTTATCAATGATTCACCAATAGTCTACGTTTAGCCATGAAGAGAAATATATGACGCTTCAGTTGCCTTTTCATTGTCTGTTCTGCATATCTTTACCATGGCATTTCTAGTTTTATTAAAACTTTAAGTTTCCTTTCAAAATAAGATCCTTATCTTTATAGTCACAATGCCTTGTCTCCATGTGTCTTTGCAACTTTGCTGGTGCGATCCAACTGTTAGTCAATCTTGCGTGACAAAGTAGGCAAATGGCGTCTGGAGCTTCTTCATCGCCAATACTAGTAAAACCACATCACAAATACTGAAGAGAATACTTGCGTTTCTTTTTGGATGACTCACGCTGCCGTTCAGAACAAGAGGGAACATGTTCTGTGTTTTTTGAACCAGTAGTTGCAAATTGTTCCTTTGCAAGTTCACCTATTTCTGCATCTTCTTTGGATTTTGTTGCTTTACTAATCCTTTTTAACCATCGATCCATTGTAGGGCTTTAAAAATAGTAAAAATATCATTATAGTAAGATAATATTTACCAATTTCTTATTTTATGATTACTGTTGTTTTTCAATGTAGCTTCACAGAACCCTAGAGTTTCGCGACACCCACTTTGGGAATACATGGTCTATACTACCAAAATATTTTAAGTGGAATAAAATTTTGAACCGATGTATCAAAATTAGTGACGGTTTAGATTTAAAGTTAACCAATTATTAACCAGTGAATAAGGCTGACTAATTCACAGTAACCGAATCACAATTCACCTCACAAAACCGTTAGCAAATCATAATACATATATAAATACTTTTAAATTAGTGTAACATAGTGTAGTGTGTAATTATATCATGTTTCTAAAAAAAATTCATTGCATAACCCTTTTCCCCTTTCACGACTAACTATTTTTATATCTTATATAGTATATCTATGGACTACAAATTTTCCCGAGAATTAATCAGTTAATTGACACAGCACTAATTAAAAAATAAAGCATCGTGGAACTATAAAATTAATATAGTCTTCGAAAAATTTGTCCCAATTTAAGTACTCTATCGAATATAAAGATATAAAGTTTATGCCTTTACTTAAAGGCCTTTTTATTCTTTATTGAAAGAAGATAGAAAGTTAGGGTAGAAAAGAACACACAATGTTTTAACAAAAATTTATTTAAAGACTTATAATAATAATAATAATAATGATCAAATGGATAAATATAATTAAATATAATTACTTAATTTTGTGAAATGTAAACAACAAAACTTCAAAGAAGTTAATAATATACTGCAATTTTAAGTTAATTGAATCTTCTTCACGCGTTAGCATCATCCAACTCAAGAGTTTTCTTCATTCTTTTACCATTCATCAACTGTTCATTATCGTTTTTAATTTTTGCTAAAATAAAAGGTGTTAAAGTACATACACCGATGCATGATGAAAATTTCAGGAATAATCGTCCGTGAAATACTTAGTTGATGATAGAAGAATATACCTAACGCAATGGAAAAAGTTGGGCTGGGGAATTTAAAAAGGAGATGCCACCAGTCGCTATCCAATTAAATTTAGGAGTCAGAAATGGAGTCGAAGGAATAACATATGCAGTATTAACCTACTTAAGTATTTTAAGTAGGTTGTGTTTATCTCTCCGACTCCTCAACCCACGAAAAAAGTAAATAGAGAGCGTCCACAATGATGTCAATCAATTCTTGATTGTTTTTTGACACACTTCCCCCTTCTTGTCACTTTTTAACTATATCTTCTCTTATTAAATATTACTTATTCCCAATTTTTTGCTATGTCCCTCAAGTTTTGGTTGACATCATTTGTGAACAATTCCATATTATTATTAACCAAATCAGTATGAACTTTTAATAGTACTATTATAGAGTATTTCAAGTGTAATTAAACAAAGTATTTAATTTTTTATTGATATTCATACACACACACACACATATATATAGTAAATCTCATAACCTGTAAGGTTGAACGTGGGTAGACAACTTTTTTGTCATTCCAAACCTGTATACTACGGTGCCTTCTATTCCATTGTTTGCTACATGCATGTTTTGATACAAATGATTAGGGAGACAAGGTTTAACATTTCATTCTAAAAGTAAGGGGAGCGAACGACATATTAAAATTTTTTTCTTCCCACAGATGCATCTTTATGCTATTATATTAAACATACCTTTTTTGGAGAAGATTCATCTGTGGGAAGACAAAAAATAAGTTTAAAATTTGGGATAATTTGAACTTACTTTTGTTATATTAAATCATTTTTCAACCTCCCTCCCTCTATTGTCAAGTTTAGCAAAAATTGCCCCTGGCCCTCCCTGAAAGTTGACATCATAACAAATCAGGCATTGTAGTAAACGGTATAAATTTGGACTTTTGGGCAATAACTTTTGTAACATCGTCTCCCAATTGAATGAGGTATATCAAATCTTACATCTAGCAAAATATGAACAGAAAGTTGAACTTTGTCTCACCATCATTTATATCAGAGCTTGTCTACCCACGTTCAACCTTACATTTACATAAACATTACAACCAATCATATTGTTAAGATAAAAGTTTTGGACTTTTGTGTAGAATTTTGAAATGGTGATTTCAATATGTATGTAAAATATTGTTTGGAAAAGTGTGTTTTTTCGGTATTTTACATTTTTTACATTTAAATATATAATAAGGTCTGGAAAGTTTTCTCTCCAGAGGTCTTGCCAAACCTCTGATATGCGAAAAATTTCCTATTTTTAGTAAAAGACTACACTTACAAGATTAATGATTAAAGCCAATTTTTTTACTTATAAGTCCGATTTTCCTTTGAATGTTTTTGCAAATTGTTACGGTAGATATTTATCTTTCTCATTATATGGCATACTTATAGACTTAATTTATGGGATAGCCGCTTTAAGTTATTACTTATTAGTTAATAATAATTATTTGGATGATTTAGTTAATAACTAAGGGCTTCATAAGAAAATTAATAAACCGGAAAAATATGACTTTCAATGAAAACATTACGTTCTTTTTAAATGCGAACAAAGTTACGTAATGATTTCAATACAAATTACACGTTGCTATCCTGAAGTAGGAAAAAATAATAATAGCTTTAATGATCTCACTTTTTAAATTTTGTTTCTTTTGATCTTTAATGCAGAAGGAACACTTCCAAAGTGTGGAGTTTCTAATTAAAAAAAAGAGAGGGAATTATATTGAAGTGCTTTAAACGATTTTGGTACCTTGGTGAGTGTCTCAGAGGTGGTGAATGACATTCTAAATGGAAAGCACCAGCACAAGTGGAACAAGATATAAGAATATCCGTTAAATCTCCAGAATGAGAACAAAAGACACAAATCGTTGACTCTGAAATACGTGAACTGGACTTGTGGTTTGTGATGCTGTAAGAGTTTTCACTATGTGAATCTGTGAAATGATTTTCCCGCTCAGGCGAAGACTCATCATTTGATTCCACTTTATTTAATGCATCTTTAGACGAAAAAGAAAAACATCAAATTATAAACAGTAGAAATTGTTTAGAGATTTTTTGAGGAGTCGGTATTATTTTGATTAATTGGAGCGCGACTCTCAAAGAGGAACGTTGCAGAATTCGCGAAATTCTAGATATAATTTTATACAGCAATAGATAAATGACTTTTACAGAAGGGAACTTTTTCAATATGTAAATATAAATGTGTTTTACGAGAAATGTTATCACCAGCAAGGCATAGTTTAGAGGAAGATTGTTCAGAAGAGTTTGAAATAGTTGGAGATAATGAGGTTGGGTGCTGGCGCTTTTGATTGGGTGAGCAATGAACGCAAAGCCACACACCTTCAGGAGCATACGTCATCATTGGACGAAGACACCGGAGATGATAGGCATTATTACAGAGATCACAGAGTAACAAGGCGTTATTCAATCCTTCTTTCTTTTTACAAACCTTGCATTTCTTAACAGTAAAAGGTTTGACTGATGGAACACATTTATGCAAAATGAGTGCAAACCCCTTAGCCAATGGAACTGTTTTTGGGGCCCGTGAGACATTATGTCTATGCCTATATCCTAAATCTTTTTTTATTTGATAGCAAATATAAAATTATTTAAATACAAACTTTTACTGTCTTTCACTTATACTGTTCCTAGGAATAAAAACAATTAACTTCATGTTCTATAACCAAAATAATATTTTTGCAGGAAATAGAGATCATTGGTGGACAATATGCTTCCTTTGAGATTAGGTATTTCGATATAAAAGTACCTCAAAATCAAGTAATCGTCTTCTTCAGAGTTACTTTAAAAATGAGCATGGGATGAAACAGGTAAATGCTAAATTAACTACTATAAAATTAGTTTTAAATGTTTCCAATGTGCATTCTAGCAAGTCAACCAATATTTTGTCCATCTTAAAATAAAATGACTTAAAATTTGAAACCGAATCCCACAAAATATATTATTCGAATAACTATTCGGGATACATAAGTAAAAATCTTTTTATCTGATGAATAAGGTAGTTAGAACTTAAGAGTAAAAAAACATTTTAAAATGAAAATATTACGTAAAAAAACGACTTTTTCACCATGGTAGTACGCAAAGCAGATGCGCATAACTTTTAGTTCAGGGGAAAATAAATTCCTTTCCTTATATACATGATCTAGGCAGCCGGGTATTTAAAAGAGCCATATTTTTTTACAAAAGATATATACATTTGGGTATTTAAAAAAAATATTAAAACGGAACGCAAAAAATTGATTTAATAGGAAAAATAAATTATATTGGATATATTAGTTCTTCAACCAATTCCAGAAACAATAATTAAAAAACTCGACTTTATTGATTGATGATATAATTTTATATTTGGTCTTTTACAGAGCGTTTGATAACGAGATAAAAAGAATGTGGCTTTTTGTGGGAGAAAGGTTAAAATGCGTGATAAAGAAAACTAGGCTTACAGCTTTTTCAGCGGATCTATTCCACATGATGCAGTTATCCAGTATTTCCAATAGAACCCAAAGACGAGATATCGTTTTAGCGTTGCTTACTGCACTTTTCCACTGAAAAATATTGCAGATGCATTGATAGTTTAGAGGGTATTCTGTGAAGTAATGAGAATTATAAAGGAAATATCAAAAAGGAACATATAACTGCTATCTTTGATTAACCCCTATGTAAAGAAAAAAAATCACATTATGGTTTATTTTCATTCATAGCAATTTTTGATGCATTTTTTTCTTAACCACGGCTTGGTACCTTTACAAAACTACATTGTATCTTTGAATAAGTTAGATATAAGCGTGCCAAGTACAATAAGTTTTTTATTAAAAAGGGTATAAAGACATGGAATTGTTTACCGATAAATATAAGATTCTCAGGGAAAATAAAGATTTTCAAAAATAAATGCAAAAAGTTTTTTATATCAAAATGAATAAAAAGCTTTTATGTAAGAAAATATATATATTTTTTTTAAATTACTTGAATTTCAATAATATGATACTTGTGTGTATTTTTGTGTTCTTGTTTAGATGAGTGCTTTTGCGTTTTTTCTGACAAAATAAGCTACGAAAAATAATTTCGAATTTCTCTACCAATTACAATCTCCTACAAAAATCTAAGCAGGGTTTCCAGTTTCCTCTTTTCAATCTCCTCTCTCTTCTTTCTCTATTCAACTTCTCTTATCAAACAAGAATAGCTTATTTTGTGTACCATACTTATATTTTACATTTATAAAAAAAATATATAAATACATGTATAATTATGTATAATCTTAGCATGTTATTGTAATTGAAAAGGATATATTTAGGAGTTTTTTTTATATCCTTTATGTTTGTATTGGTGTCATTTTTTTCTCATTTTTTTTACAATGTTTTGTTTTTGAACAATCTATTTTTACATATGTTGTTAAATTTTTTTTTTTGGTGACAAGAATCTAATGGTTTGCTCCACCTTCTTTTTATATTTCAGATTATTTTTCTAAAATAAATAAATAAAAAATAAAAAAAAACTACATTGTATCTTTGAATATAAGGCGAATGTAAATTATCCACAAATTTCATTAACTCGTTGAATAAAAGAAAATAGCACATCTCTGGTTGGCTCATTTACTATATTTTATACACAGACAAGAAATTAGTGGTTCTATCTATAAGGTAGACCCTTAAATATTTATCAACTCATTAGGAAACAATATTTAGAAATTATTTTGGATTTAGAATGAGTGTTTCACCTTCTTGGAATTATAATAATTAGGACAAATGCAATTCGCAAAGTCTTGTGCTCTCGCCCATCAACGCACATACACCAATCCAGATCTAGATTATTATAATGCAAGGCATTAATTTCATGCTTGATTTCAATGAAGAAAACTTCGACTTACAATCAAAGACATGGGGTATATAGAAACGGCGCATCAAAATACATAAAAACCTATACATATGATTGCCGCCATCCACAAACGCGGCTCGATATTAACTGAAAAAACTAACTAAATAAAATTGTAAAAACTGGACACTTTATTGCTGACTAGTTTCGGAGTATAAACTCGTTTTTCAAAGCAAATATATAAAGGATAAAATAGTGAAAATAAGATGTTGGGGATAAACAATCTTTGTGTTAAGGAGGTGATGATGTAGATTGTAGAGGATAGCAATTTGAAAAAGGAGTTTATACTCCGAAACTAGTCAGCAAAATCAGCAATAGTGTCCAGTTTTTACAATTTTTTATATTTGTTATAATTATTTCACCTCAATGGGCATATCTGTCAAAGATTTTGTTTCTAAATAAAATTGTCTACAAACCTTATTGATATAGCGACAAAAAGTGTTTGAAGTTTTTGAAGCAACATTCTAACTAGCTTAGTTTTTATTCAGACAATTAAGATATTCATGATATAAATATACGGTTATACCTCTATACAAATTAGATTTCTGCTTCCTATACATTTCAATATTTTTGCAAAAAAAAAATTTTCTTTTTATTAAGACAATTTGTATTTACAAAAATAAAATAAATTTTGTTTCAGAATGAATATCATAAATCAATTAAAAAAAATAAAAAAAAAGTTTATCTTTGCAATCTCTTACACATGTTGTTCATTGTAAGCCATAATTTCATTTCATCACCACGATGAATGTATTATATATCTGTAAACTGTATGAATTCAAGCTGACATTTGTGCTTTTTCTACATCTTATATCTTTCTCCCAAAATACACGATGCAGTTTATTAAGAAAGATAAAATATTTGTAATAAATTTACATACTTGGCTGGAATCCATTCTCATGAACACATGATACATAATAATATTTAAGAAAGGTAAAATAAAGTAAACTTATTATAATTCAGCATTTATGACTAAATTATAAAAATTAGCAACTAAAACAAACGCAATTGAAAAACATATTAAAAACGAAATGCTACTGGTATCGGAAACGATCCTCGAGTAAAATGGACATTTTCAACCTGTGCCAGGTGAAGATAATAAGGATTTTAGAAGGGCAAATTAGCAGATCTCTGAATGTTATCTATTAGCGCCTTAATAAACGCAGAATTGATGTAAAATCGATTCTGGCCATAAAAGCTTAATGAAAAAAATGTGTGCAGATGTTAAACAATTCGGTTTAAAATAACCTAGTTGCATAAATGTCTGCTTCGAATCTACTTTGTCAAAGGAGTAAATTGCATTGATTTCGGAAACACGTTTTGATGACAATGCAAAATCACGGGAGAGTTTGAAGGAGAAAAAACGTCTCAGAAATTTAACGTAAATCGTGGAAAAAATGATTTTCAAGACTTCAGCCTAAAAAGTTTACAACTTTGTTAGCTTCAAAATATTTACCATTACAAAATAAAATTATGCATTTACACACTTAAAAAAGATATCAAAGAATTTTTTCCCTATCATATCCTTTCTGCGTTTTTGTGATAATATGCTATCTTCATCCAATTTCAAGTGGATATTAGATTCGGCCATTAATATTCAATTTTCGAAATATCTACTTACTCTCACCCCCTCTTTAAGGGGTGATAATACCCCAAATTCAAAATGACGGAAATAATACCCAAAATAAGGAGCAAAAGCATTTAATTGAGTTAAATCATCTAAGTCAGGCGTCACTGAACTAAAGCGCGCGGGACCCAGATCAGGAGCTAATTTGGCCACTATATTCTTCTTTTCCTTGCATTTAATGGTTGTGTTTATCTATTGTTTGTGTTGTTTATGTTTTTTGGTTGTGGGTAAAAATGGATCCAGCGAAAGGATTTCTTCCATTGGTGGTAGAGGTAGTCACTATCGGGATACATTTTTAGTGTTGTTCATTTTTGAAAGTAGTTGTTACACCATGATGGAATTTGAAACGATTAAAGGAAGTGGCATTAAACAATATCAGAAACGAAGAAAAAAGTAACAATTTTATACCAAGGAAGATAACGTTTCACACGCATCCAAATCTTTGATGAAGGAGTTAAGATTGGATACACCTCCAAGACATCCTTTAGTTAATCGATCTTCAAAGAGAGAGAGACTCTAAAAATATAATTATAACCATAAGTATAAACTTTGAGTCGATGAAGTTAAACTACAGTTAAAAGTGGAATTAAACACCCTTAAACAAGTAAATACTTTTCCAAAGTGTGAATTTATTCTTGCAATTTAAATGGATGCATAGTTTCTCACTTGTATATTTATGAATACTTTCATCCAGTCCCGATTATGTTGAACAGACGACAGAAGTTTTACTGTACATTCAGATATAGTGTAGCGTGGAAAGATTCATTTGGCGACAACACATCTTCCCTCTCTTTTCTTTGTTTATTCACAGGTATATTAGGATCATTTTTAATGTAAATTTTGATAATAAAAAATGCCTGATTCACATAATACGTACATTTCATGAGCGTTCAAACGTCATTTAACCCCGCCCTTACATTTTATGTATTTGTATTTTTTTCGAAGCGTAGTAAATTTTATTTTTTAAAATAATTTTAATTGTAGTCAAAAATGCCATTGTTTAACTTATATAGTTAACTTTATATAAGTGTAGGTGAGTTTTAAAATTATTTTACAACATATTCTTCCTTATTTTCCTATATTATAACTTTGTTATCTTGAATAATAATGTTATGATACTCTCTATTGTAAACAAAGCGTATACTAAATAAAGAATAGTACATTTTTAATAATCTCGAATTTCATATATAGATAGATAGGATTTTGAATGATTTTTTAAGGGTTCTTTTTTTATATATAGATAGGTTTTTGCCCAGCCTTGGTTTGTAAAGTTCTAGTGAATGCTAATGTTCTAAATTTTGTTTTGTAATTTTGGATCTCAGCAAATATTCATACTGGCAAATTTACTGGATATATTTTCTAAATGATCAAACTTAAAAAGAATACGCGTGAAATGGTTTTATAAAAAAAAATTACTATTACAAATCAGAAGGAAAATTCGCGTGTATTCCGTACAAGAGGTAGAAATGGGATATAGCCATGTAAATGTAATTTTAACAAATCAAAGAAATCATTTGAATTTAGGATAATCTACGGCCGAATACTTCTTCCATATTTATTGTCCTACAACAAGAAGCTCATCTCTTTCATTAAATATTCCGCAAAAATAGAACAGCTTTTATTTTTCATTGCTAGGGGCTTGTGAGTAGAAAAGTTTGAAAAGCCTGTTTTAACAATAGCTATTATATGTCACTGAAGAGTTATACACTCAAAACAACTAGTTGCATAATCTTCCTACTTGGAAACAACATAAGGTATTTATATGATACTGTTCAAGCTAATCAAGAATTAAAAACACAATAAAAATGTACACATGCTTTTCTTAGAACATTAAAATTTTTAATATACTATATATAAAAGTCGCTGAAATATTGTTTTGACTTTTAAGACTTTTAGTCACCGTAGAAGTGACATCATATATATGAGTTACGTTGACTTTTGCAATATAACCCAATATACGAATTTTTGCAAAGTCCAAAATTGATATCTACCCAATCGATTACTTAGGTTAATTGATGGAACAAGTCAGAAAGAAAATATAGGACAAACTAAAAAAAATAAGAAAAAACTTACAACTTTAAAATCTTTGAATAAATTAGAACAGATAAGTGTGCAAGGAGAAGCTTTATCATAAGATAGCACAAATGCATCGCAAGATTTATTAGCACCATTGACATGTGACTTCGAAGGAGATTCACGTTGTGTGGTGGGTGATTGTAAAAAATTTGATAGATTAGTAAACTTTTGTACTTCAAGATAGGCAGATTGTAATTCAAAACACCTGACTTTTAGATTCTGCTTAAGACTACATTCTCTTATCCCTTGGGTAGACAAGCAGTTTTGGAACAGATGTATGTCGTCCATACTTGAAAATAAATGCCATGAATTTGAATTCGACCCAGTACTATTAAGTGATAAAAAAAATTGAAGTTAAATGAAAAGGGTGAAAAATTATTGAAAAAACAAAATTTAATGTCTTTTGTCTACTTATCTTCCATTATTTCCTCTTCAACAAAGACACCTGCATCAACTATACACATTCATCTTTTAAAAGACCTCTGATTTTTAAATAAATAATCTGACTTAACTTAGCTTTTGAAAACTAATTGCTAGCTTACATTTTTCAATGATTTTTTATGCAACTTGAAGATGACCATTTATAATTTATTTATTGGACATCGGTGTCGTATTATTAAGGATGAAAAGATTAATTTATATCTTTTCTAAGAGAAAGTAGGTGATTTTATGTGATTTTAAATGCATTCTATTATCAATTTTGCATTCTCCAAAGATAGGTTTTCCAAATCTAACAATTTGCTTCTAAAAATGATCTCTTATTATTAGCAGGTAACGACATAAATGTTGAACAAAAATGTTTGATACATCCTGGCTATAACAACCAGCTCAACTTTCACCAAGTAATCGTGATTAAGCGACCTTGAGTGATCTTTTAATACAAGTTCATTGTCTGAATGATTTATAAAAAAAAGAAAAAAACAAAGATGAATGCTAAGAAGAATTGAATGAAAAGGAATTACCTGGAATAAAAAGAATCATTTTTGAAAGTTATTTTATTCGAGGTAGAGGAAAGAACATTTCTCTGGAATTTTTCGACAAACAAACCTGGCGTTCCATGAAAAAGCCAATACTTATTATAGAATCGATCATAACCAATTGGCTTCAATCGACTAATTAACCTCCACTCGTTACGAACTTCCTTAATCAAAAATCCTTTTAATTTATTTTGAATAAGGAGAAGAAAATGAATGAAGAGAATAATTAAAAACTTACACTACACTTGGAAAGAATATCTTCATGTGACTTTTTTTTACGGGAAAATAGTTTGCTAGAAAATTTGATATTTTTACATAACTTGTTTGTTTCACTTTGATTGGATAGAAGAGTGGAGTTTTTGTGTTTTGCTGAAAATTGAAATAAAAATATGACTTGCTAAGTCTCCAATTTAAAATGAACTTGGAAGATGACACTCAGGGATAGGGATTACACAGCGGGAAAGACAAACATTTTCAGAGGTATTTGGTAAACAAGATTTTTAACACGCCGTTTATAAAAGGAAGATATAATGTATGGAAATAATGAATATAAAATCTTAATCAAATAAATTAGAATAGACTGCAGTGATTCCCAACCGGTGTGCCGCGGCACTAAAGGGTGTCGTAACATTTTTTAAGGGTGCCGCCAAAATTCGGGGTAAAAATTTTCACACTAAGTACAAACGCATGATTCACTCTGGTCTATTTGTTATTTGTGTGTTATGTCTTATATCATAGTGTTACACTGTAATTACTTGAATAAATTGTGCAACCACTTTAAAACTTAACATTACATATTTGTATTATTATATTTTCTGTGATAGCAGGATCAGTATAATTTTTTTATATGATCTCTGTATAAGGTATTGTTGCATCAATGCAGATGTAGAAATAAAAAAATTATAATAAAAAAACTATCGAAATTTTAAATAAGTTTTTCCTCAAAAGGTGCCAGGAATTTTTAAAAGGCTCGCCAAGGGTGCCGCAAACTAAAAAAAGGTTGGAAAGCACTGGAATAGAGTATAGAAAGACGTGAATAACAATTAACACTTACGCAATAAATATTGTGTAAATATGTGCTTCAAGTTTGCTAATTAGTTATTTATAAGCATATAAATCAGTGACATTGTTAAATAGGTGTGCCCAAAATCCCCCCCCCCCCCCATGAAAATTCTAGCTAAAAAAATTTTCCCTAACAAACTAAAAATTCCATTTTATTTAAAGCGTAATAAATTAATGAATGATATTGCAACAACACCCTTTCAGAAACTCAGTGATGCCCACAGATAAAGTTTTGCACAAAGGTTTTGAGTATTAAAATCGTGTATGTTTTAGCTTTTGACGCGCATCTCCTCTTCGAACGTGTAAAGATTTTGTTAATATGA
This sequence comes from Nectonema munidae, assembly GCA_030549495.1. Lineage (NCBI taxonomy): Eukaryota > Metazoa > Nematomorpha > Nectonematoida > Nectonematidae > Nectonema > Nectonema munidae. The sequence goes on along the minus strand of JAUIRK010001041.1, from coordinate 1,223,262 downwards.
CAGTTTCTTCTTTTCATAGTGCAGCACATAATTTTAATATATTTGGATGCATACTTGTTATAGTAGACGTTCTTAGTGTTCTGCAAAATTATTTGTTTTATGCTGGTCATTCAGAGGATTTACCGAAGAAAATACAAGACAATAATTGGAAACCCATATTGAGGAAAACTAGCGTGGAGACATCATAGAGTTTCTGAAAGATAAAAGAAGATTTTTATTTTTCACTGGTAACATTTTCTTGGAGTCTTTTGGTTTTTAGATTTTTAACAAGTTAGTTAGAATTCACCTTTCAACTAAAATATCTTTTCCTGAAAAAAGATCACGTCATTTTACAAACTCAGTTTTGATGAATTTGCTGACAAAAGAACAACTTGCAACAAGTGCTAAAATGGTGCATTCAAACGTTGTTAGTATGTCGGAGCGTTGAAACTCATAATATAGAAATATTTTTGAAAGAGTTATGGATTAAAGTTTATAAAATAAATCTTACCATTGATGTCTACACTATATCCCTTGTCATTATTTTACAATAAAAAATATTTAATTCTGGAGTGTAAAAAACTAAATAAATAATAACTACTGTATATAACAGTGGTTCTCAAACTATGGGTCGCGGGATCAATTTTAATGGGTCGCAGTGACAGGGGAACATTAATATGCTATCAATGTATTTCAGTATTGAATTATATTTTCCAACTAAAAATAAAAATTGATAAGAAATATCGAAAGAGATGAGCCTGCCATATGTGACACATGCAGTGCTAGAAGGTATTGATGAAGTAGGCTGCTTAGTTGTATAAATGTGATAGATGAAGGAGGTGTATGTATAATGCAATTCATCATACGTAAACTTCAACTTATACTTTTATCTTTGTCAACATCTTATCACACTCACTCAACACTGTAGTCTACTCCATCATCATTTTGTAATATTGTCTGTGGCTATTAATTTTTATTTAATTTTTCCTATAATATTTAGGTTAATGCTCTTTAATTTTATTTTTGTCTTTTTAATTTCTTTTTTTATTTTGATTTTTAAGTAATTATATCTAGAGTATTGTTTGAAAGTGTAAAATGGCAAAACGACCATACAAAGATGCTTTCTTAGACTTCAGATTCACAAACATTGTTGATCATGGAATCATCAAGCCTCAATGCGTCATCTGCTATGAAGTTCTTTCAAACGAGTCGCTCAAATCTAATAAGTTGAAAAGACACTTAACCTCAAAACACCCCCAATATGCTCTCCAAAAGCGATTTTTTTGAAAGAAAAGAAGCTGCTCTGAAACGACAAAGATTCGAGACACCTGAAAATTCAGCAGTAATGGTTTTGAAGCAAGCCACATTGGCATCATATAAAGTTGCCGAATTATATTTGTCGAATAATCAAAGAATCGAAAAATGTTCAAATCAAAAAATATTTATTCTTTTTAAATATATCGTTGGCTCCCCTTACTTTTAAAATTGAAAGATAAACCTAGTCTTTAATAATTCATTTTTATCAAATTATGCACATACGAAACTAAAAGTAAGGGGAGCCAACGATATATTTAAAAAGAATAAATATTTTTTGATTTGAACATTTTTCGATTCTTTGATTATTCGACAAATATAATATTTAAAATCATGCAAATTGCAAAGTATAGGTAATAACTTTTGTAACATCGTATGAGGTAGCAAAATATGAACAGAAAGTTTGATATTTTTTGATTTTTTAAAGAATATTTTTCGATTCTTTGATTACAGAATTTTATTTTGATTATTTGACAAATATAATATTTAAAATCGTGCAAATTGCAAAGTATAGGTAATAACTTTTGTAACATCGTATGAGGTAGCAAAATATGAACAGAAAGTTTGATATTTTTTGATTTTTTAAAGAATATTTTTCGATTCTTTGATTACAGAATTTTATTTTGATTATTTGATAAAATATATTATTTAATATCGTGAAAAAATTAAGAACTTATCTAACATCCTCTCCCCGAATGAGGTATATCAAATCTTACATCTAGCAAAATATGAATTGATAGGTTGGAGATGAATTATCGCGGTATACAGGTTGGAGATGAACCATCGTAGTATACAGGTATAATGTATATAGGTAATAACTTATGTAGCATTGTCTCCCCGAATGAAGTATATCAAATATTACATCTAGCAGAATGTGACAGAAAGTTGAACATTGTCTCCTTAGTTATTTGTACATGGAATAGAAACCATCGTAGTATACAGGTTGAAGATGAATCATCGTAGTATACAGGTTGGAAATGAATCATCGTAGTATACAGGTTGGAGACGAATTATCGTAGTATATAGTTTGGAGATGAATCATCGTAGAATACAGGTTGGAGAAGAATCATCGTAATATACGGGTTGGAGATAACACGCAAGTTGTCTACCCGCGTTCAACCGTACAGGTTATGAGATAAATATATAAATAAAAATAAAAATGTTTACTTGTGTTAGAAGAAATGCTGTATTTAATTTTGCAGGCGTCTGAGTATTCTCGTTGTTTTTGATCAATGAATTGGGATATAGTATCAGATGAAAGAAGAATAAGACAGAGCTGTAATAAAACCTCAACTTTATTACAAGGACTCAAGTCATAAACTTCGTTGTGAGCAAGAAGCTTAATTAAAGAATGTAACTTCTCTAATTCTTCGTGAAGTAAGGAATTCTTTGCAAATGGAGCTCGCCTGTTGTAAGAATGGCTGAACACATTTTCACATGAGTTGTCTTTTTCTTCAAAATCTTCTTCTATATCTGCTTCTACGTCAGATTTTTGTGACAAAAAACTAGAAAGTAAATCTGATGAATCTGAATTAACCATATTCGAAATATGATTTTGAAAAATAAGACGAATGAGTTCTGTCAGTGTGCCTGAATTTATTTCGATTTCGGAAAGAGCGATGCCAAATTCTTTATATACCTAAAAGTGAAAAAGTTATAAAATAAATTTGCTAACTATTATCTTGGTTCCTATTCAATATATCGAGTAAAGCAATGCGAATTTTTTTTGGAAGAAATGAGCTAGGAAATGCAAGATTTTAAAAAATTCATTTATCCGGCAAAAATGTCAATAGTTTAAAGTTTTTTTAATTTGAAATTACAGCTTATAAGTTAATATTTATAACAGTAGATTTTTAAAAATCACAAAATCACTATTGAATATCCCAAGCTTTCAAAAAGCTACAAAAAACTGCGTAATAAACCTTTGAATACCTTGATATTACATGAATTATATTTTAGCTAAAAAAACCTGATAAAGAATAGTGAACCCCATTATTGCTAGACTAGAAAGAAGAGTTAATGACAAAAATAATGAAAATGAATTATCAAATATCTTTTCAAGAATCATATTACTTATATATAATAAGCTCAATAATAAACTACAAAATCGTTGAAAGTAAAAAATGAGGACGAAGCTAAAATATCGCATAAGCAGAAGGCACTAAACATATGTCTTTAAAATTTGACTATCATCACCTGCAATCCTTTTGACATTGCTTTAATATCATAATGTGATAATTAAAATTACATTATCTTCAAGAAAAAAAGTATTTATGATTTAGAAAAACAGCTGCAGAGAATACACAAAGTAATGTCGACTTTAAGATATTAAAAAAATATACTTTAAGGAAAATTCTTAATTAAAGTTTGATATTTTTTGATTTTTTAAAGAATATTTTTCGATTCTTTGATTACAGAATTTTATTTCTGACTTGATATTTTTTGATTTTTTAAAGAATATTTTTCGATTCTTTGATTACAGAATTTTATTTCTGACTTGATGAATTTGCAATATCTAACAAATATACATATATATTAGCCGGTCGCGTGGTTTTGTTTGTTAAAATTCTCTTTAGAAAAAAATGAGTTAGAACAATTGCACACATGGATATTTACCGTTGAGGATATTTGCCCGCTAAAATAAACTAAACAATTGACGAAATACGTACCCCTCTCCAACGCTAACTCCAAGATTAATCCTAACACAAATTCAATGAATTGTCGCAATTGATCAATTGTCGTGCAGCTAATTTATCTTGTTTCTCAATCTATGGGTCAAGAAGATCCAAGCTTAAGTGACAAAAAATTTAAAATCGGTCGTTAATGATCATATAAGTACATTGATAGTTGCTATATTGCAACAAAAAAATAAATCATATAAATTTGAATGCATTTGTTAATTTGGAAATTTAAAGCCTTTCAAAATTATTTTATATTATTGATTTTATTCTAAGCGTAACTTTAATTTCTGAAACGACATAAATAGCTAAAAAAAAAATGCGCCCCATTTAACTTAAAACAAATTTTCGGATCGTTGCAAAAAAGGTTAAGTTCGTCATAAATTCAGGAATAAGAAATAAACTTGATAATAGAACTCTTTCACCTGCGCTACTTATTACATTCTTTCAAATATAAATTGTAAAAGGTCATCTAAGTCGACACTTTCAATAGACTAACTATATTCATTTTAATCATTCTCGTGAACATGTTTTCACTCTTCTCGGGACTTGACAAATGTCCTTTGTTCGGTTGTACCTCCTCTATATGCTTCTTCAGTCATCAGCTTCGGAATTTAACAATTAATTTTTCATATGAGTATGAAAATGTTTATGAATGCTTTATTACACATATTCATCTTGATGAATTCGAGTCAAACCACCCGAAAACCAAACCGCCCGAAAACCAAAACGGCGGAAACCAAAACGTCCGATACCAAAACACCGGTACAAGAACGTCTGAAACTTAAATCTACAAAAATATTTAAAAATTTATGATTTTTTCTTGTATCTACGCTTTTTTTCAATTATTATCTTATATATTTTTCGGAGAATATGTTGAATTTAACACTTTGTTGTTTCACATGCATAAAAAACAGATACAAGATTCCCAATTTATCAATCTTATTGAATCAAACTACTCCTGAAATCTTGAACCAAAATCAGAAATTATTTATATTCTTGTTTTCCTGTTTAAATCAGTCACATCTTTTCTGGTTTCAAATTGATTTTCCATTTAAATTGCTAGTTTAATTGTTTTTATACCAAAGAAATAATGTATTTTTGTATGATCACTTTTATCATTCAAGTCAAATTGATCACTATCATTTCGTCTCAAATCGACCGTTTTGAAAATGTTCAAATAGAATAAACTTCAAAAAATAGTAATGCCCAAATTATTATTTTCGGGCGTTTTAACGCGGCACCATCTTGATGTCTATTTTTACTATATATACCCACTATATTCTAATTGTCTATTAAGCAATAGACTTTTACTTTTAGAACATTGATATTAATATATGACAAAATACGAAAGCTACAAAAATATACACCCACGACGCTCTCAAGTTTAAGCGTCTGGACCCAAGCCTGGTTTAACATATGCTTTCTTTATACCTTAATAAGATTAATAGAATAGAAAAAAGGCAATAAATTTGACATTACGCATAGTGAATGAGAGTTCATTTAGAAATCTGGGAATATAAATTTTAAGCAAATAGCGAATCTTTACACAGATACACAAACTGTCTTAAGTTTGTCGGACTAACCCATTTCGATTTACACCTTCTTTTTAAAGGATTCAGACAATTTCTTGATTAAAAAACCCTTAACGGCCTAGATTTTTGAAAACAAAACGGCTGCCTATCTTTTACATTGAATTTTATTTTCCACTGCTTTTTGGCATCAAATGCGCTAATGCATCCCCAAAAATAGATATTCTTCAAATACAGTCAATAACCGTTATAACGCGCATCGTTATACTCGGAAATCGTTTATAACGCGGTGAGCCTTGGCTCCCGTTTTTTGAAGGTTGTACATGATTAAACACATGAAGCAAGTCTATTTTGAACTGCAGATAAGTATAACTGTTGGCGATAGTTTGTTTGAAGTGAACAATAGTGTATCATCAAACATGCCAATTTTCATATGCAGTTTCGTTACGATACGATGTGAGAATTTTCGATCGTAAATCCTACGAAAACTTGTTAACTGCAATTAATTTATATGTATGGAAGCTCATCTGGTAAATAGACATATCAGTTCCTCTCTGATAGACTAAACTAACGGATCTGCATCATGCCTAAAGGAAAAGCCTGCAGTGTTGATTACAAGCTCGGTGAATCACAAGCCAAAATACCACATGAGACTGCTATCTCAGAATCCACTCTGCGGGGCTGGCTGAAAGACGAGACCAAGTTACGAAACTTTTTGCACGAGGTAGACCAGAGTGTATCGTGTTATAAGTTATAACGCCTATCTTCTCTGCTAACTAAATTCAGGCTACAAAACTTTATTTATATTTCAAACTCCATGGTGCTCATATTCACAAAAAGTGGAATATAAATGAAGTTTTTGCAAAAGGTTTTGCTTTCTTATTTTTTTCCCTATTATATGTCGAATGGAGACGCATCGTCTCTTTTAAACAAATTCAGATTATTGTTACTAGCAAATATATCAATAAAAAAAATTTCTACCAAATACAGGAATTTGTGTTGGAGAAAATTTAATTTTAGGAACCGCGATATCAATCATATATCCTTAATAAATTTTGAAAAAAAGACTCGGGCTATACAAGGGGCAAGTGTTGTTCACAATTTGGTGGAAGAAACATATAAGCAATTGAAAATTGTCTTTCTGATTGAGTACATTTTGGTTAAATTGTCAAAAAAAAAATCATCACTAAATATGACATATTTTGATTAGCTTTACATAAAATTTATCATGGTAAGTATTTTCTATTTGTTTTGTACACCAAAGTTATTTCAATCAAAAATAAAGTTATCTAATCGTGTTACCTTTGCCATGTGGTCATGAAGTATTGTGCCTATCAATGGAATAAAAACTTTATAAATTTTAACAATATCATTTTCTAATCGTTCTTTCTTTGTGTATGACGATTTCTTAATAATACACTGGGGTGCTGATATGATATTTAGTAAGTAGAATGCATCTGGAAATTTGAATGAAGTTTGAGACTTTTTGTTGGAGCAATCACTTTCCAATTCAGAAGGAAAAAAAGTAATTAATATGGAAGAAAATGTGTGTAAAAATTCTGTTATAAGCAGTATATTGGCAAAGATTTTTTGGAAAGGCTCTTTAATTTCAAAAGCCAGGTCAGGCAAGGCAGGAGAATACACTATTGTATCTTCTATTTTCTGCAAACAAAATAAATCCCTTTATAAGCAATTAAATTAAAAAATGAAGATACTTTATCCAATTCTCTGACTTTTTTATAATATTCTTTGTGTTTGATTCTAAAATACGCCTTTTTTTGTTCCAAAGTTAATTGCTTTCTAAAAATGTTAAAATCAAGAAAATACTTGATCACAATGGGTCGTTTAAGCTTTGAGAGTCAAATCATATAAAAAAAATCGATAGTATATATGTGCGCATATAAACATAGTAAAATTTTGTTATGTATATGACAATTGAAAATCTTATTCCAAATCTAAAGTTCGAGTTATCCAAGAGTTGTTTTTAAGACGATTCTTAATGCAAAGAAAATCCAATGTTTTAAAAGTCGAGAGAGAAATGTTAACGCGTTAATTGATAAATATAAAATGATAATATTTTAAAGTGAACAGTTGGTTGCACGATAGCCAAGTTCGCCTCCCCCATGAGTTGTGGTTATCTGCCCCTGCTAAACACATCAACATATGTCAAAAGAGAATTTATCTTCAAATTTTTGACTAAAATAAAAATAGCTGAGTAGGTTATTCATACTTTAAAAACAGTGGAGGCATACATTGAAAGAAGCAATCAAGAGTATTTTTATAAAAAAATTTAGTTTAAATATTCTGACACATGAATAAAAATAAGACAAGAACGTTGCTGTTGTGAGTACATATCAGCAGTTTGTTTTCGGATTCCTATCACCATAACGTTAAACGAGATAAGATGAGGAATAAAGAATAAGCCAAAAAATGTAACGGTGATCATTAACTAGCAAAGAAATTTCAATGATGTAAAATATTATTCAAATAAAAGTGCAACCTAAGATGCCTGGCAGTGTGTTTGAGTTGTGATAGATATCCTTTCATAAGCTTTGAGTCAGGCTATATTGACTAATTTAATCATGAAATATACCTCAATTTAGATTTGATCGGATCGATGAGCAGCATTTTTAAAACCAAATGTAGTTTTAAAAGGATGGTTTTCATTTTTGGCTGGTCGTCAAAGGGTTGAGCCAAACTTGGACTTTGAAAAACTCCATTTACAATTGGCTTTCAGCATAGCCATATTGAATATTGGGAGGCTTTACTGGAGTTTGAGTTAAGAGAATAGACAGAACTAAGGGCCAACGCAACGCCACCCACTAGAGAATAGCACTGTGAGGAAAATATTTTTTTATTGTTACGTGATATAAAATTCTTTCACCACCTCTTAAAAATTATCTCGTCCCACGAGCGGACTCAATTTTCTGATTAGCTCATTGGTTAAGAGGCCATTTGAGTTAACCCACTTTAATTAAACAACGAGATGTTACAATATTTTTAAATGATGAAAGGTGGAATTAAAAAAGACACTTCTTCCTCGATATAAGGCGATGTGTGTTATTGCTTTTAAATTTGTAACGCTGATTTGTACGCCTTTTTCCACAAATCAATAGACACACACTTTTATATAAAGCAATACCAATAGTACTGAGAATGAAATGTTCACTTATTCTATTGACAAGATGGCCTTCGCTCATTTTCGGTTCCTCTTGTAAATTGTGTATAACAAACAAAAAATAATGGAAAGATTTGCAATAATCTTTAAAACAATCTACATTAGATCTCAAAAACCGTCTCCGTGTATTCAAAAACAGTTTGTATACTCTCTTGATGTGTTCAGCATTTAACTATTTGTATATATATTTTTAAATTTAGTTTTAAACGTTCTCATAAATATATATGCACTACTTATTTGCATTTTGTATATATTTATATTTTTTCCTTTCATTCCAATCATGCATATCTCCTAAAAAGTTACTAATTTTATTTCCATTATTCATATTATTATTATTATTATCATCATCATTCTTAGGGTTAACATTAGGTCCTCTTCAAGAGATTGCCGACATTTTGTCCATCCTCATTTTGTGTGTTCTTCACGCAACAACCACCATTTTATCCAGGAATCCGCGTATTTGGAAATTAAGAAAAATAATTCCATACTGGGCATACTTAATTATTATTAAACCGAGGAAATTGAAAATGTTTTTAAGACAGTAGCATTTGAATGAAAATGATATGAAATAAATGCAAAATTTAAAAAATAAAATGTCAGATAGTTATTTTCTACACTTTTCCTCCTAAAAGTTTTTACATTGTTAAGTAGTGGAAATTACGTGCCCCAGCTACTTTATGGTACTGCTGGCTTAATGAGTACGCTTTCATATATGGCTAAATGTGAGTGTAATCGTGCCTTTGATAGGTGATTTTAACATGTAAAACTGTGGCTTGAAGTTGCGAAAATTGGAATATAAAGCCAATTTTTAAATGATTTATTATTTTGCCCAACAGAGATTAACTTTTGAACTTTTTCTGGATTCAAGCTACTTCGTTTACTGTTTACAATATTTGAACCGGAGCTGAACAATCTTTCTGATTGAGAGTTGTTTGCCGGTATTATTTTCTTAAGATATAATTCTGAAAATATATATTTTGTAATTTTTTAAAACCTATTTGGAAAGCCTTATAAGAATAATTAGGAACATTACATCAGAGGAAAAGGAAAAGAAGCTTAAACAAGCCACCATTTTTTTCGACGAAGCACTGAATAGTGAAAAAATGGCGATTTCCATAGAAAAGTATAGGGACTCATTGATTAGTGAGACCATATGAAACTAAATAAATTCCAATTTCATAGATTTCGTGCAACCGAACCCAAAATTTTTTTCAGTATCATTTCATACTTTGAAATCATGTCGAAAAGTAAATAATGTATATATTTACAAAAAGATCATGAAAATTTTGTAAATAATGTATATATTTGCAGAATATATATTAAATTTTCTATCAATTCCCCGATAACGGGGTTAAAACCTTCCCATGGGGAATGGCAATCCCTGGGGGAATCAGAAAGTTAGCGGTCCCTGCAGGGTTCTGTTATATAAGCATCAATAAATTCAATATTTCAAGTTGTTTATAACAACTTTCGAGCGTAGTTCAACATATGCAATGCAAAAGTATCTTGAATCTGAGTGAAACTTACATATTCCTTCTGACAATGAGATTGTGCTTTTTTTTGCGAATCACTTCTTTTAAATGTGTTGGAAGATTTTCGATTTGAGAAGAATCAAGAATTTTTGCGAGTTCAAGCATTATTCTGTGATAAGTAAAATTCTTTTTTCTATGCTCAATACCTTGTAGCCTAAACATTTTGAAAAGTAAATTAGAGGAAAAAAGAAACTTCACTTAATAGAAACAGAGATAAACTAAGGTCCTTACAATAACTTGCATATAAAAATTAAAAATAATAAAAAAATGAAATTTATATTAAAAAAATTAATATATTAAATTTAAGTTTTTTGTTTGTTCATGCTAAGAGATATACTATTCACGGAACTTACGCACAACATGCATGCATATATGTCTATTAGTGATGGGACCAGTCACGTATGGGGTACTTGATGCCAGGTCCCTCCACCTAAGTTATGGGGCCCTCATCAAAAATTGAAATTTATATATTAAAATGAAATTATAGAATAATCAATGATATCACTGACGGCGACAATCAAATTGTTTAATTTTATTAAGATGGCTCTTCTGTATGTAATTAGATGCAAAAACGAAAATAAGAAATATATACCATGATAAAATCAGAAATCTTAGCAACGAAATAGAAGTAGGCAAGTAGAGAAAGGAGCTCAAAAGCATAAAGAGAAGAGTTGTTATGAGCTGTATTTAATACTATAATTTTAGACAAAGCCAGTATTAGGTGAACATATAAAGTAATCCGACATTGTCATTTGGCCCCTCCGAATAAAAATTTCTGGTTACGTTAATGGGACCATAACAAAATTTTGACGGATTCTGATTTTTCTTGATTAAAAATATACTTTCCTTTTTGAAAAATCAAACTTAGCGCATTCAGTGGTCACCCAACAACATGCAGATTTAGAAGAGAGAAGTGCTCTATACATTATAGAAGTTTTATATAAAATTAAATTTGAAATAAAAGAAGAATGCCTTTAGTTCAGACATTAACATAGTTAGTCAAAGCTGTTTTTGTTTTAGATTTAAAGCTTATATCAATGGAGTCAAATGTTTAAGCTTGAAGAAAAAAAATCTTTTAAGCCTCCATAAAAAGGTTAAGAGTGCTGGCAAATATATTTATTATTTACGATACACGAAATACTCTTTATTATAGTAAGCATTATATAATAAAATAGGAAGAATTTGCCACCACAGTTGTCTATTTTACGAATCATGATAGATCTCAATAAGTGCAACTAGTTTTTAATGTTCTCAAAATTTTGGAAATAAAAGTAAAATCAAAGAAATTAGAGTTAATTTAAATCGCAAAATCAATACTAAAATATATATATATATTTTTTATTTCAATTTATACATTTGTATTACTTTCCTATATAATTTTTACTAATATAATGGTAAAGGTATCGTGGGGTGTTTTCATCGAAAAGGCACAATTGAGCCGCTTGTTACGGGATCGAACCAGAGACCTTGAGTTATCGAAACCCTGTATCTAACCAGCCCTCAGCCCCCTACAATATTGTATTTTGTTGTGTGCAATGCTTTTTTATACTTATTTTCTTAGGGTATATTTATGCAAAGACTTTTAATGGAATATTATTCTTTGTTTTCAATTTAGATTTTACCACATGGGTGCGGTTAACTTTCAAAAATAATAAAGGTGCAGCAGTGCGTAAGAAGGAAGCATTGCTTTAAACTGTTCTCTGTTAATTTTAGCTCATGAATTTTTTTGTAGACGCACAAGTAGCGCAAAATATTTGAAATAAAAGTGTAAAGTATTAGCTCTTTAAAATAGCAATTTATTAAAAGAAATTGTCAAAAATCGGAAGCAATTGATTATTATTATTATTATTGATTTTCAAGCAAAATTTTAGACATAAAAATTAAAATTTTATATGTAATAGGCAAATTGTATGGTTAGGCGAAATTTAAAGCAAAAGTTGAAAGTTATAGATTTTAAAAGCTCACCAATCACCATGCGTATTCAATATTTCAGAACACTTGTATATTTCGAAGAATTGAAATAGCCAATACGATTGAAATATTTGAAAAAAGGAGGATCCTCATTTGAAAAATCATAAAATGATAAGATCAAGAGAGTGCAATAAAAATATTTGAAAAACACATTGAAGTTTTAAAAGCATCAGAAATAAAAAATGGTTTAGATCGTATGAAGTATGAATATGGAAAACACATTTCTGAATTTTTGAGAACGAGGAAATAAAAAAAATACTTTTGCAGATACGACTCTATGTCGATATCATTCCTAGACATCAAGGCCTTTTGAGAAATATCCAAAAAATCAACATTGTTCTATAATACAAAAAAATATAAGTAAACAATTTAAAATAATGTTAAAAAATATATTTGATTTCATACTGAATAATAATTTCATCTATACAGATGAATACTTTTGAAGAAAAAAGACTGTCTATTTTCATTGATTTTTTATACAAAAAAGGGTTAAATTGTGGAAAAAACTATAAAAGTAAAACATTCTTTTTTGATAAAGTGCTTCAAGATTCAAATTTTGGGGAATCCTATCTTTACATAAAAATGTTTTGAATTTGAAAAATAGGATTAATTTTTGGATGAAGAGAAATTTGATATTTTATAGACTGTTTCCATGTTGGTTGATAAAAATATAATTTAGCACATCTGATCTCACTGTCATTGTTGAATGATGCGGACGATTACATAATTTTGAGGTAGTTTTATATTAGTCGCTTCCCTGTCGTGTGCTCTAAGACAGTCAATATAAGTAAACTAGGACTTTCTATAGTTGCTGTGAAATGTTGATTTCTTTGAGTCTACAACTTGTAATATTTGAAAGTAATCTTTGAGTTTTGTTTAATTAATCTTTTGCAATGAGAGATGGATACACGCTACAAGCAATTAAGATAAAACATATTCTATTTACGTATAGCTATGTTTGTGTTCTATCTTCGGAGAAAATTCATTAGTTATATAGGGTTGAGGAATATTTGAAAAATAAGTGGGGCCTTGTTATGTGGATTAAAAGAGGTGCTTTTTAGACATAAGGCGACTAGAGTGGTGAAGTTCAAAATAGTCTGTACTATTTTATAAGACAGAGAAAATGATTATTTTATTTAGTAATTAAATTAGGAAACTAACTTGTCCATAAGATACCTACAGATCAGAATTAGATGTAGAGAATTAGGTTAATAAATACTTAGTTTCGTTTTCCAATTAAAATAAAGAACTACTTTTACATATAACTGTATTTAACAAAGCTTGTTTTATAACAAATATTCAACACAAAAACTCTTTATTTCAATATAAAAATGTATTAAGTTAAAGAAAGGTATACAAGCCTAATATAAAACGACAGAATAAAAGTTTGAAAAATTGATTATGTTAAAAGTGGCATAAATCTCATTTAATGTTTTGTTTCCGCTATTTGTAGATTGCTATACTTTTCCAGTAATTGATAGGAACTATATGAATGATATTTTTCGATAATGTTTACTAAAGAGTAGTATTATTGATTTTCCACAAGAGGGGTGAATATGTGCAAAAGAAGTAGGTAAATTCCCTTAGTAACATTTACTAATTATATTTTCCTCAGTGAAGATTAAATATTATAAAGTTTTCTTTTACTTTCCAGGATTTCTCGGTATTAAATATCTGTTTCCGAAATTTCCTACAATTTAAAAATTTTCTTATTAATATATTTTACTAATAAACTTCAAAAAAGTGTATAAGAATGAAAAATATTTTTCTCGGTTTGTTAGTAAAAGTCAGGCAGGAAAAACTGTTTAGGGGAACTTTTTTGCTTTTTAATCCCCAAGCGGCACGTGTATATGATGGGTGGCGTCTTATCAATATTTTTTATTATTCACGACACATATGTTAGTTATAAGCTTTTAGAAATGTAATTAAGCATAAATACCTGATAAACATGATTTAAAATTGCTTCGTCGTCTTTTAGATTGACTTTCCTTATAAAAATAGTCAATATAAAAATTTTGAAAATAATAATACAAATATTGACGCTTTCAGATGATCCGCCTAATAGCAATTGGTCTAAAACTTGCCCAAAGGTACGATTGGTCCAACGACAATTGGTCAAATATCTACTTTATGCCTTTTATACTTTATAACTATTAAAATGAATTTTTTAAATATTTTTATTTTGGTGTGAATGTCTATAAAATAAAGTTGCAAAACATTTTTCAAAACTAAGATTTATTAAATAATGAGAAAAAATAAATTCATCTAATCTTAAGCTAATAATAAGAAAAAAGTTAAATTTTGCATAATTCAAAATGAAAGAAATAATCTAGCCATATGTAGAAGCCTGCAAAAAGCCATCCGATTGGTTGATTTTTGCGGGTTGGCTGAAATTACACTGGTTTATCGCTGCTGCTGCTACGAAAGTGTAACAAGATTCTACACTTTTCCCTGAGAGTACTTGCTTTTATAGAAATATTTTGTCAGTTTAAACAAAGCTTTGTTTTGAACTGATAGATTATACTCATATAAAGATAGTATAATCTAGGGGCTAACAACAACAACAACAAAGAAATAATAGTTAGATAACTTTAGAAAAGATAGATTATAAATTAAAAACTTAAATTGATAAGCTATAAAATTTAGTGAAAATATATAAAAATTGTAAAAATTAGTTTTCGACGTTAAATGACGTATTAGACGAATCGCGGCTAGACCAAGCGTACCACCAAACCCAATATTGAAGATATAGCATTTCAACTTCAAATGATTGTTTTCAAATTTAAGTGAAATGTTTTTAAGTATTAAGGCAATTTTTTCATCTTTACGTTCCACTTAAATTTTTTTAATTTATAACTACTTTAATAAATATTGGTATTTTTTATTGACTTGGAAAATGGTTGATCTTCTATCGAGAGATTAAACATTGTATTACAAGTCTGTTATAAATTAGAGTTCTGAAATAAAAATTGAAGAACTTGAAATTCAACTTATTTAACAAATTATTTAGTTTCAAACAAAAAATTAAAAAAATGCACATTAAAATGTTCTTTTTAAAAGAACATTTATTACTGATTTAAAAAATTAGAAAACATATTCATTTAATGCTAACTACATATTTCTTTTAGCTTCATCAAACCATCCAATACAATCGTAAGGGTATTTTCATTTATTCCAGTTACGACGCAATCAGCCTAATCATTATCGGGAATTTTCTGAAAGTTGTTTTCGGAGCGATAATAACGAATAAATGAAAAAATGATTTTTCTATGAAAATTTTATTTATAAATTTTTTAAGTTGGAATATTTGTATTTTTAAAATTAGTATTTAAAAAATTATTGGAAAACAAATTAACTTACGATAGAATTAAAAAGAAAATAAAGTAACATAAATAATAATTTAAATAGGAAGACAAAATTTCAAGAATATTCGCTCCCTCCACCTCTTAATTGTAACAGATGTGTAATACAATGTTTATCCTTATCTCTATAAAAAATCAATTTTTAATTCCCACTTGAACTTAAAAACATTTCGCTTGAACTTGAAATGCTATAATCAATTTTAATTTCAGTGGTGGAATATTATCAATGAAATGAAAATGTTGAGAATTATGTGTAAATTGAGTTTAAGCAAGATTTGGAAAACTCATTATAAACGTTTTGAGAGAGGGACAAAAGGGAACAACCAAGAGGGAGATTAAAAGTTGATTAATACATTTCTTAGCAATACAAATAAATTTTAAAGAAGCGTAAAGATAAGCGATAAATATACGTGGAATCACAATCTTTATCCGAAATATTTTGATTTCTACCATTCTGAAAAAATTTTTTTTTTTTAAAAATGACAGAAAAAATGCAAAATTTTTAAATACTTGTCGTTTTCTTTTGTAATACTCATTTCTATATTTGAGGAAGTAGTTTCTCCTTTCTTCAGTTGGCATATTACGCCTAAGAAAAGTATAGAAATATTCAAAATGGACTTTCTCAAAATATAAGCATTTAAAGTGCTTCAACTTCAGGTGTAATGGGACACCGGTGTCTCATAAAATAATAAGCGTCCAATTAAAAAAAACAATCTGGGCCATATAGCGTTAAATTCTTGTAACATTCTTCACATAGAACTTCAGTGGTAAGAATCTTTGTAACATCCTGAAAAAGTTTTGCTATTTTATTTTTGCTTAGCCATTTGGCCAAATGATTCTTCTTCAATTTTCAAATAAAAGGATTTTTAATAAAATATGGAAAGCTTTTCAAGCAATTAGCGTGAGCTTAACATCTTGTCCATTACATGCATGGATGTTGTGTGCAGACACGGCTTTTATTTTAGGGACTCGGAGCTCACGTTGGAACTCATCAAACAAAATTATATTATATACTGAATGCCTGATATGAAATAAACGCAGTGTTCCATTTGATAAGGCTCATCTATGTTTACTCAAATAGAGCATAAAGGTGACAACAAATACAAATATTTTTGCGCTACTCGCTATGAACTGTGTCACAAATGCCAAGATGACAGGTCAAATGGCAAGTCTCTGCACAGAGATAAAATGTCATCTTGATATTGACAAGCATCAGTTCATGCTTGCTGTTTAAGCAAGATATGAAGTGTTTATTTTAAGAGATTTGTCGGTCAAACTTGGGAAAAAGTTGTGATTTTTGTTCGCAAGCTCTACTCCAGATTTGGCAATGGGAAATTGTTGCGAGCATAGATTACCACTAATACAAATGTTTCTTATACATATATTAAATTTCCTAATTAGGCTGCAAGAATGTGTGACATTATCAATCAAGTTTCAAATTTCAGAAAAAAATGTACCGTTGGGTCTCTAAGGGTTAATGCAATTATATATATTAAATCACGTAATGTTGTCTGTTCTTTCTAGAATCATATGGGTAAGCAATTAGATATACTATATTTTCTAATCTTACAGTAGGAGAAGAATTCAGAAAAATAAAACTGTCTACGACGGAACATTTAGGATCTCTAAACTAAAGATATATATAAAATTTATGTATACTCTGTGTATTATCAAATGTATTCTAATAGTGAAATAAAAATAATACAACTATGAAGAGTTCGAAATCATTTGATAATGTTATAATGGAAGCATGAATTCGGTTGTTTAGATGGCTGTTTTGAAGCTACAAGGTCTTTAATACAGCCCAGACCCTCCTTTATCAAAGTTTAACATAGGAGGTTGAAGTGTCCCAATCGATGAAAACACCGCAAAGAATCTTTACCTGAACGAATAGAAAGGAAGGCCTCTCATTATATGGAGTCAGAGTAGCCTTCTAAATGTTTCGTCTCTACAGTCATCCACTATCTTAAAATCAAGAAATGTTGGATATTTATTGATTGTAGCCTATTTATGCACATATCCCTATATATAGGAAGAAGACGATTTCCAGATTTTATGCTCGTTTTATATTAAACTAATTATGCATAGCAGATGTGTGCAGAGAAGTAGTACTTTTGCACTTAGAGCAGTCGCAGAGGTTAACTCTTAGAGCTCTGAGCGACTAGTCTTGCAGAACACATCAAAGTCAAGTGTGGATCCTGGTTCCGTCACACGCGCAACAGTCTGGCGTTGCCTGGCAAACACTTTTAGCGACCCTACTGAGATCTATTTAGATAAAGGGCGCATTGCTATTTAGACCCACCGCCGAAAACTGTCTTTGGTCCAGTTTACCTTAAAACATTCGCTCCATATTTACCTATTTTCATGACTAACATCATTAAAGTTTTTGATGAGACTTCGGTGAAGACACCCGGTTACTTAGGATCAAGAGCAGGTTCTCATGGGCAAATAGATGATGATGATGATGAATGGGTTAAGGTAGTATTATATCAAATTACTAAATATCATATGTTTTTTCTGGAATGAAGTCGGTTAGCACTTTGAGGACCACAATTTTGAAGATTAATCGCCCGATTCCTTTTTCAATTAAATTTTAAGCAGACGATTACATTTCATGATACACCGGTGTCACATTTATTTATCCTTAACAGGTAGAAAAAGGTGTAATCAAGTGGGTTCATTGTTGAAAATGTTATTAGAAGCACAAAAGGTATTCTGTGCAGAATAATATATTACAAGTATTGACGTTTTTCGTAAGTAGCTTTCTTTTTTCTGACGAAATCATTGAATGGATGCGGAAGTGTTTGAATTTGCTCGAAGCTCAAATCATGTGCAGCATCTAGCAAAGCTCGGCTGAAGGTTAAGGTATGCATTTCTTTTGTGCTATTCAAACTAAAAAAAAATATATATATTATTTATATGAAAAAATATTAAGGTAGTATGATATAAAAAAACATTTTTAATATCTTTTAACAGATTTCCAAAGAATATAATATAGGATTAACAACAAACATAGTTTAATGGTTTCAAAGAATAAATTTATATCCTCCGAATCATATCCGCATTTCGCTCTCGGATGCAATCAAAAATGTCAAATTCCGAAGATTATTGTACTGACGAAGAATAAGAAGATTTATTTGCAAAGAGAATAAAAAAATACACTCAGTAATTATAATATTTTTGTGAATTGTCTTTCATTAATAAATAAAGTTAAAACAACCCCAAAAAAAATTATATATTTTTTTCTCCATAGGGGGCGGAGTAAGGTTGGTTAGGTACTGAGATTTAATAACTCAAGGTATTGGATTCGATCCCGCATCAAGCCTACTTTCTCATAGTTCGATACAAGCGGCGCAATTGTGCCTTCTCGATGAAAACACCCCATGGTACCTTTACCTTTATAATAAGAGATACATACAATAAAAGATAGTTCTAGAATTTAGATTTAACATTTGATATGTGCATTTATTTTCCTTTTGCAGGAGATATTTAAAAGGTCAGAACGGCGCTTGTATAAAATAACCATTTGATAAATTTGATCTTGCTGCAGCAGAGACGTGGTTTATGAATGGGTGTTTTGCAATGGACCTCCAGGATTTCTATAGCTATGTGCGATCAACGCCTCACTTGGAGAAGTCACTGTTCTACTTGTAATGACTTTCTTCATCGGTAAACAAGATACATATGAGGAACTTCTACCAGTTATTATTCATTGCTGTGAGCAACAAGAACACGAAGTGTAACCGGTTACTATAAAGTGTGATTTGTTGTTTTATTTTTAGAAGCACGAATGGCAGGTTTAAAAAATTTAAGCATAATAAATGCTCCTGAGTCACAGATGAACTCCTAGAGTTAATTAAAACAAGGGACAAACTACATAAATTATGTAAAAAATCGACAGGCCAGCAATTCTATTCACATAGTAGGAAGTACATCACTGTGAGAAATAAAGTGAAAAGTATGTGCAGAAAATTGAAATTTAATTTTTATTCTAACAAATTTTCAAATACCCATGATAATAAGACTTTTTGAAAAAATGTGAATTTTATTTTTAAACCTAAGTTTGATAAAGTTCTGACTCTAAAACATGATGGAAAATTGATAGATGATCCTCGGGCTGTAGCTGAAGTTTTCAATCATCAATTTGCTAAATTCGCACTTTCACAAGATGATGAAAAGATTTTAAATAATTTTTCGTTTTTTACAAATTCTGTCTTTTCATTTAACGAAATCACTGTTAATGATATACTCTTAGCAGTTCAAAGCTTCAAAGAAAAAGAATGTGAAGATTTTTATGGCATTTCTATGAAGATTGTTAAGTCAATCATTAACTATATCTGTGTTCCACTTTATCATATATTTAACTCTTGTATTTCGAAAGGGATATATCCTGAAAGTTTCAAAATAGGTAAAGTTGTTCCTATTTTAAAAAAAGGCTCTCCAAACTCTGCCGAAAATTACCGCCCAATAACGCTTATTCCAACTATATCTAAAATTTTTTGAAAGAATTCTTTTTTTTATACAAATTGATAGATATTTTGTTGAAAATTGTCTCTACTATGAGAAGCAATTTGCCTTCAGAAAAGTTGCTCAACTGAAAATCTACATTCATCGTTAATTAATAAAATTATAGAAAATTTGGAAAATAAGTCGGATACAATTGCTATATTTTTGGATCTGACTAAAGCGTTTGATTCTATAAGGCATAGCTTATTATTATTATTATTATTATTATTATCAAAATTGAAATCACGTGGGTTTGATAGCTTGTCATTGAAGCTTGTGAAAGAATATCTGATAAACCGGAAACAGTTTGTAAAAATCAAGAATTGCTCGTCCAATTTTGTTGTTTTGAATTTTGGAGTTCCACAAGGGTCAGTGATGGGCCCACTTCTTTTCAAAATATTCGTTAATAATGTTTATACTTCCAATCAGTGATGTGGAAGCGGTAGCGGGAACCGGAAGCACCGGTAGCAGGTTTTTTTAGCAGGAAGCAGAAGCAAACTTATCACCCTTATTGTCAATTAAAAAAAAAAGATAACAAACTAGTCAAATTAATTTCAATTGCGAAATTTTAGTTTCTCCTATCTAGACTATAAATTAAATTCCATTTTATTTTAAACTTAAATCATTTTACAGAACAAACTACTTAATAAACTCATATTTAACAAAACAATGTAACTGGAAAAAATATAAATTTAGAGTTATATAATATAAGTTCAAAAATTTTTATGTATTTATTTTATTTTTATGACACATATTATTCTATAAACATTTCATATATTAAAAATTATTTTTATTTATTTATTCATTTTATTTTTTTAAACTAATTAAAAAATGTCGCGTGAAATTTTAGTTTATGAATACTTCAAAGAAGAAGATGGTTTTTTCATTTGTCTATGCTCATTAACCTTCGCTATACGCACATATGGCAATTTACTCCACACCAATATTTAAAAACTCGATAGCGTAAAATTTTCTCACTATCGTAATTTTTTAACTACCATGTAAATTTAAGTAATTTTATGATTTTTCATGGATTATACCTGAAATTACCATATGAATATTTTTTTTCTGAATATTTTCGAAAAACCATTTTTTTGACTTTAAATTTTCTAGATGGCGTTAAAACTTTCAAGAAAAAATAGCCTTCCAACTTCATATAAAAAAATTTATTGACAAGGAAGATAAAAAAAAATTATATACAGTTTTCACATATTAATTTAGTGTGATTTTTACACATAAACAGAGAGCATTTCTTACATTTTCGCGTTGTTCTACTTTTTTTAGGCTTGCAAATATTGCAGAAACCTCGGCTACTTGATGATTCTGAGCTGTCAACCTGGTAAAATCCATAGAAGCTTAAAATATTTTTTGTCTTTAGATTTATTTGAGGAGTTTGCGACCTGATTTTCATGGACTCTTCGCTCAAAAGCATAGCCAAATGCTTTATAAACACTTTTCTTCCACTACTTTTTATTGATGGGTAGTTGTCAGGCGCATTGAACTTCGCAATGATGAAAGAATTTAGAACACTCATATCAAGATAATTCGCAAAAGCTGCTCGAGTCCATCTTCTACAAGGTTTGTAGCTTCGGTATTGCTTGACCATTCTATTCGCGACGTCTACCCCGCCTTTGTATTTGTTATATTCTATTAGAGATTCAGGCTTAGCAAACTCAGAAGAAATCTCGACCTTTTTTCTGTGTTGAGATGAAAGAATGTAGACAACTTTAAAATTGCGTTTTGCATGCTTGCGAGGAATATAAGCGGAAAGGGAAGCTTGGCGAGAATAAATGATACGGGATTCACATTCATTTAGATCAAGAGATTTCAAATAAGAAGGCTGAAGAATTCGTGGGATAAATCTTCGAGAATACATGACTGTACCACAAATGGTAATATTTTTTGTAAGTCCCCACTCTGCAATTTCATGGGAAGTGAAAAATCGATCAATATAAAGCCCACAGCCATCAGGTAGATTTGCATCTGTTACCAATCTTTTGATGATGTTCTTAGAAGAAAAGTATTCTCTGTTGGGTAAACCAGAGATGTAAATTTCTGGTTTGAGAAAATAAAAACTTTCAGCATCATTTAGATGATAAAATTTAAGTTCATAATGACCGGGCTTTTTAGGATCATATATCTTTATATTGCATCCTCCTCTAAAGCTGACCAACTGTTCGTCTATTGTAACCACTTTACTTGGAGTCCAAAAGTTAGAAAAAGTGTCATAAAAATGATCATGAATCTTTCTTATAGCTGATATTTTATCATTCGGATTTCTTTCAGCTTTTTCATCAAAAGTTAAAAAATTGTGTATCAGAACAAACATATTTCTACCAAGTGCAGCCTTCAAAAAGGAACACCAAAAGCTTCATTGAACAAGTTGGAAATTTTTATTCTCTGATCCATTGATTGACCTATATACATCAAGCAAGACAAATAGGAAACTAAGTGAAACACTTGAAAATTATCTGCATAGTGTCTAAGATTACTATGCTTAGGATTTGATGTTCTAAACGTAAAATTTAAAAAAATATTTACTTGACCTTCTATAAGTATAAATTACACAAAACTAAATCAATGGACTGAAATTTATGTAAAGCTCTTGATAAAATTGATCTGTCTTTTTGCATGTATGTGTTTGTGTTTGTGTGTGTGTGTGTCGTTTGGGTATATGTATGTGTGATCGTTTGGGTATATGTATGTGTGGTGTGCTTATTTGTGAATTGAATTGTGAATCGTTTATACGGTCGAGGATCCAGATATGGGCCTACCCGTCAGAATTCTGAGTCCAAATTCATCTTGCACATTTTACCACACTAGCCTTTTGGTGAGTGATAAACAGTTATCTAACTTTTCTCTGAACATATAAATTAAGCTGGGTGAAGCAAAGAAACTTAAGTATTATATATGGCGTTATAAAAATACAAAACTCATTAGACTCCTCTTGAAATAGTATCGAAGGTTCCCGTACGGGGTAAATATTGTTGTAATAGTTATGATACTACGATAACTAGACAGTTTTACCAACCCAATCTTAATCTACTCCGAAAAAACCTCGGGGCCTTTAGAATAAAAATCTCTGATGAAAAACGTATGTGTGTGAGTGTATGTAATTTTTTAATTTTTGCAACGAATTGCAGGCATGCATTTTCGTTTTCGGATATTTTGGTTTTCGGAGATTTTGGTTTTCGAAGATTTTGTTTTAGG